>JBCFYV010000012.1:108144353-108744353 GCA_039000515.1 Timema cristinae
GCAAAAAATTTCCACTCCAACTTATTTCTATCACTGTCACCTAAATAAGTGCGCGCCCCTCCCGCCCCCTTTAAATCGATTTGCCTTTGCGGCCGCACTGTTTGCATACCCTTAAGGGCGGCCTTGCTCAGTTCGAATTATTCCCGTCTTCAATGTAACTGTAGCTGAGTAGCGCTTCACTCGGTGAGGTAGTAACTTTACACCCCCTTCCTCGTTCCCCAAAACCCTGTATCTTTCCTCGTGTAATGTAAATGTAACTAAACAGTAAAATTAAGTTAGACCCGCGCCGATAATCATACGGTCAAAAGTAGTTGGTCTTACGTAGTCTGGTTTGCCTGTTACGTGGAAAAGAGATTGACTCCCGGACGGCTGTATTGAGGTGAATTTTTTTATTAATGTTTCACTCTCCTTCCACGAAAGTTCTAGTATATTTCCTATAGAATTGTTCCTTCCTCACTTCTACCTCAGCTGATAGCCCGGGCAGTGTTGAATAGGCACTCAAAGCCAGTGGCGGCTCGCAGCTAAAATTAGTGGGGTGCGGCTCCAGAAATTTTGTAGCCTTTATTTTAAAATTGTGTAAAAGGAAAAAAAAAACCTGGATAAAAAGAAAATTTATTCAGGAACTTGATAAAATTTTAACAAAAAAAACTTTTCTACTTACTTTAACTTAAATTGTTACAGTTCAAGCTTGATCTATTAATTTAAAAATGAAATCCATTCTTCTTGTTTTAATTTGCGCAAAAAGTTCAATAATTTTCTCTTTGGATGACAATTGAGGAAATTTTTCTCCATTGAAAGTACTGCAAGCGCATTTAGTCTTTCTGTTAAATAAAATAACAGAGAAAAAAATTAAATAGATTAGCTTGAAGCAGAATAATAATCTAATTCTACACTCTTCTACACTTTATCACATTCAAGAATATGGTACACGGTTTTTAAGCACAACACACGCTGAGTAAGAAAAAACTTCCTTCCACTATCAAGCCAGAGCCGGCACTGCGAGAGTAACAGTGCTCTCTCTACCTGGTAGTTCCGCCTTCCTCCCCACCCCTTCCTATGTGCGCATGCGCACAACAGTCAAACATCACGTAACTGGCACTGTGAAGCGCACTGTTCCATACAAAGATTTTTGTATCTTTTTCATAAACTGAAGTATGGCTACTGAATTATTGACATTAAGCTTAAGGAATAGATACTACAAAAATAAAGAATTAAATAAAAAATGACTCATTATATTAAATGTTATCGATAATATCAAGTGGAAATAGGGAGTGCTGCAGTTCCGGAGTGCCTATACACGAGCCGCCACTGCTCAAAGCGTTAAATAGGAACTCAGTGTTGAATGGACACTCAAAGCGTTGAATGTAAATTCTCAAAGAACACGCAGGCAAATGGACAAAAGCCGATTATTTGAAATTTAAAAGTTAATTCCATATCTGACCGATAGAAAGTGCCAGTACGATGGTGAAA
This sequence comes from Timema cristinae, assembly GCA_039000515.1. Classification (NCBI taxonomy): domain Eukaryota; kingdom Metazoa; phylum Arthropoda; class Insecta; order Phasmatodea; family Timematidae; genus Timema; species Timema cristinae. The sequence continues at coordinate 108,145,824 of JBCFYV010000012.1, forward strand.
CCTAGCGGAGACGAAGTCACTACAATACAATTTTTATTGTAAGAACCTTATCTGACTGCTAGAAAAGCTGTTAGACCTACTTTTACGTATTAATACGTCAAGTCGATGTGATCTGCAGCTTTAACTTTTGATAGGTATTATCAATACCTATAAAAAAAATACTGGTAACACTAATGGTATTGTAAAATGTTATCAATTTTGGCCGCAAAAAAATTATATTTTATAAAAGTCTCTTTCTACGATACTTGAACTGTAGGTTCCATTAATTCGTTACCTGTTGGTTTAGAAGGGGAGGAAAGATAAAATAATGGAGAAGCTTAGTGAACTTTAGTCTAGAGAAACATTTAATAAAGTAGTAAAACACTAGCCATGTATGCTGGAGAGAAATTCGTTATTAAATATATTTTTTTAACTTCAATTTTAATCTTATTTTGGTGACTTCTTGGTGTGTTCATTGAACACCCAAAGTGATAAACCCCCCCCCCCCCCTTCTGCCTTTCTAACAATTGGTCTATTCCTTCCTCTTATCTCTGGATCAGCCATTATGTTGACAGTGAAGGAAGCCGACATTTCGCTGACAAAAACAAGCGAGCAGGGAAGATTGCTTGGAAGGTGTCCGTCCTTATTTGTAGTAGCCTCTGAACAGGCAGGACTCTCTTGCTTGGCCAGTCCGACGTTCTTTTGTTGTACTCAGTAGCAATATGGGTGTTGGGGAGGGGGGGGGGGGGAGACAGCACAGCTAGAGGCGCGATGTGAAACAGACTGTGTAGGACACCATTGTGTCTCCGAGCTTTTGATGTGTTATATTGTCCACGTGTCCCACCCCTCCACGGTGGCGGTTCTTACACCGGGATGGGTCGCAGATGGGACAAGACAAAATACAAAGACAAGGATTGAAGGAACTTTTGCCGATCGAAATGTTGATTATACCCCTCAAGATGCCAAGGTATGTTGGTTGTGTGTGTGTGTGTGAGAGAGAGAGAGAGAGAGCGCATCGCGCCTTATCATCTGTCCGGGCTATCCTCATTTAATTACACTAATGGATTGAGGATGAGGAAGATAAAATTTAAATAAATGGTATGGTGCACCGCACAGACTTTCCTGCTCATTTATCAGAATTATAACTTTTTTTAGCACCGCGTCTTACTACCCGTTTAAGTTATACGCATATATACTAATTATGGTAATGTGTAAAGGATGATGAAGGTTGAATTTAGAGGTGGTGTATCCTCAATAGCGTCGAGGGAGGGTGGAAAAACATTAAATTTTAAAAAAATCCCCAGTACACCAGACCCCGATCTCTCCCTTTCTCTTCAGTCTAGTCTATTGTTGAGAGCGATGCCTTAAACCATACGGCCACCGAAGCAGGTTTGAGACTTATAACTTTTAAGCTATGTGAAACGAAATAATAGACATGGTTATAGAAACATAATAGAGGAATAGGGGAAAGAAGAACATCGTATTTCACCAAAGAGCATGGAATAATATACACTGTTGGTGACCTGGTGGTCTAGGGGTAAGGTGTCAGACTTCTATGCTGGCGGCCGGGGTTCAATCCTCGGTCCCGGCAAAGATTTATCTGATTACCAAACCCTTCCTTCACATCTGACAAGACATCTTGTGAATGTGGGGAATGCCAGGCCTCCACCGTGGTTCGGATTCCACGTTAAACTGTAGGTCCTTCATTTCATCTCACAATCACCCTACCATTACACATTAGCGTAAGTGCGTATAACCCGAACGGGTAGTAAGACGCGGTGCTAATAATAATAATAATAATAATAATATACACTGTTACTGAAACATATTATTTGCTATGCTCATTTTCATACACCACATTTCACAACGCTCTAGGGATCTATTTGAAAATTTTATATTCTCCTATAACTCTGAAAATATTGATTTTATAAAATATAATTTCAAATAAAAGTGGTTTATTCAGTGATAAGTTATTTCGTATTTCAAAGAGTTCGGAGATATGAACAAAATTGGAAATTTCTGCGTATACCTTGAAAGTCATTTCTCGTGGTAAAATGAGATGCGCCATTTTGTTGGTAATGTTAAACAGCATCTGGATACGAATTTTAATCAAATTCCTTAGAGTCAATTTCGTGAAAAATCTATTTGAATTCTTTTCTTTCTAGTAAACCAAACTACTTTTAATTTTAAAATTAGATAGATAATTACGACAAAAAAACCTCTGGGTAACTTCATGAAAATCTTAGATAGCAAGCTTTAGTCGGTAAAATAATTTTGGCCCTAAGCCCAGTAATAGACAGACGGAATTTAAAAAATAATCAAAATACCGAATTCTATTTTGTTATAGTTACAATACTTTCTTTCTCCGAGGGCTCACACGCAAGTTTTCAACAAACATCAACTATATTAAGTACTAGATAGCTGTTGCCCGCGGCTTTGCTCGCGTGGAAGTTGATTATATACAAATACGAAAATATACATATGTATTTACAGATTAATTAAAAATATTACGTTACGTTGATGACCATAACTTGACCTCAGATCAAAAATAATGCAAGTTCGATACAAACTTTCACCCCCCTTTTCATACCTTATTAAATAAAATTTCCAAAATTCCTGAAACACGTATTTATTTGTTTTACGTCAATAACCGAAATACAAAATTTTGTTTATGTAACTTTCAAAATGACGGACTTCATACATATTATCATCCCCTTTTTTGACGCCTTTGGGGTGGAATTTTTTAAAATCCTTTCTTAGTGGGTGCCTAAATAACAAAATGAATATACAGTCCGAATTTCATGCTTGTAGCCTTGATAATTTGCGCTCGGCGATGATGAATCAGTCAGTCAGTAATTTGTTTTACGTCAATAACCGAAATACAAAATTTTGTTTATGTAACTTTCAAAATGACGGACTTTCATACATATTATCATCCCCTATTTTGACCCCTTTGGGGTGGAATTTTCTAAAATCCTTTCTTAGTGGGTGCCTAAATAACAAAATGAATATACAGTCCGAATTTCATGCTTGTAGCCTTGATAATTTGCGTTCGGCGATGATGAATCAGTCAGTCAGTCAGTCAATCAGGACATGTTATTTTATAAGTATAGATTACAGATACAGCATGAGGAATTTGAATTTTGTAAATCTCAAATAATTATTAGATTAAGTAATAAATAAAATTTCCAGTAAAAAAAAATACGTATAACCAATTCACATGGATTGTAAGTGTAAATAGGATGGGAAAATCACATTAGTAAACCATGTGGTTAAAACCATACCTGGCCGATATTCGAACCTTGGCCTACTCCCGTATCCCGCATTCCAGTATATTGCAATCCTGACCACTGATGTTACGTCCTTCCTAAGATGTCTTCGCGTACCTCCAGGTGTACACGCACCCCAGATTGATTACCACCGCTTTACTCTACTATTTAAATTGTCTGGGGAAAATTGTAACTTCTTCCTGGGAAACAACAGGGAATGCTATGTTAATAAACCGGTGTAAACCCTGAATTACCTGTTCACATTGTCGTGGGAAGTATGTTTGAAAATTATTCGCTTCCAGGTTTTGTTTCGTGGGGAGGGAGGGTGGTGGCTATAAAACGAATGGTTACACCCTATGTTTGTTTGTTTATACTCTCACGCTTGTAAAAAGATCAGCTGGTAAAACCTACGCTTCATTTTGTAAGCTCGTGTTTACCATTAACCTCGTGTAAAAAAAAAAAAAAAAAAAAAAGCACAGAGAAGTGAAACAAATTAAAGCTAAGTGATGTTAACTTGTTTAAAAAAAAGTTTCTTGTTTTTGTTTTTTTCAAGTTGGTATGGAGTAGAATCGACATTTTGAAGGATGTTCCGTCTGGACCGTGTTGTCGGAGTGTAGGTTGTCCACATGTGTTGTTCAATCATTAATAATTAATGATAGTGGTTGTGTGGATACAGTTAATCATTCATCTTGATGGCGAAGCTGCTAAAAGAGGGGGCTAACGTGATGCACAGCGTACTAAATGTTAAAACAAAAGACGGGCGGAACTTTTAGAAATATTTTTTTTTTAATATAAAATAATAAAAAATATCAAATTATTGAATCACTTAGGGAAGGAGAAGTATTCGCAAAGATTTTGATTATAACTGACCGAGCGGAGAGAGTTTATGTTTTAGCTTGAGCAGTTGACATTTCGTCTGTCTCTTTCGTGATTACCGCCCAATACCTGGACCAATTTTAACCAAATTTAGGAGGGAGATCCTTTAAACCCAGGTCGAATGACGCATACGTTATATATATAAATTTTGGAATCTATTTTGAGACTGACGTCCTGAAATGCGTGAACAACAGTTATTATCCATGAATGTAATGGTGAATATATTAATTGGTTTTATATCTAACTTGATCAACAAGGGAAAATATCAACTTAAATCCAAGGAGAAAATTTGAAACTATTTTGCGAAGCGGGTTGCATCCTAGCTTGATGAATCTAAGCACTCTAAGCAATAGCACACTTTGGCGCCAATGTACAAAATAGAAGGAGGGAGGGGTGGAAAAAAAGGAGAAATTTACCCTGCGAAGCATCTTGTTTATCTTCTCTTCCACTGACGAGTAAAAACACTCAGTCCAAGGTTAGTAGAAGGGAGGTGACCTCGATTGAGCGCGCATCGTTCTGCGCACGAAAGAAAGCGACGTAGTCAATAGCCCTTCAGCTGTACACAACCAAGTCTCAAAAAGAAAGTGAAATTTTTTTAAAAATATATGTTTTGATTTCATGTAATTAGCTTTAAGAAATGTGTGTTTATATCAATATAGAGAATGCCAGGCCTCCACCGTGGTTCGGATCCCACGTTAAACTGTAGGTCCTCCATTTCATCTCACAATCACCCTACCATTACACATTAGCGTAAGTGCGTATAACCCGAATGGGTAGTAAGACGCGGTGCTAATAATAATAATAATAATAATATATCAATATATTCCTTTAACAGAATGTATTTATTTTTGGTCATATTTAACTCATTTCCAGTAGGTAGGCCTATTATAGTCGATATATTCTGTAGATAAATGATAATGCTATAGTTGAACTTACTTACTGCCAATTTTTTTTATGTTAGATTACAATGGGAATAATTTTATAATTTGAAAACTTAATGTTTAGACCAGTGTTTCTCAACCGGCGGGCCGTGGCATCAAATATCTGGCCGCAAGGTGTTCTCCAGGAATTTGTCATTTTAATTTTATAAGCATTTTTCACAATGCATAAATATATTTTGCACTACCGTTTCTTTTTTTCAAACCAACACCATTAAAATCAATGTTATAGTACAATAATCAATTCTAAACTGAATAATATTATACATTTTTGGTGATCAGAATGGGATACGTAACAAATTAATTAAAGCACGAATTAATTTAGATTAATTAATTTAATTAATTTAATGATGTTGGTCTGAACAAACTATAGTATGCTACAAGAGTTCATTAGTCCCGTGATTGATAAGTAATTAGAAAGTAATTTTATATTTGTAAACACCCGCCTTGGTGGCGTAGTTGACTAACGCGCTAGTCGTGTTGAGCTTGACTGCTGAGGACGGGGAGATCGAGGTTCGAATCTCGGTCGGGTGAACTGGGGGGGGGGGGGGGTTCCTAAACGGTTTTCCACTCTCCCTCCACGCAAATGCGGGTTCACTTCCTCTAATTCAACCTTCCCGATTCCCAATCCATTAGCGTAATTAGTACTTTAAGCGTATAACCCGAACGGGTAGTAAGACGCGGTACTAAATAATAATAATATATTTGTAAACAAGTTACAACACCGTATAAATAAGTATACTAATACTCTTTATGATAGTGCCATAGTTAATTATTAATAGTTTATTATTATTGTTATTATTATTATTATTATTATTATTATTATCACCGCGTCTTACTACCCGTTCGGGTTATACGCACTTACGCGATGTTGACGTCCCTATATTTTGTTCAGGACGTCAACATCGCTCTCGCAATACAACCTTGCGCCATGATTATGATACTGAGTATCGAAACATGTCGGACATAAAGGACATAAATTAATCGACGTAACACGCCGATGCCAACCAAGGAGCAAGGGAACCCAACTGATGTTAAGACTTCGTAGCATCGCTTATTTTGGAATTTAGACATCTTATTATGTTATAAACTTTATTTCTAAACATCTTTATTTCAATACTCAATACTTTGATTGTTTACATTTGCTAACTCTTTCTACGTCTGTTTAGATTTTTATCCAGGGACATTTTCGCTAATTTATTATTATAAATATTATGTGATATATGAATGTTTTAATGATGATGGATAGTATATGACTTGATCTTTTTGTTTTTTCTTTTAATGAAAATATTTTAACTTATATTTTAGCAAATACATACTAAGCTTATGGTTTCTCTAATACTTTGATAGTATACTCTTATTTTAATAATATTGTTTTAGTGTTTAACTTATTTTATTATATGACCTGCCACATTTGTAATCTTAGCTTTAAAGGTTCGAAGTCTTAACTACAAAAAAAGAATCTGAGTATGTTTGATCAAAAGTCATGTAAGCTAATGGTGTTTCCCGTCCTATTGAAGGATCAAATACGAAATGAAATAGCAAGTGAAGAAGAATTAATAGAGTTTAATAGTTCAATATCAAAGGATGAGCTGACCCATGGACTTGACGGACTTAAAAGTAGTGCATTTGAGTATTTAGCTGAATGAGTTGCGAAAAAACACATCAAAGAATTTCCGCATCTTGGTAGCTATATTTATAAACCTTAGCCTGAATTTACACCATCGCCCTGGATTAGGCATTTGTCTTTTGGAGTCCCTAACAGAACACTCTGCTGAATGGCTATCTAAAGCGTTAAAACTTGAAAAATTGTTTGTAAAATATCATGGTGAGGAAATTATTAAGGGACCATTAGTTGTGGATAGCTTGGTGAAAAAAGGCTTCCAAATGTTTCCAGATGTACCAAATGTTGTGCTAAAAACATTTTATAAACAAATAACATTCATAAGAATGAAATTTCTTAATTCCAATTCTCATGCATTCAAGAATTATAATGTAAGGGACAAATCCAGAAAAAAAACATAAAAATACATTTATTATTTAGCACGGCGTCTTACTACCCGTTTGGGTTATACGCTTTAAGTTCTAATTACGCTAATGGATTGGGAATTGGGAAAGTTGATTTAGAGGAAGTGAACCCGCATTTGCGTGGAGGGAGAGTGGAAAACCATTTAGGAAAACCCACCCCCAGTTCACTCGACCGAGATTCGAACCTCGATCTCCCCGTTCTCGGCGGTCGAGCTCAACTAGACTAGTGGGTTAGCCAACTACGCCACCGAGGCGGGTTAATAACTACAAAAAGATTCTATGTTATGAACTCTCATTCTGATAAAAGTTTACCTACTATTGGTAATGCTCTTAAAATGACTGAAATTAATTCATAAAAAATAAATATGGGTAAAATACAAGTAGGCCTTCCAGTGTCAGTCTTAATAAGGAACCGGACACATTATTTTTCCTTATTTTTTGTTTACTTTGTGAATAAAGACATGACCATTGTATCAATATTTTAATGAAACATTCATATCAGATTTAAAACAATAATATCGTTAGCTAGTAGGCTTTCTCCTACGAGTGTTATTTGCTTTGCTTTTAATTGCATTGGTTATTCCTTAAAATAAATTTAAAAAAATATATTTTTCCAATAATATGTAAGTATAGGCCTAAATGCATTCTTGATAAAAAAAATGTATTACTGATAATATGTGAATGTATTCGTATATTATAATCCAATAATAATTATATAAATATATAATCTAATGTAAATATTATATTCCTGATACTGGTAGGCCTGATAGGTGAAAATATATATGTTTATCATTATATATAAAAACTAAAATTAATACGTTTGTTTCGAATAATATGTAAAAAATAGTTCCTAATAATATATCACTATTATGCCCACTGATGTGTAAAAATGTATATACTCCTAGTAATATAATTATATATAATGTAATTATGTATATAATAATGTAATGTGTAAATATATAATCACTCCTAAGCAACAAAAATTGAATCATTATTACATATTTAAATAAATAAAAATCATCTTAACAGTAGTTTTCTTGTTTTAAAATGTTAACACTCTTTAACCGAGAATTAAATATTACATCTAAACTTTATAAATTTTTATTTTAGTTTAGATTTTATAATTTCATCATCATTACCTTGTAAAAAGCCATAAGCTAAACACAAACTATAAGAGCATAGAAATTACCAAGGTTTTCCCTAATCTTTCGTGAGAGGATAAGCTGGCGAGGAGCTACCAGTGACGTCACACCTCCATTCCTAACTGTCTACACAGGCCTTATGTGAATGAGACAGCTTTGAATTGTTATATATTTTTCCTATATTTCTAATATAATTAGACATATTATGCTTCCACGATCTTGTTTAATTTATATCTGGGCATAGAACAAAGATCTACGATTTTTTAAAAAGAACTACTTTTGAGATAAAAAAAATTATGTTGTGACAGTATAAGACTATTTTTAGAATTATTTAATAAATTATATTTTTTTCTGTTTTAATGTTATATCTTTAAAACTCGCCAAATAAAACGTTAAACACATTGACATGGAAAAACCCTATCTTGACTTGCTACTACGTCACAGGTAGGCAATATCCGTAAGAGACCATTTAGTAATTTTATCGTTGTATTTAAATTGTTCGGCAAATTATTCTATTTCTCCTCCCCCCTCCCAACCCTCCGCCGTTACATCTGAATACACGTTCGGGCTATAAAGTTGTAAGGCTGATCCTAAAAAGTTCAACCTGTACGTTCAACACATCTTCAGTGCTATATTTTTAAATCCCTTTTCTTCATATGTTTTAAGGGGGAGTTGAAGGCAGGGTTTTTGTTTTTTCAGTTTTTATATTAAAATATTTTTTGACCAATATCTTATAAATAGAATATTGCTCCAGTATAAACATAGAGTTTAATTTTCTTCACACGGTGATATCACCAGTTCTTGAGTATCTGTCATGAGCATAGCGGCATTAGATGACAAACTTTGTAAATGAAGAGGAAAAGTTGTCATTAAATTCCAGGACACCCTTGACAAATATTCAACAACCTGTTGATATCACCGTGTGAAGAAAATTAAATTAAACGTTACTACTGGAGCAATATTTTATTTATTTTGGACAAATAAATGTTTTGCTATAAAAACTGCAAAAAAAAACTTCCCTTAACTCACGTCCCCAACACTCCCACCACAACTAGGTCTGCTTACCCTGGCAACACGCCACGCAACTTGCCTCCTGGCCGCCCTTGCCTCAAAGGTGTGAGAGAGAGAGAGAGAGAGAGACAGACAGAAGGTGTAATTCCTTACATCCCCACCTAGACGCACCTCAAGTCTAAACATTTACAACTCTCGTTTCAAACTAAACGTTCCTTGGCACGCCCCCAACTCGTTCACAGCCCCCCCCCCCTCCCCCCAACCAACCACTCCCTCACTAACACAAGAGCAGCCACAAATCACACCCGTTAAACTACATTCCGGGTCATTTGCTACTGGGCTGCAATACAAATACAACTACTCTCTCGCAAGTTAGTAATCAACATTTTACTCAGAGATCATTTTTAGATGGGTTTTTTTCCGGGGAAATGTTCGTTTGTTTGATGTTTTTCAGTAAGGGGTTCGTTGGTCAAACACAGACGTATTAAAGACTTAATTTAAGGGTGTGAGAAACATTGTATTCACTTTAGTTCGACAATAGATGTTAGTTTTGGGTCTATGAGGGAGGTCAGCGACTTTGTGTTTTTATAAAATAGTAGACAAATTATTATTATTATTTCGTTTGATGTTTCATATTCACTATGTGACGTTTAATTTGTAAATTTGTTTAATCTACCTTTAGTCGTTGGTGTACCCAAAGGGGATTGGGTACAAAGGGTGCTAGCGGTGCCCTAAACACCTCTCTCGCCACTCCTAAAATTGACAAATAATTTTAATACAAGTTTAAGGCGGGAATGAAGGAAACGGAGTTAAGAGCACTAATATGGCAGATTTTAAATAAAAAAATATTTTTTGTCAAAGGAAATAAAATATTTCTCCAGTAAAACTATAGAATTTAATTTTCTTCCCAAGATGATATCAACAGTACTTGAATAACGAGGATAGTGAAAAATCATTTAGGAAAGACTACCATTAGTGCACCGAACTGGGATTTGAACCCAGATCTCCCTTTCATCGGCAGTCCATACTATTGTGAGGGTGACGGTTGGTCTTTTAACCTTTTAACGATTTGTTTGTATACATTAATGATTTTTAAACTAAATCCGATAGTATAATAGCTGCCTCTTGCTTAGTTTGTAGCTCAGAGTAAGACTAACATTATATGAAGAAGAAAAAAACTCGACAGCATTGCAGGATTTTCTTGGCGTCTACAACTTTTTTTTTTTTACGTTCAAAGATAATTTATGATTCTTTAAAGATGTTTATTGCTCATTATTTATTGGCCTCCGATTTCACAGACGATTTCTACTTAATCCGCCAAACACGTAAACATCTTTGGGCTGGCGTCCAGGATCGATATGTTTAACGTAGGACGGAGACAAATAATTGGCGGACGCCCACTGGGTGAGTTAGTGTTACAGATGGAAGGTCACGTGGTCCTGATGACACTATATCCGGTTCTTCCCTGCAGTGCACGTCTTTGGATGCTGTCCATGGAGAATATAAACAGGAGTAGACTTTAGCAAACAATCACAGCATTGGAGGTCCTTGGACTCAAGACAAATATCTTACTGGAAAAACGGATATAAAACCAAACTACAAACAAGTAGCCAATACAACTTTTACAACAAATATAAATCAATATAACCTTGAAGACAAACAAGTAAAGAATATGGAAAACTTATTTTCTGCGCTACGTCACACTACCCGTCTGGGAAGTACGCATTTCATTTTTTAAATGGGGTTGGGAAGAGTATGATAGAATTTTGAAGAAATCTACCACCATTTGCAGAAAGTACATTTAAAATAAGAATTGAACCAATTTTGTAATGTAAAAGATACAAATAGTGAGAATGTGATGAAAGTTGTCTATGTTGGGAAAACGGAAGAGGGGAAAAATAATGGAGCGGGAAGGGAGTGTAGGGGACGTGAAAAAAGGTATTTTTGCCGTTTTTATAGCAAAAATGTTATTGGCCAAACAAATCAAATATTACTCAAGTAGAAACATAAGAGTTGAATATTCTACACATGATGATATCAACAGTTGTTGAATTTAATTAGGAATTTAATGACAGCTATTTCTCATCATTTAAAAAGTTTGTCATCTAATTCCGGCTATGATCATGACAGATCTTCAACAACTGTTGATATCAATCACCATATCAAGAAAATTAAACTCTTTGGTTGTACTGAAGCACTATTTTATTTATTTTTACCTAAAAACTTCAAAAACTTGGACTTTCTCTGGCACAATCCCACCACGTTTGAAGAGGGATACTTCAGATGCAACCCACACGACTCGTTTGCCCCCTGAATCCACCGACTAGGCAACTCTGCTAATCATTTATTCCTCTTCTTCGTTCCTTCTTGGCCCGTTCTACGGACCTATATATTTACTCAACCGTTGGCTTCCACCCAAACCGCGTCTCATGCCCTGTAACACACGGGCGATGTTTCCGTACTGAAATCCGTACAAATCGACTATTAATGTGTGAAACAGTGACGTGCCCAGAACTATACTTTGGGGAGTGGCGAGAGAAGTTATCATTTCCTTAAGATAATTGTTTCTCCTTTGAAATTATAGGCAAAACTGTCATTCATTTATTATTCCACCCCACGCCTTAGTACTCATCCAGGCTATACGCAAGGGGGTATTTTAAAGCATTCAACATTATTAAAACTTTTTAAATTTCAAGTCTCAAGGTTGGCCTTAAGATTAAGCCTATGAATTTGAATAATCTTCAATTATCTGTATTATAGTTCTGAGCTAATAATCCCTGGTTCAATACCAAGGATGACCGAAAAAATTATCATTGGTGAAATTGTAGTTTCCCCTTTCACAGTGATGAATTAACGAACTAAGAGATCTATATGGTGTTTGTTCTAAATTTAAGTTTCTTACGAGTCGTGTGCTGGTATATTCAGTCGATTCAAAAAGATCACGTTAAATACTTAAATAAAACAACTCTAGTAAGCCCGAACACTTTAGTGTTAGGTACATTTTGCCATAGATTGATATATCTATAAAAGGTTTTTTAACAATAAAAATAATCGACAAACGATCAGAATACTTTGACAAAATACACGAGAAGGCCGCAGGCTCCACATCCCATGCTGTCTAACTCAATACCAAGATAATTTTCTTTACCAAAGTGATATATTAACTATATAAGGTTTGGTGGCTGTGTTGTTCCTAGAAATAGGTCTGCGTAGGCCGCTAAGGGCCTGGAAAAGGTTTAAAAACGTACAATTATTAAACGGCTGATTGGACACTTTTTCCCTTGTCTGAGTAGTTTCATTGGTAAGTTAATTGTGGAATTTCTTTAGGCGGTGACTGGCGAAATTCCTATAGACATTGACTGGCGGAACTCTTTCAAGCCGTTGACTCGTTTAACTATCATAGACGAGTAGCGAGTGTTGTCAGTTCCAAGAACACAGCAAAGAACATTAGCAATACCAAACATACTACTAGCAAACAGTAAGTTATTCTAACTGCTAGATTTATTATCCTGCAGAATGTTCCCTGTATATGTTACACGGTCCGGGGTCAAGCGCAACTTGAACCTTTGAAATAGTACGTCTCGTGGATGGGTTGGGTGAAGTCTGAACGAGTTTTATTTTGGTTACTAATGAGCTCTTTGCAAGGTTAGTTCTTTGTCTTTTGCCCTCATTTCGCGTATTAATAACTACATCGTAGTCAACAATGCTGTGAGTCATTGAGATTAAAGGGTTTCCCATCAAGTATTTAGAAACTTTGTTTTTATGTGTTTAATACCAGTACCGACTATCAGCTACTTAAGGACGTTCCCTACCTGTGACGTAGCGCCAAGTCCAAGATAAGATTTCCCATTTTAATGTATTTACGTTTTAAGAAGCAAGATTTGAATACATAACATTGAAACAAGAAAACACAAATTCCTACATACTTTGAAATTTAGTTTACTTACACTGTCGCAAAATTATTTTGTTGACCCTATTGTGCTTATTTTGTTATAAACATGTTATTTTTAGTCGTCTACAGTTCAGATTATTTGCTTTATTCGCGTAAATGGCTTATAGGAATTTTCATGTCAGGGTGTAAGTTAAAAAGGGCTGTGGAAGCATATATCTATCTAGAATAAGAAATAAGAAAATTGTAATTTTGAAATGTAAGTCAATGCTGTCCAGACGCAAATAGTAGAGTGAGTGTACGATGTGAATACTCGTCAGAGGAAGAGGGGAAGTGTTATAAACACATAAACAAGAGGCCTCACAGAGTGAACTACTCATTTCCTTTCCTCTTTTGCTATTTTGTACATTTGGGTCTAAGTGTGATGGGTTTTAAAGTGCTTAAGCACATCCAGTTAAGATGGAATTCACTTCGCAAACTAGCTTTGAAATCGTTAAGTAGTAAACGTCGTTAACTAGAAAGTCGAGTGAGGTCTTTTTATAAATAACTTATCTCAGTAAAAAGTTTTTAATATATTTTATCGCGGTAGTTTGCAGCCATCTCTGCAACGATCCACTAACTATTTTATTTAGTTTGTTTGATAATACATAGGTACTTCTCTTTTATTTACTAACTTTTTGACATTAGGAGCTCGAAAGTTCATTGCCACACTTACCAAAGTAGGTTACACCACCTGTCCCTATCTTGAGCTAGTTATATCCAGTCCATCTCATTACACTCAATCTCTTTCTGGTTAGTTCTCATGTTATCCTTCCATCTGCCTCTAGATATTCCCAATGGTCTCTTCCTAGTAGGCTTACCAGTCGATACCCTGAACACGGTTCTAAGCTATACCATTTGCGGTGCATGTCCTACTCACCGTAATCTGCGAGATCTAATGATCCTAACAACATATTGTTAAGTACGGGGTATGTATCTCATTATATCCTTTATTCCAATCCCCAATATCTTAATTCCTTTTTTGGACAAAAATCTCCCTAAGCACCTTGTTTTCAAACACCCTAAGTTTATTTTCGTCATATAAGGTAAGAGACTACCTTTCACAATCATATAGAACAACTTATAAAGTTACTGTGCATTTCCTTACTGTATTATTTTCTTAATTATCTTTTCTTACAGTTATATTTAACGAAATGTGACAACTTGTCACTTGAAGTTACGGTTAGAATCATGGTGCGAACTATAGCTTCGGCACTTAATTGTTTCAGTTTGCCCTTGTGATTCCTTTCTGGAAGCATCTGAACATGCATTCGTGCATTGGTATCGGCCTGAGTAAGGTTAGAATTTCAAAGTGAATATACTTGAATTTGAGTGGAGGGAGAGTGGAAAACGATTTATTAAAAAAAAACTCATTGCACTCGGACAGAATTTGAAACCTCAACAATCTACCCATCATCGTCACCGACGTATCGATCTAGATGAGACAGCTGCCCTTGTCCACGTAATTAGTGTAAATAATTAAGCATCTCTTTATACAATGACAGTTAACATTCTACGTAAAAATTCTAAGACCTATATCGATGGCTATATGATATGGGACGCCAGTTTCGTGGTATACTGGATTGACGGGGATAAAGTAGGTTGATGAAGCTCGTTCTTGTAATTAAATGTGGAAAGCCCGAAAGGGTAGTCCTACCAAGAAATGGGGTGGAAATGAACCTGTTTATTTGAGGATACAAAAAGTTGGAAAGGGGGTGGGGGCATGCATTTTTTTGTTAGTGTATTTTATTCCTCCGTATCTCACTATAATTTCGGGCTAGCCACACTTAAACAGACTGATGGATTAGTGTCAAAGGAGGTAGAATTTAGGAGAAATGTAACCTCATTGGCGTGGAGGGAGAAAGGGAAACCACTTAGGGGAAAGAACATCCTTAGTACACCCGTCCTGGATTCGAGCATAACCTTCCCGTATGCCGGTAAATCAGATACAATTAAATTAATGACTTTATCTCGTTTGCCCAACGATGCGGGTAATAATTTAAATATTCCTTCTAAATTTTTTTCGACATAGTGAGCACAAATCTATATGAGGATTTGTTTCGCAGTCTCGCCGTCACATATGGTTTGGTCACACGTCTAAATATAACATTTTATTTTGAAAATTGGCGAACGAACGCGCGCGGTCGTTAAAAAGTGCAGCTGACACGCAGACACACATCATTGCGAGAATAACATGGTCGCACTTAGGGAGACATAAAACGTGCTTACACATCAAAATATGTTTACTGTTTCTTATTTCTCACTTAGACAAAGTACCCATATTGGTGGTCGCATTGCTTAGGGCGACAGGCAAGTAACAGACGAGATTATCGGCGACCAGGGTCGTGGACTGAGGAACCAAACCAAGAAGACAACACTCGCTATGAAGAAAGGCCAAAAGTAGTTTTATTTATGTGTGTCCCTACATAACTCGTATCCCAGTTGGTGCGAAACTTATCCGGTACCTATGTCCTGTTGCTCAAAGGACTCCCGAATGTACTAATTACACATTCTTTCCGTAGAGGCTGTTTCCACGTCCCGATGAGATGGGGTGATGGTGATAGGGAATATGAAGGTATGGACCAACCAGATCTTGGTGACCGTTGGAAAAATTTGCCTTTCGAGAAAAATATCCAAGCTACAAATCGGTAACTGAACCCGATACTCTTAGGTTGGTAGCCAGCAGCGCTGACCACTATACCACAGGTCCGGCTGCCAACAGTAGTGGGGCAGTGGGGTGATGGAGAAAAGGTGACGGGGGATCTTTTATTATTTTAAATGACTCAACGCTAACTAGGCCCTACTAATTAGAATCAATGCACATCTTTTCTTTAGAACCGTGTCTTTCTGCCCGTTCGGGCTATTCGTGCTAATTGCACAAATGTATTAGAGATGAGGAAGGCCGAATGTAAGAGAAAGTGTACCCGCGTTTGGGTGGAGTGCGAAACTATTAAGAAAAAACCACCCTCATTACACCCATCGGGATTATACTCCCGATCCCCCTGTCATCTGAAGATCAGTCTATTGCGAGAGTGACGACTTAGACCAAACGGCCACAGAAGTGGGTCATAAATTTTAATAAGCCATATTTCGTTCGTTGGCACATTTTATCAATATTATTTTAAGTAATAGTCCCCCTTTTGTTGAAAGGAAGGGGTGCGTTTATCCCCCGTCCCTCCCGGTAGCTTTGTCTCTGCCGGTGATTGGGAGGTCGGGATACGAATCTCGGCTGGGTTTATTGAGATGTTTTTTTCCCCTGAATGTCTTTTCACTTTCCCTCTATGCAAAAGCGGGTACATTTCGTATAATACTACCTAAGTCCTACCTATCTCATTAGTGAAATTAAATGAGGACTGCCTGGATGAGAAAAATTAAACATGTTTATTTTAAGATATAATTTGCGGATAGAAGGTCTTGTTTTTTTTTATTATTTATCCTATTCTTACTACCCGTCTGGGCTACCTGCATTTAATTACACAAACGTGGTAGGGAGGAGGAAGGTTTAGTTAGGAGGAAATGTGCCAGAATTTTTGGAACTAGAGACACCATTTAAGATAAATCGTTCTCAATAAACTCAACTGGGATTCAAACCCCTACCTAACCGTCATTGGTAAAGTCCGATTCACACAGAACACTAAGCTAAGATGTGATCTGTTAGCTATTTAGAAAAATAGCAGGTTATCATGTATTTAAATATGATGGTTCACATAGAAAGCTAAGCTATACCTTGCTACGCCACGTTATGTTTTTCCGATTGTAGGCCGGGCGATTTTTCCATCTTACGTTGCGCATGCGCATAACGTAGCTTGGGCTCCGTTTTGAACAGACGCAGGTTTAGTGAAAACAATTAGAGGAGGGTTGAAGTTTTGTTTTCAGTTTATTTCACGCGTATTTAAGTAATATTCTATTTAGGTTTTATATTTAATAAATGTTTTTATATTAAAATGGAAGCGTTAATTGAACATGTCAAACCTCCACCTCCTAAATTTTCTTCATCTTTCAAAACAGCTGTTAAAAGCGGCATCTTCTCTTTCTAAGTATTAAAACATGAGCTCAAACAAAACATTATGGAGAACGCCATCAGAGCTAAACTCCACTGGAGCAGACCAGTAAGAAACAACACTGAATTCTGGAGTGAAAGGAGGGACTATAGCTTAGCTTAGCTTAGCATTCTGTGTCTACCGGCCTTACGCCAGACGAGACGGACGTTAAATCTGTGTGCCCGTCGATAGAAGGCCTCGTAAACTAGTAGTTATGTGCTCCTTGTTCTAATCGTTACTACAGTCTTACTAGTTGTTCTGTGAACAGTAGAATTACCCGCCTCGGTGGCGTAGTTGGCTAACGTGTTGAGCTCGACTGCTGAGGACGGGGAGATCGAGGTTCGAATCTCGGTCGGGTGAACTGGGGGTGGTTTTTCCTAAATGGTTTTCAACTCTCCCTCCACGCAAATGCAGGTTCACTTCCTCTAATTCAACCTTCCCAATTCCTAATCCATTAGCGTAATTAATACTTAAAGCGTATAACCCGAACGGGTAGTAAGACGCGGTGCTAAATATTTAAAAAAAAAAGTAGACCTCACTCACTCCATGTTATTATCCGTATTACAATCTTAATATTTCTCCTTCGATTTGAAGTGGATAACTCTCTCTGGTGTTTAAGCTAGCCATGAAACCAATTAACATCACATTCAATAGTACATTATATTCATAGAAAATAACCGTTGTTCACGTGATTTAAGGTGCCAGTCTCATAATATATGGAAGTAAAAAAAATGCCTATTTGTTCAATCGATTTCTTATAATTATAAATTTAAATCTCTTGAGATGATCTACTTAACGAAAAACCACTTGAACGGCCACTATATTAAAATTGATAGCCAGATTGCAAAACATTGTGCATACATTGTTAGTTCTAGGTTCAAAGAAAATCCCTGCCGAATCTCGCTAAGATTGTTCCAAGTATTTAGCAGCTATCTTGAAACAAACATACATATATTTGAATGAACGCCATATTAAAATAGATGAACAGATGGTAAAAAAACATTTAAATAAGTTCCTCGGCATAGTTTCAAAGAATATCCCTGCCAAATTTCGTTAAAATTGACCCATGCATTCAGCAGTTATTGTGGAACAAACAAAGGGACATACAGATGTTTAAGCGACTGCCATCTTTAAATGGATAACCAGATAAAAAAATATATGAATAAATTGTTCGGTCTAGGTTTAAAGAATATACTTACCAAATTTCGTTAGAATTGTTCCATGTATTTAGTAGCTATCGTAGAACAAAGACAGATAATTGAAACAGATAACATGATCGATAAACCAGGTAAGTAAGTTGTTCGGCCTGGATTTAAAGAATGTCCCTGCCAAATTCCATTATAACCGTTTGCTACATTTGCCAAATGAACAAAGGTCCGGTCAGACAAACAGATGAAATCCCAAATGTTCACGTTATCACAGAACCTGGTTACGCTCGATCAACCATACATTTTCGGTTACTCCGGGGAATCGAGCCCGGGGACCTTTAACTCAGTAACTATGATGGGGCTAAAATATATGGTGGTGGTCAGTTAATGAACAATACGTCATTGCCGGTGTACACCGTTATATAGAACCGTAATTCATCTACAGTAGCCCCATGACTTCTTTGGTGCTGGCTGACAGCTCACAGCTAAAAGCTACCAGACCAAACTATATATCCCTACGCCGAACCATATGATCTGCAAAAGCATGTGTTTAGCAGCTATCACTTCTGACAGTCAAAATGTAGGTATATACCTAAATGTTGACTGTCAGAAGTCAGCTGTGCGCTGTCAGTCAGCACCAAAGAAGCCATGAGGCTACTGTATATAAGGTCTATTGAATAAGATGCACTTAAAAACCAAACCTCCTTGTTTAAATACTTGCGGTGTCGTGTTTGCTTAGCGTCGGAAACGTCGTAGATATTCCCACCCCCCCCCCTTCCCGCAAAGATGTGATTTACGGTTCATGAATGAATGCATGAAGTAATCAAGCAAATGAGTGAACATGTGTCGGGGCGCGCGCTCGCGCGCTATCTTTGCGGAATCCTCGTACCAACTGGCAGACAGACTCCTCGGAGATTACTCGTGACAAGGGCTTCATTTCAAGTCGCGAGGAAAGAGGGGGGTACCATTACGGACCATGATTTACGGTAGATAAAATGATCGAAATTCTTTAAATATAAAATATCGAATCTCGGTATTTGAAAGTCGGCAAACAAAATATTTATTTTGAGTTAAAAAAAATATTAACAAACCAAATATAAAAGTGTTAGTGTGTAACAAATAAAAAATATTACAGCTATAAACTATAGATACCAAACAAACTAAAGATAGAAATTTAAAAAGATCACATCTAATATTATTATTATTTATATAGCACCGCGTCTTACTACCCGTTCGGGTTATACGCTTAAGTACTAATTACGCTAATGGCTTAGGAATTGGGAAGGTTGAATTAAAGGAAGTGAACCCGCATTTGCGTGGAGGGAGAGTGGAAAACCATTTAGGAAAAACCACCCCCAGTTCACCCGACCGAGATTCGAACCTTGATCTCCCCGTCCTCAGCGGTCGGGCTCAACACGACTAGCGCGTTAGCCAACTACGCCACCGAGGCGGGTTACATCTAATAGAAATAAATAATTTTTGAATACATCTAAGTATCATCCTGATGCAGTATTTGTTTCTTGATGTTAGATAAGTAAATCTTATAAACACAGGTGTTATTATAAAAATAGGGAATGCCAGGCCTCCACCGTGGTTCGGATTCCACGTTAAACTGTAGGTCCTTCATTTCATCTCACAATCACCCTACCATTACACATTAGCGTAAGTGCGTATAACCCGAATGGGTAGTAAGACGCGGTGCTAATAATAATAATAATAATAATAATAATAATAATAATAATAATATTATAAAAATAATTGTTGTATTTAAGTTGAGTTTTATAAAGACAGTTGTTTTTTATTACTCGAATTAGTTTTACCGCTTCACTCTTCACTCATACAACCTAAAATGACAACGTAATTATTTTATTTTTTTCAAATTCTTTATGAAACTCTTTTAAAATTACTAATATTTTATCAAGTGTTAAATGTTTTCAAAATTATAAGGATTTTTAAATCAAGTTTTGATTATTTCTTTCTTTTAGCTAGTGACGACAACCATTGTGTTTACGATTTTAACAGCGAGATTGTTTTATTGGTTCAATATATTTCTTCTTATTTACACAACTCATTTTTATTATATATTTTTCATTTATTTGAGGTGAACTTTCTGAACCGTTTGAATATATCAGCACACCGACTTACATTTAGAACATACACAACTCCCAGCCTCCAGGCCGTTAATTAGTGGCGTCTAAGATGTACGTTAGCACCAATAAACCCGTATCGTTGGACACGCAGACTAAACGTAATGTTCATCATAATGAAGTTCCTTATTTAAGGGTTATTTTGATCTAATACAAAATAAAGGAAAATAAAATATACATTTATTATATCTAATACGGCCGGGGTTCAATCCTTGGTCTCGGCACAGATTTATCTGATTTCCAAACCCTTCCTTCACCTCTGACAAGACACCTTGTGAATGTGGGAAATGCCAGGCCACCACCGTGGTTCGGATTCCACGTTAAACTGTAGGTCCTTCATTTCATCTCACAATCACCCTACCATTACACATTAGCGTAAGTGCGTATAACTCGAACGGGTAGTAAGACGCGGTGATAATAATAATAATAATAATAATAATAATAATATATCTAATATAGTTAAATTATGTTTTAGAACATCAAAAATTCCAGTGCTACATACACTAGAATATATCAAAATAATATAATTTAAGCTCCTATGTTCATACCTTACATATGGAGTTAAATACACTCCTATTTATAATCCAAATAAAATCTATAAAATTATTTTTAATCACTCTCAAATTTGGAACTCTTTATTTCTCTTTCATCACACTCCTGGATAGGATTAGAAACAAATTAATTTTCATCTATTCCTTTAATTTTTACAACAAACAATCTATTATCTTCACAGTGAGATAAAATACTCCTTAAACTATTGCTTCAGTGATGTCAAGATTTAAAATCATATAATTTTTGTATCATTAGCAAACGTCATCGTTCTTTGAACTTTTGAACTTCTGTGTTTACCTGCACTTAATTAAATTGTTATAAAATATTATTAATATTTTTTCTAATTTCTATACAATTTTTTATCTAACGAAATATAATAATATTTTATTAACCAGAATCAGGATCCATAACTATCCTAGCATTAAACCTTTTAAATACATATTTGACCAACGTTATCTTAATATGAACTTATAACAGTTTTGTTGCTAAAAACATATCCCTTCAATATTCAAACGTACAAGGTGAATACTTATTTATATTATTTGCACTTTTATTCAGTCAATAACAAATTTCCTAATTTAAAAATAATGCAATGAGACAAAATCTGTCAAAACAATATTTTACCCCTACAACAAAAATTTCACACTAAATGAAACACTTCCTATAATGGACTCCAAATACTCATTTCCTTATCCAATCATATAACAACACAATACAAACCCACCCACCCTCGCCCCATAATAAAGTTACATTGTGTAAAAATGGTTCTTTATTTGCCCACATCTGCCAAACGTGGCTTGTACCCTTTCCAAAAATCTACATGACAGTGTATATTGTATTCGTGTTTGTTTGAGGGTGAATTTTTTTTATAATATATATATACACATATACACCCAACCCTCTTACCCTCACTTTCCGCGGATTCACGCCCCATCGCACACAATGCACCCATATATATCGACATATTACATGTTTTTACAACCCCCCTTTCGCTCCCTCCACCCCCCACGAATTCATTGGTGTCGAAACTCCGGAACTGTGTTGTGATGAGACTTGCGATACCCCGGGTCGTGTTTACCCGCAAACATTTGGGTAGCAGGGGAACGGGGGGCGGGAGGGGGTGATACTCTCTTTAATAACCACACAATGGATACATTCATTTTTGTGTCTCTTTTGGAATGGTTTTAGTTTCGATTTTTTTTCTTCCTAATACAGCTATTAACATTTGAACATTATTGACCAAGAGTAGAAAGGTTTTGTTTTAACTTGACCATTTGGAATTTAGTCTTTTTTCTCTATCTGGGTGTTTGTTTCGCGATAGTTGTCAAATGCGTCGACCAATTTTAACGAAATTTGACATGGACATTCTTTGAGCCTATACCTAACAATATAAGGTTCTGTACATAGTTTCTCAATCTAGTTACCCGTTTCAAAATGGTGGACGCTCAAAAGATTTTAACCTTTGTAGTTCATCTCAAGTGATTTGAATTTAAAATTCTTAAGTATTCGATTGAGTACCTAAAGTATATTTTTATTTTAAATTTTGACTTCTATTGCGAGAATGACGCATGAACAAAGGAAAATACTAACTTAAAGGGATTGACAGGGGGAGGGTCTTAGGGGGCTGCATTCTCCCCTCCCTCGTTATCCCCAAGGATTCTTGTAAAATAGATTTAATAATATTGCTATAGGATATATTTTCTATTTTCATTATTTTGCCTAAATATTTAACAATAAATGGTATTATGCACCGCACAGACTTTATCTCTCTTTTTATCTTAAAATAGAGACATTTACTAAAAACTTGTAATATTTGTGAAGCGAAATATACATTGTTTCTGAAACACTCCACTAAAGAACATGAATGTAATAATATACACTGTAACAGATAGGCTACATAGAGAAAAGAGGAATATCTCTGTCCATCAAAGAGCATAACAACCAATTTAGATTTTCAAAAACCTCGATTAAAAAAATGTCATGCTTGATATAAGCACAAAATAATTAGAGGCCCACCAAAAATTTTACAGGCCCACTTTTCTTACTGATTGTAGCCAAGCCGGCGTGATTTGTTGACAAACAGTTTTGAATGCATTATATTGGGTCAGGCGGTGACAGATGGTTAATATATACTAATAGTCATTAAATTGTTTGTTGTTTTAAACAATAGCACTTCCCGCGCTATGTAACACGTAGTCGCCGATGATTTAAGTGGAAAAAAAACACGCAAATCAACCAATCATCGTCTAACTTCAATATTCAATACAAACCTTTGAAATCCATAAATAAATTCATCTAATAAACACAATGTAACATATTTTATCTTTAAACTAAGAACTATATTACATCTTTTTCAGAATTAGATAATTTCCAAATTGCCAGTCTTTTTAAACAAAAAGTAGACCAGAATTTCCTTAAAGTAAATAAAACCAATACATTTAATACAAAATGCAATAAGATTAATTATCAATCTAGTATTTCAAAACAGTATTATTTTTTAATACAAGCAACGCTACTCACGATTCCAACCATAGTCACTCAACGCAAGGCTACCAGACATACATCGGCTCGGGGAGAAAATACGCCGCTAATACGTCAGTGTTATTGAAATATTAGGCGCCCGCGGAAATAATTTATAAGCCGGGACATGTGGGATTCTGCTAATTTGCATTAATGATATATGTATTTGATTATAGCTAAGAAACTATTAGTTTAAGAACATATATTTCAAATAAAAGATTTAAATTTAGCATAGTATTACAACTTTACAATACTAAGTTATTTTGTATCTAAAATAATGGTGTAGACATGATAAAAAATAGTAAATTTCTCCTTATGTAAAGTACCCTCATAGTAATTTAACTGTAAAATGAAAATCGCAATTTTGTTTGTAAAGTAAAACAGTGCCTAGATACACAATTTAATTAAAATCGATACAGTGGATTTCGAGAAAATCGGTTTTATCTCATTTTGACTCTTATTGCCTTCAATCTTAGGGTTGGATATCTAATTCCAAAAGCTCCTCGGGGGGAACTTATAAAAACCTTAGATACCAAGTTTTAGCCCAATTGGTAAAATAGTTTCGGCTCTAGGTTGAGGCACAGACGGATATCATCACGAAAACAACTTTTTCTGTTTCACGTGATCACCGAAACGTCTACATTTATCAGAATCTTGAGCTAGATATAGTATTCGATTTAATAATGAGGCGTTAAAGTGGATGATAAATTATTTATCTGTTAGTAGACCAAAACATTCCTTTTTCCCGATGTATGTTCTTATTTTATGGTTGAGATATGCTTCCATCCAGCTATGACATAGGGCCTATAGTCAGTCAGCACTATTATTATTATTATTATTATTATTATTATTATTATTAAAGGAAATTGAAATTGAAATTATTAGCAGCACCGCGTCTTACTACCCGTTCGGGTTATACGCACTTACGTTAATGTGTAATGGTAGGGTGATTGTGAAATGAAATGGAGGACCTACAGTTTAACGTGGGATCCGAACCACGGTGGAGGCCTGGCATTCCCCACATTCACAAGCTGTAATTAATACACGTCTTGTCAGAGGTGAAGGAAGGGTTTGGTAATCAGATAAATCTGTCCCGGGACCGAGGATTGAACCCCGGACCCCTAGCACAGAAGTCCGACACCTTACCCCTAGACCACCAGGTCACCCAGTCAGCACTAGAATTATGTTCTAAAGTGACCAAAGGTGACCTTGTGGTCTAGGGGTAAGGTGTTGGACTTCTGTGCTGGTGTCCGGGGTTCAATCCTCGGTCCCGGCACAGATTTATCTTCTTGCCAAACCCTTCCTTCACCTCTGACAAGACGTGTATTAATCACAACTTGTGAATGTAGGAAATGCCAGGCCTCCACCGTGGTTCGGATCCCACGTTAAACTATAGGTCCTCCATTTCATCTCACAATCACCCTACCATTACACATTAGCTAAGTGCGTACAACCCGAACGGGTAGTAAGACACGGTGCTAATAATAATAATAATAATAATAATAATAATAATAATAAAGTGACCAATATCGTATAAGTGAAGGTTTTTTTTTTACCTAGAAACGTATTTGGTTCTAGTTTATAATTCAAATTTAAATTTTGCAATAATTGCGAGGGGTCATTAGTTCAATATGATCAGAAGACGTGAACCACTAATACACAAAGTGTTGTTGACTGCCTGATTGAATGAAATGACACGACACATTCATAAATAATATTTCATTTAGTGAACAACATTTTCAAAACTCTTTCATTAGTAAAGTTTCCTCAAATGAATTTTTTTTAGAAATATAAGAATGTAATGTTTTTATGATGCAAAACACCACCTAAATCCCATTTTGAACAAAATTGCTAAAAGCCATTTTCAAAACAATTTGATTTTCTTTCCTTTTTTAAGTCTCTATCCTTAAATAAAATGTTCCTCTATAAATTAATTTTGAGCAAAATTGTTAGAGCCACTTTCTAATGAATTTTCAAAAATTAACTTTCAGTAAACTACCCTTTGTTTTATAAATAGAATTAAAATCACGATTTATCTCAAGGTAAGATCAAATAACATACAAATGTTAATTGAGTTTGAAATTAAAACCCATCAAATCGTTTTGTCTGTAGTCAGACACATTTTTTGAGTTCGGGAAAATATAGAATGTCAATATCTATAATAATTTACTAATATTATAAATGCGAAAGTTTGTGTGTTTGGATGTTTGTTGCTCAATCACGCCAAAACTGCTGAACGGATTCGAATGAAACTTTGTACGTTGGTAGAGTATGTCCTGGAATAACATATAGGACTATTCCCAACCTTTGATTTTAAATAATAATAAATATTTTGATTTAATGTGATTGAAACGATGTTATTTAAGAATTGTGATTTGATATTTTGTAATTAAAGTAAATAGTAATTAGTGTGACGTAGTTTCATACTAAAAAATAATAAATATGTGATTTTAGCCATGTAGTTAGATTTTTTATTTTAATTTATTTATCTCACTAATTATGAAGTTAAAAATTAAAAAAGAAAATTAAATTTATAATTGATAACTTAAATAATATATATTTATTTTATTACGAAATATTTAAAAGTGAAAATTAAAATACGGCAAAATTATTTACAGATAGAACTGAGAAAAACTCATAGATATTTGAATTTTTTTTTTTTATTTATGACCAAAACAGTTTAGTTAAAAATTAAAAGATGTTACCAATTATTGCGGGCGAAGCCGCGACGGGTAAAAGCTAGTCTCAATATATATACTTACACTATTACAATACTTTCTCTCTTTATGAAAAAAGTAAAAATCTTTTTATGTTTTAAAAATAACTGTACACACCTTCATGCAGTCGATCAGGTTTTTTTTACTTGATGTTTGATATGTAAGCTGGGCTTTTGACAAAAAAAAAAAAAGAATAAGGATTTGTACACAGTTTCGAGGATTTTAAGCTATTCTCCAGCATTCCCATTCAAATGCACATGTGTTTTGACGTCACAACATGTCACACATGATTTCAGAAATGTTTTTCAACTGTGTATAGCCCTCTTCCTGAACGTATCGGGGTTCTATCAATACCACATCACGGTGGATCAGTCGACAATATCCCTTCCTGTCATATTCACTCCCGACTTATTTTCGCAGAAATAAAAATCATCCAGGGATCGACGTCACGTTTCTAGTTGTCCAAAACGTTCCGCCTGGGGTTGGGACATAAAAGTAGGTCGTCGGCTTGCCACTAGATTTTACACGCAATTTTTTTTTAACCCTCCTTTGTGAGGAAATATTAAAAGTAGGATGTTTTGTCGCATCGTTCGTTCAAAAATAAAAACTTTAAAAAATAGATAAAGTTGGTAATCCTGGTTGCTCGCTGCAACTCGACTGTCAAGTCCAGATAGTACTTTTTTTTTATATCGTCAGGGTTGCCAACCATGTTTAGCTGAGCGTAAAGTAAACAAGAGCAGGGGAGTTTTTAATATGAGCAGCGAATACTTTTTTGAGTATGAGGGAGGGAGGGGGGTTGGGAGATTATCTTCGGGAATGAAGGGGGGTCCGAAGTCCTGAGGTCTCATTACTTCCGTAGTAGGTCACAGCTCAACGGGAAACATCAAAGGGGGGTGGGGGGTTACTATGAGAATTTTTTTTTTTTCATTTTTATTACTCAAGTACAGGTTTATTAGGATATTACTCAGTGTGTACTTTATTTGGGGGGGAAATATTGAAATATTCATTATTATTCTAAAGTTCAAACCAGTAAACGTTTATCCACCCTCTCTGTGCTCAAGTCATTGGGTAGAATAGAGTTTGGGATGTTACACTGTCCAAGGGAACCTAGATTGGCCCCTGGCGTTATCTAATATATTTTACTCTTGTGTGCTGGGCTCACCGTACTTTCATATGCATCGTAATACATTTCATGGTACTAAAACTGGATGTTTAAGGTGTGATGGAAATGAAAGAGAGAAAAGGTCAGTATTTTTGCAGTTTTCATAGCAAACAATTTTTTTCTGAAAATTAAATCAAATATTTCCACAGTAGAAACGTAGAGTTTAATTTTCTTCACATGGTGACCTCAACAGTTGTTGAATATATGTCATGAGCATAGTGGTATTAGATGAGAAACATTTTAAATGAAAAGAAATAGCTGTCATTGAATTTCAGGACATCCTTGACAGATATTCAATAACTGTTGAAGTCAACACGCGAAGAAAATTATTATCTGTTTCTATTGAAGGAAGATCTAGAAAAAAAATGCTGTAAAAACAGCAAAACTACTTTCTTAACTCGCCATATCGACCATCCAACCGTCTCACGTTGCATTTTGTTTATATTATATATATATATATGGGAATAATAGTTATGAAGTTATAAAACCACTCAAGCAATCCTCAATGAGAATATTCGTTTGTATCCTGTTAAAAGTTGACTTTATTTATTTGTTTGAGAAAGGCTAGATCTTTGTTTTTAAACATTTACTTTTATTTCAGCACTGAGACATTTTGCGTGAACCGTTCTTGAAAATAAGTCGATTTCAATTTTTTCATGATTTTCTTTTAGTTACAAAACTTAAAAATGTAACGTTTTTAAACCGATAGGGTTATTTTGATATCCGTCCCTTCATTTTTTGGCATGATACTTTATTGTGAAATGATGACTCTGGTATTAAAAATAACAAAGCAAACTATGAGCTTTATTTTCACATTTTGATAGCAAAGATTTCAAAATAGATTTCATAGGCCTTAACTGAAAACGCATATTATTCGCATCGGCGTGCACACAAACTAAGGCGTCAGTCCCGTCTGGTCGGGTTTGCCAAGGACAGAGCTAGATATTATTATTATTATTACTATTATTATTATTATTATTATTATTATTATTATCACCACCTCTTACTATCTGTTAAGGTTATACGCATGTATTATAATACTCTAATGAGGTATAGATATGGAAGGAAGCATTTTATAGGTAATCTACCCGCATTTGGATGGAAATAGACTGGTAAACCATTGAGGGAAAACCACCCTAAGTAGACTGGACCGGTATTTGAGCCCCGATCTCCCCGTCTTCATTCGGCCAGTCGAACACGGGGGTACCACCTCGACTTAGACCATTTGGCCACTGAAGCGTGTTCGGAGTGTGAATCCTAGCTGCGTTTTCTAAGGTGTTTTTTCCTAAATAGTTTCACACACACTCTTTCTCTCTAGTCAAATGCTGGCACATTTCCTCTAAAATTCCACCTTCATTGCCCCTACCCTATTAGTGTCAACATGCGACCGGTGACAAGACGTGGAGAACTGGATGTAGGGAGGGAAACCGCTTTGTACAAGTAATCTTGGAATCTCTTGGGGGATATGGAAATACTCCATTAAATCTGATGCAACTTTAATAAACCCACCCAACAAAGTCCTTTAGGAGGAAAAAAACGAAAAAAACTAAGAACCTCAAGGATTCGTTTCTTTCTTCCTCAAATTTTTCTCCCCAATCTTCCTTCACGGATTCGTTTCTCTCTCCCAAATCTTCCCTCTTATTTCTAATAGTTCAGTTCTCTATCTCGCCACCCGGTGCGCTATTTTCGACACACACACACACACACACACACACACAGAGTCAAATTAATTCTTGTTCAGGAGTTTGTAATGAGTCTCTCTTGTTCTGTGCATGGCTTTCAAAGACACGAGGCACACATTACGTTCGCAAACCATTCATTGGGAGAGAAGTAACAGAATTTGGCGCAATTTGTACCCCCTTCCCTTTTTGCCAGCCTTTTCAACTTTTTGCCTAGCATTTTCTTTGCCCGAAAAGTTTTTTTTTCTCCCCCTTTCAAAACAGTTTAGTAGTTACTAAACGATATAAAGTTGGCTAGTACCTTTATAAATAATGCATGTTATAGTTGTTATGATTTACGAACTCTGCTAACATTTATATCTATGAAATTACTACGTCCCCAAAAACTAATCTTACTTTCGAAGAAACATTTGTTTTGGTTAATGAGTTCCTACAGTACGTTTCAAGTGTTTTTTCTTGTTTTTTTTGTATTCTTTATTTTCTGTTCTTGGCAGGGAGTTGTGATTTTATTTGTCGTACTCCTTGTAAATCTTTGTATCATACGCAGCCGCCAAAATTTTTTTACTTTCTCGTTATCTTACTGGTAGAGAAAGTATTGTGATCGTCAAAAAAATCTAACTCAAGATTTTGATGAATCTTGACATTTCATGATCCCCTCGAATCCAAAAATATGTTTTTTGACTTTCCGTCTGTCTGTCTGTACCTCCAACTAGAGCCTAAACTATTTTACCGGTCGGGCTAAAACTTGGTAACTAGGGTTTTTATAGGGTTGCCCTGAGAGGTTTTGGGAATTGGATATCTAACCCTAGAACTAAGGGTAATTTACTGATGGGCAAAAAGATAAAAAGTTGATTTTCTCAAAATTGGCTCTAACGATTTTGATTAAATTTCATTTCTAAACATTTATAAATATTCTAAACAAAATGGCTACTCTAAATATTTTGACAAAATGACTTTAAGGGCTTCGGTCTGATGCGTAAATTGTCTTTTTTTTAATAATATCTCCTAAACTATTGGAGATATGAAATTACTTATCGTTACAAATATGTTGGTCTATTTATAATACAAATATTTTATTTAAAGAATATTTTTATAAAACCAATAACTTTAAAGCTATACGTGTATATTAAATATAAGTAATTCTCTAAAAGTTTTTTCCTTAAACCTCTCAGGAGAAATATTTGTACAACAATGATCTATATCCATTTTAGACTCAATAGTCAATATTTACATTTTCTTTTGGTTAAAATTTACAAATGAGGAATTTAATAGCAATGCGATGCCATGAAGATTTGCAACACCTAATAAAATGTCGAAAATGTTAACTGGAAGTTGAAATTTTAATACGAAGTGTTAACTCTTGTGGACCCAATTTTGATTATTTTTTATCGGTCCAAACATACAAATGAGGACATTAATTCCTTAAAAACAAAATTATAAAATTTAAAACCGGGACTAAAATTTTTTTTTACGTAAGTATAGTGCAATTTATGCTTGGGTTTGCTAGTGTATATTATCACGTTTCACATATATTACGAGTTTTGAGTAAATATCTCTATTTTCAAACAATAGAGCGAGAAAGTCCGTGGGTAGTTCCGTACCATTTATTTAATTGTAAACAATAGTAGGAGGTAAAACTTTTTATCTGGCTTATAATATATTGTATATAAGTTTTCCCCCTGTTTTGACACTAATAAGTAGGGACGAAGAAGATAGAATTTAAAATAAATGTAGCCGAATTTGCGTGGAGGAAGAATGAGAAACCATTTAGAGAAAAGTATAACAACCTCAGTACACCTGTACGGGACTTGAAACTTGACCTCCCCGTTACCGAGAGTGATGCCTTAGACCATACGATCACCAATACGGTTTTTTACAATATGGTGGCGGCTTGTTTGAATAACGTTATTGTCGTGATGAGATTTTCTTTCTAAACAATCTTTATCTCACAATTTTGTAGATGAGGGCAAATTTTACTAAGAAAATACTATTCTAAAAGTAAAACTGCTGAAGATTAAAGACAAAATGGCTATGTTTACCACTATTTTGACACAAAGGCTGAAAAAAGAAAAACACAAAATTCTAATAAGAATTAGCTCTTAGGATAAGGAATGGAAAATTTCCCCAAATATATATATCAATATACTGTGTTTTTTATATCTCCATATAAAAAATTATATAGGTTGTAAGAGGTGATTTACAAGTAATTCTACATAATTAGCTTGGTGTCGATGACGCCACATAGTGGCGCTACGAGACGTTTAAGTTGGCGCTGTATGCGCCTTGGGGGTAGGCAATTCATGCAGCACACCATGCAAACTAACACAGGCATCCCCCACCACTCCCTTCCCCAGATATACACGACGGTGCCAGCGTAACAGCAATTCCTTATGGGCACCTGCTGTCAGCCAATTCAATACCTGTTACTAGTCTAACTCACACCACACTCCAATTGGTATGTACTAAAGATTGATGTGTTGCCTACCCCTGAGGGGCATACAGTGGCCAACTTTGCCGCCATTAGTCGTCGCCGACCCCAAGCTCATTTCGTGGAAATACTTGTCTTGTAACCCCCTACACTCTGTATATATATTTTTTACCTGTAGATAATAACAACCCTGTATTATCATTTGATACATCGCTAGGTATATACATCTATAAAATTACCTATATCGATTGTTTCCGATATATTGAATAACATTGGTCTGGGCGAACTGGAACGGCGATATAAAGATGGCTGCTGTTCTGTAATGAACATTCTTCCAATGGTGGTCCCGCTATATATATATATTGTCGGGGACTCACCTGTCCTGCACAGACGTGATCAGGCTCGACAACCACCCTCGTCTCAGGGTCGTCTCCCTCTGCA
The DNA here is from genome assembly GCA_039000515.1 of Timema cristinae. Taxonomy (NCBI): domain Eukaryota; kingdom Metazoa; phylum Arthropoda; class Insecta; order Phasmatodea; family Timematidae; genus Timema; species Timema cristinae. The sequence goes on from JBCFYV010000012.1 coordinate 108,177,829, forward strand.
TCCTGCTCTGCTGCCAACTCCTGACTGTGAACCTCTCTCAGGAGCTGATCCAGGTTCCGCCGGTGGGGAACATGGCTTCCGCGGGGGACTTGGACACAGGGTAGGCCCCCGTGATGAACAGGTCTGGTCCGGCGCGGGCCTGGAACACAAGATAAACACCATCGAGTCTATAACAAGTCGGGTCCACACTTGCATTATAGTGACCATGGCTGGAGTGGGTGACGATAAACATAGACACTCACGAGACCCACTCTCGGCAGATCCGATCCTCGTTCCGTCGTGGTCGTTGATGCGACCCCTATAACCTATCATCCGGGTGTTGTAACGGTGGAATAACCGGTGAAACAGTTTGGTTCGGAGCACGTCCAAACAGTCGTATACACCCATCGTGGCTCCCTTTGATGCGGCGGAGAAATACTGACTAGGGATGACAATTTTTCCTAATATATCAATTATTTATAATTTTATTTATTGCAAGATGTATATCTATACTTCGATCAAATTATATCGATATATAAGTATCGTTTGTTTCCAACATATTAAATTCCATTGGTCTGGGTGAACTTAAATGTCTACTGTTCTATAATTCTATTACTCATCGCCTTTCACCATGCCAAATTTTATTTAAATTTTGAAAATATCAAACAAGTTTATTAAATAGGAAACTAAATGGTACGACACAATAGCACAAACTTTCTCTTATTGTATAGTCTATTATGGCTTCGAAGAAAATGTTCAAAAATAGGTTTTGAGTAAACTACCCTCAAGTATGTTTTCCTCATAAAAACAAACACGTCATTTGTTACTCACAATAATCACTCTATATGTATACATTTTATACCAAAGTATTAAAATATATTTAACAAACTTCAAATTTTCAAAAATAAATTATTTGTTAACTACGGTACCCTAAAATTATTATTGTTATTATTATTATTATTATTATTATTATTGTAAAAATAAAAACTTATTCTTATTTATCATCGACAAACTATTTCAGCTTCTCATTTTGAATTTAATCTTCTAGGTATTTCCCAAAAAACTCAAATTTTCTAAAATTCTTTCTAAGTAAACTATTGTCGCTACTCCCCCTCCCGTTGTCAGGATGGTTTAGTGATATGGGTAGGCAACGGCAATTAATTGGGGGTTCGTTTTGATCTTGTCTATTGAAATAGGTTAATTTATATATGAGCATATATATTTGATGTAGGTTTTAGAACTAATTGAAAGATATTAGAAAATGTTTTTCGTTCTATCAATGTCTACTTCTGTGCCCTGACCCATCTTCAGGCTTATAACTCTAACTGGTCTCGAACATCCGGCCGCCCGGTGTTGAGTGGTCGTTGTCCAACTCAGACTTTAAAGATAGTTTGGGGTGTCCTCCTCCGTAATTAGGGGTTCAAGATATTAATACTCTCCCGACAAGATGCTGTAACTATAGCTGAGTATGTAGAGCACTTCGGAATGGCCCTTTGTCAACTCTCTTTTATATACCAAAAAAGGAGGGTGTTTCCCCAAAGTTACTGGTTTTTACAATACTCTATGTAATGCTAATTGGCAAAACAATCTCTGTTTCTGGAAACACGACCTGGTACAAGTACGTAAACTGCTGACTCAGAACAATTGACAGTGTAAGTTCTTAGGCTTATGTTATTCTTGCATGCTCTAGATTGACTAAGGTTGCAAGCTACGACACTACCTTTAAACTAATTTATTTTATATAAATAAATATTGATGATGTAAAATAGTCCTTGGTGGCAATTTTGAATCAAATCGTTAGAGCTATTTAATTTTTTTTTTACAATAATCAGTCATTAGTCAACTACTATTAAATGATTTTTTTTATTAAAACTAATTTATATAACTATTTATAATACAAGCAACTTAACAGATAACCGAATCCTTTAAGCCATTTTATTAAATATTTAAATTAAAATTAAAAAATTGTCAGTAAATAAATACCCATAGCCAAATTTACCCTCAAAATCAAGTAGACTATATAGCTTTATTTATCATGTTCATGTCAAACACTACTAAGACACCCATTTGGAACCAAATCGTCTATAGCCATTTTTAGAATATTTCAAGTTTTTAAAATCGGTTATTAGTAAACTACCCATAAATGATTTGTTACCCCAAAATGATTATATAATGTTATTCATCAAACCACACAATCGCCAAATTAACATTTTGATCAAAATCTTTGGATTTATTTACTAAATATTTATAATTTACAAAAATTTCCCATCAGCAAACTATCATTCAACGAAATTTGCCCAAAAACAATGCTATTTATAATGTTGAACAAATCTCAGATATGCATTTTAAACAAAATTGAGCCATTTTTGAAATATTTGGAATTAAAAAAAATCACTTATAGGTAAACTAGCCTTAATTTGAGATCTAGGGTCAAACTAAAATAAGTTCTTAGGTATAGATAGCCCTGAAAAATCTAAATATCAATTTGAATAGAAACCATTTAACATTTTTGGATCCGTGGCCAAGAACAGATAGACAGCCTGACAGACATGGGGACAGACAGATTGTCAAAATAAACTGGTTTGTGTTCGTTTTCACACAAAAAAAACACGTAAATATTCGCTATAATCTCGAGATATATTTTTTCACGATCATAATACTTTGTTTTTATATGATAAAGTAAAAAAATTGATTCCCCTAATAAAGATCTAGAATAAATCTTTATTTTGATTCACAAACCCTAAAGTGCATATATCGATAAATTGATCGATATATCGTTGCTATCCCTAGTACCGACTAGAAGCGGGATGCAACGATCTGATACTACCGCACTCATAATCGTGTTCAAGTATACAGGATCCCGTCCAAGATACGCTTCGGGGAAACGATATAAGGATCTGATACAAGTGTGGACCTGGCTTTAGATTGTTGTTTTTCTTATAACCGTGTCTTACTACCTGTACTACTCATTTATGGAGGAAGGAGTAATTTTAACAGCGAATCTACGCGCATTTGCGTGGAAGGAGAGTGGGAAACCATTTAGGAAAAGTCACCCTCAGTAGACTCGACCGGGATTTGAACTTAGATCTCCCAGTCTTCAGCAAGCTAGCCTAACAGGATAGGGACACTTTAGAGACCATTCGGCCACTGAATGTGGTTTTGGCGTCTTTCCAACATTTCCTTTGTAGACGCACGATTTACAAACTAGCTCAACCTAGGAGAATAGACATTTCCAGTACTTGTAACTAAATATATATTCATTAAATAGAGATACCTACAAACTAGCTTAACCTAGGACAACACTCCTATTAACATACATCTATCTCATAGCTATATAAGAGTGGGATTTGAGCCCTGATCTTTTAGTCACCGTCAAACCAGACAAACTAGATTGATAATTACTCTTTCTGCGTGTGCTAATCGGTACGTGAGAGGGCAGGAAGTTCACTTTATAAGAAATTATGGAAGAAAGCACATCTATCAGCCTGGAGAGAGGATGAGGAATTAACCCTCAAGGCACATGGCTGGGTATTCTAATTCTAACTCTAACCTGCCTCAGTGCCTGATGAAGTCAAATAAGGTTCTTTCCGTCGCTATCCAGCTATACTTGGGTCCGTCGAGAATACTCACAATGCTGTGGAAGTAGTCCGAGTCGTCAGGAGGGGGAGGGGGCGCCGTGGAGACCAAGGCCCCTAGCCCAATCGCCCCCGTGTTCTCGTAGTAAGGATAGGTGTACCCATCTGGTGGGTCCTCCGGTGGGAACTGCATGTCCCCGGGGTCCACGTTGTGACTCGCCAACAAGGACTGGTACTCGGAGAAACTTATGTTCGGTCCCGCCCCGTTCACCTGGCATAAAAAAAAAATATTAGGTGGAATGGTGATACAAAGGTGATTATAAGAAATTTTTTGATTTGACCTACAAAGTAAGTTGTAAAGTAAAGCCCTCAGTATAGTGTTTTTAGTCAGCATTACTGAGCACACTGACTATTATGTCAAGCACATCTAGTATGATTTTCTTTTGACGGGAAGGTTGGCGTTTCAATTTCGTTTGAGTTTATTAAGGGTGTTTGGAAAAAAAATTTACACTCTCCCCCCACAACATTTTGGGTACATTTCTTTTATCAATTCCATATTTTTTTATCACTACCACATTAGCGCTATTAAAAAAAATATCACTATTATTACAGCAACGTGTCCCAATACCCGTTCGGGTTAAATGCATTTGTTCTAATTAAGCCAATGTGTTAGGTATGAGGTATGTTGAATTTAGATTAAGTATACCATCATTTGCATGGAAGGAGAGTGGTCATTTTTTAGGGAAAATCCCCCTCAATACACCAAACATTAATTCGAATCTTTATCTCCCCGTCATTGGCAGTCTAGTCCACTACGCGAATAGCGCTTTAGACCACCGAAACGGGTCAGTAACATCTTAATCCAAGGGATAATAATGGTGATGATAGTATTAAAGGGAGTTCAGCTACATTAGCCTAGAGAGAGCATGGGAAAACCAACGCTGTAAATAATATGTGAAAAATCCCTCTTCGTTTCTGGCTATCCAGTCTATCGCGATCCTGATGACGTTCTCCGCGTAGAACTATGAGTGCGGTTAGATTTTTTATTCGCGTGGGAAGAGGGTGGGAAAACCATCGTGATAAACCCCACACATCAAAACACTTCCAGGACGCCTGGTAGAAACTCAAACCTTGACCTCCTCGTCTGTCTATTTTATTGTGAGAGTGATGATTTAGATCTCGAGTACAAATGTTTTTATTGTTATCTTTTAAAGTTTCTTTTCTCGTGTAAGGTCAAGGCCACACTGTTACTCCATTGAATATCACCTCAAAGGGAACTGCAGGTCTTATGGAGGAAAGATTTATCTTCGCTCTCTATCGGTTAACTATCGCCTCCCATATACTGTATTTAAGTTATTCAACTTGTACTTTCTGAACTGACTGAATATATCACCACACGACCTATAAACTGACTTAAATATAGAACAGAAACAATACACTGTCACCGGCCGTTAACTCATTACTGTGAAAGGCGAGAGACACATTTCACCAATGATAACATTTTCGGCCATCCCGGGAATTGAACCCGGGACCTTAAGCTCAGTAATCAGACATGCTATTGACTGAGTTAAGGTGTCGTACTGCCAACTCTCACTTTCAGTTATGTCAGAAGGTCGTGTGATGAGATAAGACGGAGCTGCTGGCAACATCGATGAACCAGCGTTGCAAAAATTTTCTTATATTTGAGGGAAGACTGACCACACGGTAACAAGAGAATGACAACGCTGTTTCCCAATAGTAGCCATACAGTTCTCTCAGAGATGATATTCAGTGTAAAGCGACGATGTCACGTTTACCTTCCTCCTTGGTGCCGCCATAGCGTCGCTGAAGAAGACCCCCTGCCGCCCGTTGGGCAGCGTGATGGTGCCGCAATAGGGCCCCCCATCCTGGTCGGTCTCCTGTTGATACCCCGGTGACTGCTCGGAGACGGTCTGCGTCTCATCCGCCTCCTCGTCCACGACGCTCAGGCCGTCAAACTCCACACGTAGGCTGTTGCGTCGAGAAGTGTCGCGATGTCCTCCAAGGATCGACGACGACCCCGAGGTTGCCGTCGTCGCCTTCTGCGCGTTTTCTTCATTCTCCTGATCGCGACGATCCTCTTCCTCCTCATCCGCGTCCTCTTCTTCGTCGTCTTCATCTTCTTCGTCGTCTTCTCTGTCGTACTCCTCCTCTTCATTCTGTTCAAACCAAATCAGGAAACAAAGAATTGTCTGTAAATACGATATTATCAGGGTTGTATTTTGAATTTCACTCTCATATGAAGAAAATGTTGTAATAGAGATAACTTACGACCATGAGTTTATGAGGAATATTGACGTTTTGTATTCTTCTGAACTCAAAGGTGTGGGTCTTACAATTCTGTCTTGTTTCTCTGTATGTCCTTCTGTCCACCTGTCCATATGTCTCCCTGTTTCTTTGTCTGTCTGTCCCTATGTCTGTCCCTTTTTTGTCTGTTTGTCCCTATGTATGTCTGTCCTATGTATGTCTGTCCCTATGTATGTCTGTTCCTATGTCTGCTTTTCTATTTATTTGTCTTTCTCTGTTTGTATATATGTTAGGGTTCTGCGAGTACTCGGATTTTGAGCTTCGAGTCGAGCTCTTAATTAAAGCTCGGGATCAAGTTCGAAAGTTTCGAAGGCTCGTCATTTTCTAGCTTCCTCTTGATGCACTGCTTGTGATTCTTACGTGATTATTAGAGTAGTTAAAGTTACGGAAGCTTATGTTAGGGAAATATTGGCTCATTAAAACGTCGATTTTACTAACTTTTTTTTTTTTGGTAATTGTTAGTGTGATTTTATTGTCTTAAAAAAGACATGAGTATTGAAAACTTTTTTTTCTTTATATTTTTAATTTAGTGTTCTTATTTTTAAATAATGTTTTGCTCTTTCTAATTAAAAAACCAATATTTACATAAGCTTTTATTTTAAAATTATTTATGAATCAAATAGCCAAAGCTATTATTTATGCATTTTAGTGAGGATTACTCCATCTAGATATCATATTCTGAAAAGTTTAAAAATGTCACCTGGACACGGGAATCGAATCCGGGACCTTTTTTGGTTTAGTACGCCAATGCTCTTACCACTGAGCTATCCAGGATTCGTCCCGTGCCAAGGGTTATTCTTCATTCTTCACTCTTATTTTGATTCATTAATATGAATCCCGTACAGTTATAATAATTGTATAAATGGCTGCAATAAGCCAATTACCGAGTCAAAGGTGGCTGCTTTATCTGATAGCTCGTGATCTTAATTAAACACACATTTGTAGCCGACGATTTCCGCACGTCCATCATAGACTCTGCCTTAAAATATGGGTGAAGAATGTCGAATGACCCTGAGCATGGGACGATTCCTGGATAGCTCAGTGGTAAGGGAATTGGCGTATAAAGCCAAAGGTCACGGGTTCGATTCCCGTGTCCAGGTGTCATTTTTCAATTTTCAGAACATGATATTAAAAACTTATTTATTATTTATAAGAATTAGTGTATTCTTATTTTAGAAACATATGTTATCATATATTTTTAAACTCTCAAATTTTAAAGATATAGTATTTACATTTTATGTTTGTTTTGACTAGTGAAATTTTAAATATACTATTTAACTTTAAAAAAACAAGATAATCTTAACAGTTTAAAATTATGAATATACTTAAATTCGGGAGCTTTTTGAAATACTCGTCTCGAGTTCAACTTGAAAGAAAAATACTTAAGCTCACATACTTTTAATTTAATATGTCTGTCTCTTTATCTGTTTCTCTCTATATCTGTCGTCGCTATGTCTGCCTGTCTTCTTGTTTGTCTGTTTCTTTACCTATTTGTCCCTGTGTACTACGTCTATCACTATATTTCTTTGTCCCTCTGTATGTCCTTATATCTGCCTGTCCCTTGGTCCTGGTTGCCTAGCTCACTAGGGTATTCAAAACTCACCTAAATGTCCTTAAAGAGTTTGTCCTGGTAGCTTAGCCCACTATTCTATCTATAATATTCTTAATGTTCTTCCATAGTTTGTGTTGTGACTTGATGATACATGATTAAAGGATCACTCGCTTCGGTGTCGTCATGGTCTAAGGCGCTAATCTAGCAATAGACTAGACTTCCGATGACGGGGATGTCATGGTTCGATACCGGTCGGGTGTACTGTGGGTGGTATTTCCTAAATTTCCTAAACTCTCTCACGAAAATGCGGTTACACTGCATGTAAATTCAACTTTCCTCATCCCTAGCCCATTAGCGCATAAACATAAGCCATATAACCCGAATAGGTGGTAATACGCGGCGCTAAATAAAAAGTAATTATTTTCTTCCTGATTTAATCTGGCCTATTTTCCTCATATTATTACCGTCAGGGTTTTAAACTCAAGATCCTCACACTGTTATTTATTTTGGAAAACCGCAGAGAATGCCGTTCTATTTTTTTTTTTTATATTCTACAACTGTTAGACCTACCTCCGAGTCTTGACCTCTTCTCTTCTTCAGAAGACCTTCCAGCCTATCATATTCATCGCGTAGACCCCAAATCTCGCGCCTCAAGTGCTCATTTTCTCTCCTTAGCTTCTTTATGTCACTCTGGCCTGTGAACAATAAACACATTTTTTAAATTTATTTAGCACCGCGTCTTACTACCCGTTCGGGTTATACGCTTAAATACTAATCACGCTAATAGATTAGGAATTGGGTAAGGTTGAATTTTAGAGGAAGTGAACCCCATTTGCGTGGAGGGAGAGTGGAAAACCATTTAGGAAAAACCATCCCCAGTTCACCCGACTGAGATTCGAACATCAATCTCCCCGTTCTTGGCAGTCGAGCTCGACACGACTAGAGCGTTAGCTAACTACACCACCGAGGTGGGTCACAATTTATTAAATAGATATTGGGGAGAGGGGGGGGGGTTAAGGTAGGGGGCACCCTTGACTTTTATGTATAACTTTGTACGTGTTTGTGAATCTAAATGAGCCAGTAGGTCACTATATCCGTTAAGAGTTTGTCTGAAAACGTACAAAAATGGCTTACTTGAGATTTAATTTGCTCTTGAGGTTTTATAGTTCCTGTCAGGCATTTAAATTTTGTGAATAAATCTGTTGATTTTGGCATGATTTCGCCACCAGTCAGACCAATTTTGATTGAAGACTGTCAGGAGTTTTATTGTTTTAACATTATACTGTTGTCTGAGTATTTTTTTAAAATATAAAATAGTTTTCTGTTTCGTGAAATTAAATATTCTGTAAGATAGCATTAAATATATGTAACTCATTTTTATGTTTCTGAAAAGCCCTCGCAATCAAAATATAGGGTTAAAATTTATTTTTTAGAAGTACAAAAATAGATTTACAACATGTTTCTATTGAAAATATATCTTCTTCAAATTCCATCTTGAGTATGTTCACAATAACTTTTTTTTATATATTCATAATTCTCTGACTGAGTTTTATTAACGTTGTAAAATACACTTATCCCAGGATCATCGGTTATTACATCGAGGTCGACGCACCTAATATGTCCTCCTATTGTTGATATCGCGCTAGCTACCTTCTCTGACGGCAAAAAGCAGCGGCCCCAGATTATCGCTGCAACACACTGGAAGCAATAAATCATGGCGTGACTTTGTTATAAACTGAAGAGTAAATTAGGAAATCTATTTATATCACAGCCCCTTGGAAATCTTAGGGGGAGGGGATCTCACTGATTCCTCATATATACCGGTTGTGTTTCCATACCTAATTCATTAGAGGAACTTGTACTCAAACAATTGTCAGGAACCAACTAGCTACCCAAGAAATATTCAACGTGCGTATTCACACGATCATGGTTTTCATTCTTGTTTTGGGAAAAGGGCTCCGGAAGATCTTTGGAAGTGTGGGGGAGGGGGTCCTTCCCGTGTAAAATTTTTAAAGCTTGTATGACTCTTGAAGATATTTGATGGGTGTTTATTTTCCATGAGTAGTACGTTTTATTGCATTTTTTTTTTGCCATAATGTATAATAGAAACACGGTATTAAGGGCAGATTAAACCAAACAAACTTTTTTTGGTGCTAATTTGGATCTCCCGAGAAGCTATTTGTAGTTGAATTCGCCTGAATTATTTTTTGGAAATTAGATACGTCTAGTGAGGAATGCCAGGCCTCCACCGTGGTTCGGATTCCACGTTAAACTGTAGGTCCTCCATTTCATCTCACAATCACCCTACCATTACACTTTAGCGTAAGTGTGTATAACCCTAACGGGTAGTAAGACGCGGTGCTAATAATAATAGATGCCTCTACCAGCAAATTTGAGAAAATTTGATGCTCTTAGAAATTATTTAAAGTGGTTCTCGCTTGGAATATTTTTACACATGGGTTTTTAATATACATTTGAAATATTATAGGGGGTAGGGGGGTCCTTAAATAGTCGCAGCTCCACCAAAATAGAAAAGAGGGAGTGAGTTTGAGCACCTGGTAATTGTGACCATCTTTATCACCGTTTATTTCAATGCGAGTTTGGGGGTTAAGTTAAAATAGAATCGAAGAAAATCTGAGAAATATAAATAAAACTTTTGAAATCCATGATCTGCATTATTACTTTCTCGCTATCTTACAGGTAGAGAAAGTATTGTGATCGTCAAAAAAATCTGACTCGAGATTTTGATGAAATCTCGACGTTTCGTGACCCCCCGAATCCGAAAAAGTTATTTTTGACTTTCCGTCTGTCTGTCTGTACCTCCGACTAGAGCCTAAACTATTTTACTGCTCGAGCTAAAACTTGGTATCTAAGGTTTTCATAGGGCTGTCCCGAGGGTTTTTGGAATTGGATATCTAACCCTAAAATTAAGGATAACTTACTGAAAGGCAAAAAGAGAAAAAGTGGATTTTCTCAAAATCGGTTCTAACGATTTTGATTAAATTTCATTTCTAAACATTAATAAATATTCTATTCAAAATGGCTACGCTCAATATTTTGGCAAAATGACTTTAAGGGCTCCGGTCTGATGCGTAAATTATCTTTTTTATAATCTCCTAAACTATTGGAGATATGAAATTACTTATCATTACAAATATGTAGATCTATTTATAATACAAATATTTTATTTGAAGCATATTTTTATAAAACCAATAACTTTCAAGCTATACGCAAATATATATATATATATATATATATATATATATATTTATTTCCGAACATGAAAGGTAAAGTAAAGTATTGCGACCGTAAAAAAAAATCTAACCTGAAATGTTGATGGATGTCGACGTCTCATGACCCCCCGGACCGTAAAAAGTGGTCTTTGTAATGCAGTCTGTCTGTTTGGCTGTTTAAATTTAAAATTAAGAGTAGTTTAATAAAGGGTGAAAAGAAAAAAAAAACATTTTCTCCAAATCGGCTATAACGATTTTGATTAGAATTCGTAGCTAGGCGTTGATTAATACTTAAATAAACTGTATAATTTTCATTTTACCATGCAAATGACTTTTATGGTACTTTACGGAAGCAGAAACTTTCGTATCTCCGCAACTATTTGAGATACGAAATAACTTTTCATTGCAAAACTGTAATGCTATTAAAAATAAAAACTTTTATATGAAATATATTTTTATAAGACCAACAGTTCCTGAGATATTGGGAAATATATTAATAAAATTATGTGAGCTTTAGCTGTAAAGAGATACTACTTAAGTTTTAACGCAATAATTCTCCAATGCCATAGAGTTATTAAATATAAGTAAATCTCTCAAAAAGTTTATGTTGTTTTTTCTTAAACCTCTTAGGATAAATGTTTGTACAACAATGATCTATCTCCATTTTAGACTCAATAGTCAATATTTACATTTTGTATTGGTCAAAATTTCGAAAATGTTAACCGGAAAATGAAATTTTAATACGAAGTGTTGACCCTTGTGGACCAAATATTGATATTTTTTATCGGTCCAAACATACAAATGAGGACAATAATTCTTTAAAAATATAATTATAAAATTTTAAACCAGGATTCAAAAAATGTTTTACATACATATAATACAATTTATACTTGAGTTTGCTAGTGTATATTATTTCGTTTCACACAGAAGTGGATTTACACTATAGGCCCACTAGGCGACGGCTTCGGTTAGGGGCGGCACATTTCAAATTACATTTTTATCATTATAATATTTTGATTTTAATAATTACGTTTACAAAATTATTTACTAACATTATCGAAACAGTTAAAGTTAGAATGACAATTACTTTTTAAATAACTGTGCCTTGCAATCGCTTTATAACTGACATCAGTCTCCCCTTCATAATGTTGACTTAAGCTACTTTACAGGCCTGATTATCTTTCGCGGAAATCTCTTTTCGAATACTAACTTCCGCCCCTTACCCCCGTCAAAACCCTGTTAAGACGCTGTGCTAAAATAAAAAAATTTTAAAAAAATCCTATAAGCCCATGACAAAAATAATTTGTTAAGGGGGTTAGGGGGGCCGCATAAAATAATCGTGCCTAAGGGCGCAACATTTTTAAATCCGCCACTGGTTTCACATAATATATTATGAGTTTTGAGTAAATATTTATATTTTTAAACAATAGAGTGAAAAAGTCTATGTGGAGTGCCGTACCATTTTTTTTTTTAATAATAGCACAATGCTTAGAAATTTAACTATTGAAATTTTAAATATAGTCTCAATATAATTTTTTTCCTCAATGGTTTTCCACCACCACTACGCAAATGCCGTTACCTTTTTCATCCTTAACACATTAGCTTAGTATATGGTATGCGTATTAATCGAACGGGTAGTAAGACGTGGTGCTAAGAAAAAAGTATGGAAACATGGCCCTTGCGTACAGGGCGTGTGAATGATTACTCATGTTTTGGGCCTCACCCCTTGAGATGGTCCCGAGTGAGGGGGGGGGGGTAAAGTCTCCTCCTTGTACCCCTCCAAGTTCATTCGTCTGCTCCAAATAAATGTTTACTGCTCGCATCACAAGTGCCACCAAGCGAGGAGCAACGATTAAAGAACAAAAGGGAAAGCTATTTTAAACGGGACGAGAATTTCAACGGTGGCCTGGTGGTCTAAGGTGTTGTTAGGTTAGCAGATTTGGACCGGTAAGGTCTCCGCTAGAATCCCCGGCTGTGTCAACTGCAAAGTAGAGGGTAAATCCCACATATAATTTTACCATTCTCTCGCCACCCTATTTCAGATTCATTTCCTTTCAGTTACCCTCCTCATCCTTGATCTTTATATTGGCTTAAGTCGTTAATACCTCAGATGGTGGAACACACCAATTAAAAAAAAAAAGAGCCGTACGCAAGAGAAAAATCGTTTAAATCAACTTCTTTGATCGTCTAAATCCCTCAACTGCTTTTTTTATATTATAAAAAAACCTGTATTATTAGCATTCATACCTGCTTCAGTGTCCGAATGGTCTAAGGCGTCCCTCTCGTCTTAGACCGGCCTGCTGATGACGAAAAGATTGGGGTTTGAGTTCCTGTCGCGTCTACTAAGGGTAATTGATCTCGAAAGAAAATTCCCCTTTCTAAAATTCGAAATTTTTCGGCACGTCATCAGTGTATAAGGTTTATTTATTTTATTTTGAAAATGTATATGATCACTGTCGAATGGATTCGCTTCACGTTGTGATTTTATATAAAAAAAATAGTTGAGGCTGTGTGTCACTGTTTTAGTAATTAATTGAGAGGGAACTAATAATTTATTGCGATTGTAATATTATCAATAATAATAATATATACACTATTAAATCAATTGAAGGGTACAGGGAAAAAAGAGGAATCTAAATTTTAACTCAAATTGAATAAGTGCTGCCATCTGTTAGACAATCATGAGATCTTTCAAATGCACTTCAGATTATGGTTAAAAGAGGTATCTGTCATATTTAAATTAACTTAAAAAAGAAGTATTTGCTAGGGTCCAATGCAGTTTGTGATATAATTGGAGAAACACATTTATTAAAATGTATATTTATTTTTGTGCTGTCACCCATCAAATAATAAAAATGTATTCACAATCAGATATCATGGCAATAGAAAAGTAAACCAACATATCTCCCTTTTTCCTTTATTTAAACTCCCCCCCCCCCTCGCCCTCCCCTCTCCCCTTCCACTACCCCGGCTCACACACATTCCATTTTTGAGTGGTCCTAAATTCGGCAATCATTGCAGGTTAAATTGATTGCTTTAAACTTATTACTTACCTTTTTTGCAAGGGATAGTTTTTTTTTTAACTTGATTCTTAGTTTAATCGAATATCTGAATTTTTATTCTAAGTGGTTTTCTCTACTTGGAACCTTTTTTGTCCTATACCTTACTTTGATGCGGCAGTCTGGGTTTCAATTCCAAACAATGCTGTGTTATTTATACACAGGAATTTTTCCCCCCTCTCTCCAGGTGGATTCATTTTTTAAACTTCTCTATACTCGTATTCCCTTTAGGTTAGATACGCTTACTACCCATTCGGGCTATATAAAATGTTATTACTTTAGTTGGGGAGAGAAAGTGGGAAACGAGTAATGAAAAAAAAACATTTCAGTACATTCTGTCGTGATTAAAACCCTGACCTCCTCGTCACAGGCTAGAAAAAAAATATTGTGAAAACGGATGCAAGAAATAAAACCTAATGTATAAATTGAGTTAAAGTTTTCCTTAGGAGTGCCATTTATTATTACTATTATTACGTTTCAAACTATAGCTATAACGATTTTAAGTTGGCATGCGCTCGTTTTAAAAATGTCACGCATAACATGTGCTCAACATTTTGGCACGAGTCCTCAAGTCGTGACGTAGGTCTCACATGTGAGAGGCAGCGATTGACCAACACATCCAAGGAAACAGTCAACTCCACGACTATTACTTACTTAATAAAAAACGGGTTGCGCAACTTTGCTATCTCTAAAATTTTACCAAGAGTAGACTCTATGATAGTCAACTTACAAATAATATTTATAAAAAAAAAATCAACTCTTTTATGTTATGTGTAAAAACATTACATTTAAAAATACCTCATTACATTTAAAAATACCTCATTACAAAACTAAACTAAACTAAATTTAGGAATCTAGCATGAATAGCTTAGCTTATTTTACTTTTTCAAACTATATTATTTGACATGAACTTAATAAATAGGCCTACATTGCTTATAACAGGACATGACTTACAGACTAGCTAGGCCTAGAACAACACACCTTATTATAGGACTACTAATACCCGGATCACGATCAATTTAACGTTCACCCGCTTCGGTGGCCGCATGGTCTAACGTGATACTCTCGTGTTTGACTTGACTGACGAAAACGTGGAGCTTGGGGTTCGATCCCGGTTGTGTGCACTACGGGTGGTTTTTTCCTTAATGGTTTTCCACTCTTTCTACATGCAAATGTGTGTGCATCTCCTCTAAATTAAGCCTTCCAAATCCTTAACCCATTAGCGTAATTAGTATATAGGCTGTACAACCCGAACGGGTAGTAAGACGCGGTGCTAAAAAAAGTTCCCCTTTGGTTTAGACATGGAAAACAAACATCACTATGAAATTAACTTAACGTTCACGTAAGAGTTGGCCAAGGGGAGAAATTTCACATTACGTGAACGTTAATTGAAAGGTACCACGTGTTTTGAGCTCGCCAATCATTTTTCGAGCAACGTCGACACGGCTATTTTTAGTACTTCATTTGTTTGTTTATGATTTGCAGACGACTTATTCGAAATAGTTTGTCCGCGTCTTGTGAACTCAAAAACGTCGTCCCTACCCTAACCCTAAATGCTTGGATTCTATTTTAATGACCAATTTGTTTTCAAACCGCCCTAAACTCATTTGCTGTGTTTTTCTCGGGTTTTTACGTTACGTTACGTTGAATTCTGACCATGTACTATGTTTTTTTACGTTAAGTGATCGTGATACCGGCTTAAGCCCGAGATATATAGTTAGTAATAGGATAGCGGGACAGCCCCGTTTAGAAATAATACACATCTTCTCCAGCATTAACCGAGATCGAACCAAGGTTTCCTATATTTGTTATTGACAAATACGGGGACAGACCTTAGTGAGGTACTTTCGAAAATATAATATAGGTCTAAGATTCTAAAAAGTAGCACTTAAATCAAATGAATGAATCTTTATTGGGAACAATTAAACAATATTCCCACGTTCATTACAGAATCTGCCTTAAAATATGAGTCGAGAATGAGCCTAACCATGGGTTGATCCTTGATAGCTCAGTGGTGGAGCATTGGAGTTCTAAGCCAAAAATCCTGGGTTCGATTCCCGTGTCCAGGTATCATTTTTAAATGTATTAGAATTTAAATGAGTGTTTTTTTTAAATACAATATATCTCTGTATTCAATACTACTTTATCAATGAAACTTTAATTTTTATACATGTTTAGAATTTATAAAACATATTTAAGTAGTATCAAGGTTATGTGTTTCAACAATGGTGCATATTATACTAAATTTTACTTGGGGGGTGGGGAGGGGGGTAGGCAGAGGGTAAGCGTGGAAATGAGGCATACAATGTAACAAAGTTATTATTTCTAAACTTTGTTCAAGAGACACTTTTAATATGTAACAGTGGTAGACATTTTGAATATCAAGTTTAGGCCTGGTCTTCAAATTTATACTATACATTTTACAGATCTTCATTGTTTATATATATAAGCTGTAATTCATAAGTTTTGTTTCGTTCACTAAAATGACCAGCAAGCTAAATTTGGAACTGAGAAAAAAATTGTTGAAATGCTATATTTGAAGCATCATCATTAATAATAGTAAATTCATAAAATACATAATTAGTTTTAGTAAGGAACAATATATATCCTATTAGATAAAAATAGATATCAAATTGAAGGATATGAATAAGATAGAAATTGGTTATTAATATAAATTATATTGACAATATCAATTAAGTATAATTTTCATAAAGAGTCAATGGACTGAGTGGGAAAGTTGTTGTTAAAACAAGAAACAAAAATCAATTAGAATCAATAATTGTGAGTGAAAATAGATATGTATTGAGAAAAGTTTAATTAGGTAAAAAAGTAATAACTGAACCTTTGCAAACACATTAAAAATGTGAGTCAAAAAGCACATATATAACAAAATAATAAAACATATTAAAATACATGTATTATAAACATTAGTTAAAATAAAATAAGGTGTATAATATTGATGACAAGATAATTATGATTAGAAAAGAATTAATAAAGTTCCATTGAGAATTGAGCCTATACTTTGCTTAAAAGTTATTAAATTGGTTTGTTCTAAAAATTTCAGGATTTTATGTAGTTACAATTTAACAAACCATAAATATATTAAGACAAGTGTTGAAACATGGGATATTATAGATGAAACTTATAATATAGTGTAATAAGATAAAGGTAAATGACAAAAAATTGGAATATTATAAATACAAAAAAGGTTAATATAAGTTGAGATCTATCCTTATCTGAGAGTTTTTGAATTCCCTTGTTCCTTGTAAATTAGGAGTGAATTAATCACAAGTCCGACATGTTTCGGCGCTCGATAGGCACCATCCTCAGGTCTAAATAAGAAGAAAAAATTAACGTAAGTTATGGTCCAAATACTCAATGTAGGCCAATATAAAAAAAAAATGTAAAATTAAATTGTATAACAAAGTGAATATGAGATCTATATTAGCGGAAATGATATTTCATAATTACCATAAATGAATCCTGAAATATCATTTCCGCTAATATAGATCTCATATTCACTTTGTTATACAATTTAATTTTACATTTGTTTTTTTTATATTGGCCTACATTGAGTATTTGGACCATAACTTACGTTAATTTTTTCTTCTTATTTATACCTGAGGATGGTGCCTATCGAGCGCCGAAACATGTCGGACTTGTGATTAATTCACTCCTAACTTACAAGGAACAAAGGAATTCAAAAACTCTCAGATAAGGATAGATCTCAACTTATATTAACCTTTTTTGTATTTATAATATTCCAATTTTTTGTCATTTACCTTTATCTTATTACACTATATTATAAGTTTCATCTATAATATCCCATGTTTCAACACTTGTCTTAATATATTTATGGTTTGTTAAATTGTAACTACATAAAATCCTGAAATTTTTAGAACAAACCAATTTAATAACTTTTAAGCAAAGTATAGGCTCAATTCTCAATGGAACTTTATTAATTCTTTTCTAATCATAATTATCTTGTCATAAATATTATACACCTGTAATGTAACTGACTTGCCCCTGAAAAGTATGTGAAAGCATTAACAATAATATCGTCTTAATTTTATAAGCATATCTTATTTCATTTAAATTATATAGTATATTACATGGCGCTTAAAGCACTTCTTCTTCTAAGAAGGCAAAAGCCACTGATCAGTGACGTCACGCACGTGACACCAGCCACGTCAGGTTGACAATATAAATAAGGTTTTCAAATAATAACTTCCTCTTCTCGAAGGTTCGAATAGAGATTTTAAATGTAACTTGAGTCATTTTCCGGCTCTAGAACCTCCCAGTAAAAGAGATATGTTTTTGTCTTGTATTTTGTTTTTCTAAACTAAACCTTCTCGAAGCTTCCATGAGCAGTGGATATATATGAAGGATGGTGCAATGTAAGGGCAGTTGGTGTCCAGAACTGACAGAACTCACTTGGGCACTTGGCGTCCAACAACACCTGTCCGCGCTCATACAATAGGCCGCGTATATAATTCAACGACATGATCTATTTTCTCATTAAATAAACAGAGATTCAGAAATAAAAAACATGTCAAAATAATAAGTGTTTATTAATTATAACTCTTTAATTGGCGCTCGATCACGGGGCTATAAATACCAATTAACTCACAACATCAAAAAACCGGACCGATTTAATTAGTGCTCGACCACGGGGCAATTACCAGCTAATCAAACAGTGTAACTTCAATCGACGCTCAACGTGTCGAACCAGAACACTTCAATGGGCGTCCATCGCGGTAGAGTAATATTCCAAAACATCTTAATTGGCGCACAACGTAGGGACCCCGTAATTCCAGAACGTTTCAATTGGCGCCCAACGTGGGACCCGTAATTCCAGAACACTTCACACCTTATTTTATTTTAACTAATGTCTATAATACATCTATTTTAATATGTTTTATTATTTTGTTATATATGTGCTTATATGTGCTTTTTGACTCACATTTTTAATGTGTTTGTAAAGGTTCAATTATTACTTTTTAACCTAATTAAACTTTTCTCAATACATATCTATTTTCACTCACAATTATTGATTCTAATTGATTTTCGTTTTTTGTTTTAACAACAACTTTCCCACTCAGTCCATTGACTCTTTATGAAAATTATACTTAATTGATATTGTCAATATAATTTATATTAATAACCAATTTCTATATTATTCATATCCTTCAATTTGATATCTATTTTTATCTAATAGAATAATAGTAAAAATAATGATAATTATTATCTATAGGTTGTATGTTAAAATTATTTTCAATATTCTTGAGTGAGGGCAAAAATTCAGTATCCAGTCTCTTCCCCTCTCAGCGCGCAAATAAGTTTCAGTAACCCATTTATTTACAAAAAATAAATGTTATTATTTATTGATATTATATTAATATTGTAAGTATTTATACCCAGACCCACTTCTGTGGCCGCATGGTCTTAGGCGTCACTCTCGCAACAGTCCTGACTGCCGATGGCGGGGGAGATCGTGTTTTCAATCCTGGTCACCTGTACTTAGGGTGGTTTTTACTATATGATTTTTCACCCCTTCCCTAAACGCAAATGTAGATACACTACCTATAAATTTAAATTTTCCCTTCCCTAGCCCATTACTCTAATCATTACATATGCTTATAACCCAAACGATTAGTAACACGTGATGCTAAAGAAAATTACCTAAATACCCAGCCTGATATCGAACAAAGATCCTCTAAACCCGTAGCCACCCCTTCCCCAACCCTCGGTCGTTGGATGGGGCAGCTAATGTTTAGTGCCGATATCAATCATGTAAACATACATCCCCTCTCAAGCCTCCTATTACACCTCCCTCCAAGCTCATCACCATTTGTCTGAAAGGGTGGAATGCATCAAGGCAGCGCGTTTCAGAGGTACGAATATTCGAGTTGAGCATACACGGTTGATAGGATTCCTCCACCACCCACATCACCATTTTGATGGCGTTCAAAATGGGGTGAAATGGAATGCGAGCTATAGTAGATATTACTATAGTTTTTATTTTTTTTTAATGTGTCTTTGGCTAAAATTTATAAAATATTGCAAGAAACATTTAGTCTAATTTTAAACTTGCAGTAATCTCACTACGAAAACCAAGCTAGGGTGTTTGAAAACAAGGTGCTTAAGGCCCTGCCTACCCTCCCTGGCGGCGTATTGAGCTTTCAGCTCTAAAATAGATGGCGTTGCTAACGTTATACAAACTGGTGGATTCCAGCCATCAGGTTGGCAGAACTACTGGTTTGTTTAAACAATTGGGAGACCGGCGACCACGACCGGTAATCAGTAAAGGCAGCAAGCAAACTTTTTCCAAGAATTGAGAGAGATAAGAAGTGTAGTGCCGGACAGTAAAGTGTGTAGGCGACCAAGTTTGACTAAACGTGGGAGACATAACGTCAAGATACAATCACACTCTCGAGCAGAAAAATTAGCTTATTCATTCCAGTCAGCTAGACGTCCATTAACATGTAGTACCACTTTTGAATTTAGAACCTTTTGATGCCAAAGTTTAGTACTAGTTTTGTACCATTTTGTACCCGTACCCGTTTTGAGTAATTAGCATATCAAAGTGGTGACTCTAGGTTAATGCAGTTGTACCACTTTTGAATTTTGAACTTTTTTTGATGCCAAAGTTTTGTATCCGTACCCATTGTGAGTAATTAGCATATCAAAGTGGTGACTCAAGGTTAATGCTGTTTTACTACTTTTTAATTTTGAACTTTTTTTTATGCCAAAGTTTTGTACTAGTTTTGTACCGTTTTGTACCAGAAAGAAAAAGTATTGTACCCGTACCCGTTTTGAGTAATTAGCATATCAAAGTAAGTACTCCACGTACTCCAGGTAAATGCGGTTGTACCCCTTTTGATTTTGAACTTTTTTTGATGCCAAAGTTTTGTAATAGTTTTG
Organism: Timema cristinae; assembly: GCA_039000515.1. Taxonomy (NCBI): domain Eukaryota; kingdom Metazoa; phylum Arthropoda; class Insecta; order Phasmatodea; family Timematidae; genus Timema; species Timema cristinae. The sequence goes on from JBCFYV010000012.1 coordinate 108,198,476, forward strand.
TACCGTTTTGTAACACAAATAAGTTTTGTACCCGTACTCATTTTCAGTAATTAGCATATCAAAGTGGTGACTCTAGGTTAATTCTGTTGTACCACTTTTGAATTTTTTGATGCCAAAGTTTTGTACTAGTTTTGTACCGTTTTGTAACACAAATAAGTTTTGTACCCGTACCCATTTTGAGTAATTAGCATATCAAAGTGGTGTCTCCAGGTTAATGCTGTTGTACCACTTGTGAACTTTTTCATGCCAAAGTTTTGTACTAGTTCTGTACCGTTTTGTACCACAAAGAGAAAGTTTTGTACCCGTACCCATTTTGAGTAATTAGCATATCAAAGTGTCACGTGACTCCAGGTTAATGCTGTTGTACCACTATTGAAATTTTTTCAAATAAATATCTGGTGAGGGTAGTGATAAATAATAATGTACACTTATTTATCAGAGAAAAATTTATTTAAGGTAAAATTAGAGAACTTATTTTTGAAGATTTTGTCACTAACTATAATAAATAACCTATACGATTGAGTATGTAGCCTACGATTTTGTCGTACCATTTATTTGAGTTTATTAGTAAGCAGGTAAAATAAAAAATAACTAAATCTTAATGTGCTAAATTTGGCCACTGTGCTTTGGCTAATTTTTAAAATTTAAAGGCTAAGGAGGCAATAACATATTTTAAAAGCAGTTTCATTTCGAAGACTATAACAATTTTGACAATAAATATATCTGTTATTTTTATTACTGATATCACCACGTCATACTACCTGTTCATGTTATACGCATATATGATAATCTAATTGGGTGGTAATGAGGAAAGAAGCATTTGAGAGGTTATCTACCAGCATTTTTATTTTGGAAGATGGGGAAACAATTTAGGAAAAACTACCCTCAATAGACTCGACCAGGATTTGCACCCCAAGTGCTCCGCTATCAGCAGGCCCATTTAACACTAGTGACACCTTAGACCACTCAGCCACTGAAGTGGGTATCTGTTATTTAATACGGTGTTTACAGTTTTCAAACATCTATAGGATTTACACAATTTTCCAGAAATAAATATTTTTGGGAATAATTTTTTATCCTATTGGTAGAGTTTAACTTGAGTAATATCTCCGTGGTGTCAGCCTGCAAGCAGGCTATACCAATCGAGAGGCTGCCGTATGTTGGCAAAGATAGGGCCAACATTTTCAAGCTGAGGGTGCCATGTGGTTAGCACAACGAGCCCTCCAGACTTCTATCTCAGTTTTCTAGACTGAAGCGCTACTTATTCATTCAATTATCTCCTCATTTGTCCTCACGAGGTTGATTTTGGTTCCGTTTCAGACCCACTGCTTCACAGACAGAATTAGGGGCACTGGGGATCGAACTTGGGACTTCAGTATCTGAAGCCAGTAAATCTGACCAATATACAACAGAGGCGGTCGGGTATCAAATACTTACTTACTTACTTACTTTATGGCATAGGGAACACAAAAGTTCATTAATTTTAATGGTTTTAAATATATATTTACTTATCATCGGCTTCATGTCGTGGTCAATATTGCTAAAGTGCTATGACTGAGCACTGAGTGCGTAAATTAACCAGCTCAATAACTTGACTAGTTCGATTCCCTGTTAGGTTGAAATTACTTAGTACTAGCGTGATACGAACTCGGCCAAGGCACAAGAGATTTTGAACATACAATAAGTGCGTTACTGAGTGTTAGTAACATTTACTTTCAGCTAAGAGCTTTTCTTAAAAAAAAAAGTACTTGAAATATCAGAATAATCGCTGCATTGTTATATAGAAGTATTTATTTGTATCTTAATTTTGATATTATTTCTACAGTGAATAAAATAGTATCGCTGCTCATCCATTGTACTTAAATTAGTAGATACAGATAGCCTAAGCGCCAGTAATATGCATACCATTAAAAAAAACTTACCCTTTACTACAAGAAGTTAAATAATCAATTATATCTTTGATTTTCTTTGTGCGCCCTTTCTTAACAAACTTGTTATTCACAAGGATATAAAATAATATTTTGTAAATACTTCTCCACCTCAAAATTTATACAATCCATTGGATTTTGTTCGAAAGCAAAAAGGTCACATATTGTTAATTATATAAAAAGTAATCACCGTGGGTACTTATTGTTCGGGATTCGATACATTTCTTCCAAAACGAGCGCAAAAACTGCGAGAATGCAACAGGTTCAAATTAAAAGTAATCACATTTAACACGCTAATAAAATAAAATTAACATTTTCACATCTTGACTACCAAAAACTTCGTTCATTAACTTTTTGAAAAATAACTTATTCCAAAGTCCAATGAGAGTCAAATCCTAGACAGTAAAATAAAAACTAGTATATAAAATTATACTGAGAACGTCTCCAAATTACATTTAGACCAAACTTTATTTAAAATAACTATGTTTGATATGAGCAGGAATGTTTATTTTCATTTATTATAATAGTGGATTAAAAATTCAATTTACAGTAGTTTTTCATTTACTTTAAATATTAACACTTATTATTACAACGTGTAGTGCTAAAGAATGAGAAAACTCAAGAAAGAATATAAGATAAGAGTGAAGAATTTTACATGTTTTACTGCCTCAGTTAAATAAGGGCTAATGTCATAAAACTTTGTATATGGAGAAGCGTGTGGTTTTTTCTTTGAAAATAATGTATCACTAGAGTAATACTCTCATTGAAGTAAGTAGGGACCAAGTATATTTATTCACACAGCAGGAAGACTTTGTGAGTATTTTAGTTACTGAATATATTAAGATGTTTAATTGTTTATATTTAATTACGCAAATTTTCATAATTGCACATTGGCCCTTCTTATCCTAACGTACATGGTATTAATGTTTCTTTGACTCAAGAAGGTCACAGAGATTAGTTTAACCCTCCATTGCCGCCTGCATTCCGATACAGCAGGTTAGCCAACGCTTGCAAAATGATACTAGCTTGTAAATGGGTAATGATCATACTAACGGCACCTATTATCAGCTAAGACAACTAGTTGCAGAAGGAAAAGTTGTATTTAAAACCATGTATTTTGACTAGAGAGTCGACTTGGGAGTCGTTAGAGCTCAATATCGTCGTGATTATTGAAGCTAACCCAAATTAAAAAATATGTCTAAAAAGAAAAAGAAATTATTCATTAAATAGTATGTTATAAACAAACACTCTAGCTTAATTGTACAAAGAAAATAAATAAATCCATTAATAATTTTTGTTATCCCATTTAAAATGCATTGAAATGGAAACATTTTAATGAAATTATTTCAATAACTATTTTTAGCATGGTTTGAAAATTCCATAAGAATTATGAAAGATTCCCAGATATGTTACTAAAATAAATAAAAAACAACAAGGTTGAATTATTAAATATATTTTGTTCTAAATTCTTTTGTTTAGAACCGTGCATTTATGGGTAGGCAGGGCCTTAAGAAGATATCTAGTCCAAAGAAGGATGAAGGTACTGAGGATTGGAGGGGGTTACATAATGATGGGTTACACACCTTGTACTCATCACAAGACATTGTTAGGATAATCAAGTCTCGTAGATTACGGTGGGCAGGACATGTATTGCGAATGGGAGAATCTAGAACCGTACTCAGGATACTGACTGGCAAACTCAATAGGAAGACCTAGATAGATATGGGAGAATAACATTAGAATGGACCTGAAATAATAGGGAGTAATAAGGGGGACTGGATAAAACTAACTAAAGATAAATAACTAAATAAATACTAATCAAAACACTGCAATTTTTCATGAATTTGGGACTTTTAATTGCAACTTTAAATAATAGGCCTTCGTATGGCAAAAAAAAAATCGAATTGAACTAATCATGCTGATTGTAACACATATCTTACCCTATCCATCCCCCCCTCCCGCAACCCTCTCTTTGTTGAAATATTATGTTTTCTTAACGACCCTATAAAGGTCAAATAATCTTGTTTAAAAAACAATTTCATGACCTCACATTGATCGATTTTATGACAAAGAAAATTGCATTCTTCCAGACTTCAATGTAAGTAATCTGTAAATATGGGAATTTCTTAGAGAACACAGGGAAGAAAAAAAAAGTGGTAGCCCTGATACTGAAGTTGAACACTTAGCTTTATGTTTTTATCAATTATCTTCAGTTTATATAGGAGTCAGTCTTAGTAATCAAAAGGTATGACATATCCTGTCCATTAAGTACAACAAATAATATATTAATGTTTAAATGTTTTGAGTGAACCAAACATAACCGTGTTCCTTAATGGCACCTCCAGGGGCAAATTTTTTCTATTTACTTTAACGTCAAGTTGTTTAGCAACTGTTGGCGTCGCACCAAAACCAACTCTAACCAATTAATCGATAAGTGCCTACCTCACTACGTGGCTAGCCATAACTGGTTTTGTGGCGTAGTCATATACTAGGTTAATATACGCGTTTTTTTAAAAAGAATTTGAAATATTACCCATACCGGTAAGCACATGGACAAATCCTTCGCCCGTGTCGGTGGACACGCGGTCTAAACGTCAAATTCATTTAGTCAGGTTTACCAGTGATGGGGAGGTCGTGGCTTGAATCCCCGATGGGTGTGCTGAGGGTGGTTTTCTCTTGACGGTTTTCCAATCTCCCTTCGCGCATATACGGGTACACTTAATCCCACCGTAACCTTCCTCATCCTTAACCCACTAGTAAAATTAGTAATCTGAAGAGGTAATAAAACGTTGTGCTAAAAAAAAATCGGATGCAATTAATTAGATTGGTATTGGAAGAACCCTATTTGCGTGTTCAAATAGCTACGGATCTATTTTCATGTATTCATGCGCTGAGATATGTGTTCCACAGCTTTCCCTTTGACATTTGTAAGAAAATTATATCTGCAAGTGGGTGGCCTGGTGGTTTAAGGGTAAGGTGTCGGACTTCTGTGCTGGCGGCCGGGGTTCAATCCTCGGTCCCGACACAGATTTATCTGATTACCAAACCCTTCCTTTACCTCTGACAAGACGTGTATTAATCACAACTTGTGAATGTGTGGAATGTCAGGCCTTCACCGTGGTTCGGATTCCACGTTAAACTGTAGGTCCTTCATTTCATCTCACAATCACCCTACCATTACACATTAGCGTAAGTGCGTACAACCCGAACGGGTAGTAAGATGCGGTGCTAAATAATAATAATAATAATAATAATAATAATAATAATAATAATATATCCGTAAATGATCTTCTGTCAGTATTGGATAATATAATTATATCATTTTTCTAAATATTCTCTAGAGCAGTGCTTCCCAAATCCTTTTATAACCACGAGCTAATTTTTAGAACGACAAACTTTTGAAACACATCTAGCTTTAGTGGACGTGAGGTAGGAGACGGGCGGAAGAATTGTTTAATTTAGTTATTTCTTTAATAGACCCTTACCGTTTTATCGATTTACCATTTTTTCGTGATTTTCAAATAATTCTTTAAAAATTCACATTTCAGAAAATTTTCGTGGCTCACGGTTTGCGACCATCAGTTTGAAAACCAATGCTCCAAAAGGTTATTCCTACAGCAATCCGACTATATTCCAAAGCTGTTGTTTTTTAGATAAATGATATTGTATCCTGAAAGGGATTTGAACCATCTCACTCCAGACTATATGTGCCAACCGTCCCATCATCTCAGCTATCCAGGCTATCGTGCCATTTAATGTTCCATCTCACTCAACCTGTTGGTCCAATGGTTCCATATGGTTATAATATGGCTCTCACCAGAGTCGCTCATAGGGGTGTGCAAACGCTGCGTCAGCACAAGGTCACGCGTTTGCTTGAGTGACAGGGGAAAAATAATAATAATAATAATAATAGTTAGCACCGCGTCTTACTACCCGTTCGGGTTATAAGCTTTAAGTACTAATTACGCTAATAGATTAGGAATTGGAAAGGTTTAATTAGAGGAAGTGAACCCGCATTTGCGTGGATGTAGAGTGGAAAACCATTTAGGAAAAACTACCCCGAGTTCACCCGACCGAGATTCGAACCTCGATCTCCCCGTCCTCAGCAGTACAGCTAAACACGACAAGCGCGTTAGCCAACTACGCCACCGAGGCGGGTGACAGGGGGAAAAAAACAAGTTGAGGTGGGAAAATTTTGCTTGCGCGCTTGTATAGTGGACTACCTGTATAGGCGATCTAGCAAATATTGTCATAGTGTAAAAACAATAAAAACACAATCGTGTGGTTTGAATTATTGAGCGAGTGAAGAGAGTTATCTATTTTAACTCCACCATTTTGCATTTGTCTGTATGTGGTGAATATGTCCTACGGTATATTTTGAACGCATTAACCTATTTAATTAAAACTTGGCACAGTTATTCATTGTACATCTATACAAATCTAGTTCGTTGGGAAGAAAATCTAACCAGGGGTTGGGAAGAAATCAAACCTTATATGTGTAAAAGTACAGCTTCTAACACTAATTATTGGATGTATTTACTTTCAAGCGCGTTTCTTGATAAATTAAACATCTATTATTATTATTATTATTATTATTATTAGCACCGCGTCTTACTACCCATTCGGGTTATACGCACTTACGCTAATGTGTAATGGTAGGGTGATAGTGAGATGAAATGAAGGACCTACAGTTTAACGTGGAATCCGAACCACGGTGGAGGCCTGGCATTCCCCACATTCACAAGATGTCTTGTCAGAGGTGAAGGAAGGGTTTGGTAATCAGATAAATCTTTGCCGGGACCGAGGATTGAACCCCGGCCGCCAGCATAGAAGTCTGACATCTTACCCTGGACCACCAGGTCACCTTAAACATCTAAAATTTGGTAAAAACTACTGTAGTCCTAACAACATTAAATATAAATTAATATTCTTAATTGATTTGGTTATTTGTGGATGGGGAGTGGTGAGTGAAATAACTAGGAGCCCAGCATTTACTTAGTTTGCCCAGGGCCCCACGTCTGCTAAGGGTGGCCCTGGTCCTGTCACACGCTCTCCTTCCCCCCCCTCCCCTCATGATTGATTTATTTTATCTTTATTTTCGTTCATTACATATTTTAAATTATTTGTAAATAATAAATCATTTTGTATTCTGGTTAAATGTAAGACAAGTTTGTAACTCCGCCAGAGTAAATAAAGAAATTTAAATAAATTAAATACCGCGACACGACATTTATTTATTGCTTGTAGCAATATAAGAAAAAAAAGTTTTAATATCCATTTTGAACTCAACAAATTCATTTTTACTCTCACTCGACCCTTCGGAGAGAGAAGCACTGTGATTGTAAAAAAAAAAAAAAAAAAAAAACGAACTCGAGATTTTGATAAATGCCAACGTTTCATGACCCCCTGAAACCGAAAAAGTGTTTTTTTTTTCAATTCCGTCTGTCTGTACCTCGGTCTAGAGCCGAAACTATTTTAACAATTGGGCTAAAACTTGGTTTTCTTAAGGTTCCCCAAAGAGTTTTTTTTCTCGAAATCGCTCTAATTATGTTCATTAAAATTAGTATTATTCACTGTTTAACATTACAAACAAAATGTCTAATTTATTTCATTTTCTCGGGAAAAAAACTCAGAGGGTACTTCACATAAGCGAACATCTCCAATTTTTATTTAAATCTACGCAAATCTTTGAAATAAGAAATAAATTTTCATTGCAAAGTTTTAGTACTATTACAAATTAAAAACTTAAATCTTAAATATATTTTTATAAAACCAAGATTTTCTAAATTATTGGCAAATATATTTTTTTAATTGAGGTCTGTGAAATGAGGAGGTATGTTTTTTGATGAACAGAAATGTTACTTTTTTCCCTTCATTATGTTTCTGTATCAGTATATATTATTTAATGTATGCTCTGTGTGGGAATGCTTCTGCGACAATGTATATTATTTCGTTTCGTTAAATATCTTAGGAGTTTTTAGTAAGTTTCTCCATTTTTAGATAAAGAAGCAAGAAAGTCTGTGCGGTACATCGTTAACATTTATTTTGTTTTGAGTTTTGTTATAATGCAAATAGGCATAGGCCAACAGATATTTTTTCAAGAAAAAATTAATTCAGAAAAATAAATTGGCCTGAAAGGAATAAGAACCTGGATGGATAAATCAGTCCGTAGAACGGTGGCTGTATAAAGCCTGGTTTGGGAAACCCTGTCTAGCCATCATTTTCTTATAAATAAACGTAAGCCCACCATCATCAGAAGGTGTCTTAAACGCTTGTTTGTTTTTTTTCCCCTCACCCTTAATGTTAAAGTATTTCAACTCACATTCGACGAAATAATAGTTGGAATCTATCATCGCAGGTCTGAAACTTGTCCCCGTCGGTGTGTTGAGAGCTCTTGAACACTACGCCACTGACCTAGGAGGATCGGAGACACCAAACCATTATTTTTAAAAAATGTTCTATTTCGCGAGTAAAGTAATCAGGATGCTACGCAGTAACTTCATAATTTTAGATACGCGGTAAGAGGGGGGGGGGGGGGGGAGTACTGTTCTTTTTCAATCGTGCAACCCCCATTTATCATAGTGAGTTTAAAAATAAACAAAATTCAATATATTTTTTTAAATCTACTGTGTTCATTGGAGGCAAACATTATGCAAGACCGCATATTCAAAACAAACCTTCTGAATTTATGTTTTTTACGTCATATCGTGAAAATATGTTTGCACAATTTTGTTACTATTATAATTTGTGAAAGTTTTCCCCACTATTACGTCATTTCCAGTTCCTGCGATCCTTCAAGGGGGAGGTTTGCGGACTGTTCGACACAAAGTCTGAGTCGAATGAGTTAGCGCACACCCACATGGATAATTTAGCTCAGGGACACCCGCAGGGGTGTACAGTGTTGGTATAGGCATAAGTCTCGCCTTGTCTGATTCGTCAGAGACGGGAAGGTTGGGGTTTAAATCCAGCAAAGTGTACTAAAGGTGTATCCCCCTATTCCCTCCACGTATTTGTAGAACACAATATTGTTATTTAGAATTATTTTTCTTAAACCTAACTCTACTCGTTAATTTTATTAATGTCTCCGAATTTATCATTGCAAATATAGATTTGAAATGTCTATTTAATAACATTTATTGTTTATACTCTACCAATTGTAGAGACAACCCCGACTAGCAGAACATAATATGCAAGGCCGAGGTGAGGGTCAGGTAATCTCAACTAACGACGCGCCTAGGTAAAGCGGACGCTGGCTTCTTTATCTGGTGGGTGTTGCTGGAATGGGATGAGACATTGCGACTTGCTATCTTTTCAAAGATAACCCCCACCTATGGTAAATGCCCTGCTAAGATGCTATAGACTCAAAATATCTGAGTAATTCTCGTTGCCGAATGACTTAGGCCGAGAAAAGACGCAACATCCAGGTAGCCTACTATCCAATAACAAATAACTACTAGAGAGTTATTGGCATAACATTCCTACAAACCGCATCACTGGTTAGTAAGTCCGATTGAATCTCTGGTGAATCTCAGCTGGGTACATTGATGTTGGTTTTTCACTTAAGGGGTCTAAGGGAAATAAGGGATTAAGTCCAATTTTAACTTAAATTGAGCTAGTGTACTATCTGTTAGCCAGTCAAGATACCTTTTTAATGTACTTTATATTATGGTTAAAAGAGGTATCTGTCATATTAAAAATATAACTTTTAAGTGTTTGCTGGGGGGGTTCGGGGCTTAAGATAGAAATATTGTTAGCCTGTAAAATGTGTGTAATGTGATTTACCCCTTTTCTCTTGTACCCTTCACATGTGATCAAGCACTATGGTTTCCCCATATCCTCTCTGTGTCAATTACTGGCGCAATTCCTTTAAGAAACCTTCATCAACCCTACCTCTTTAGAGTTAGCCATTCTAGTTTTGGTATTGGACGTGGTAATTAAAAAAATATATACAACAACCTTATTTTTTTTACCCAATTTTTTTTACAAATAACGTTCGAAATGGCCTAAGAGCCTTCCCGATGGTTATTCGTAAATAAATCGGGCTATATAACGTGTTAATTTTTAACACAAACACGCAAATTTGCATTTTAATGGATGTGTGTGGATATAATTTTTTTTAACCTGTCATTAATCAAATCCTCTTCGTGTAAAACTAGAAATGATGTGTATGTGACGTAATTTCTTTGAATTATAAAAAAAATATTAAATCCCCCGTTGCGTTAAACTATAAATCTCGTTTGTTCATAAGCCCGGTGTATACGAGACTTGTCAAGTCTCCATCACTTTTCCAACAGGACCCGACAACGGTCACGTGGGAAATCTAGAACATTTCTTTTAAAATGGTTCTTTGGTTGGACTATTAATACTTTTTTTCACCGCATCCTTCTACCTATCCAGATTAAATTACGCTATTAAGGTAGGGATGAGTTAAGTACATTTAGATAGAATGTACACACACGTATTTACGTGTAAGGAGAGTGGAAAACATATTACTACCGTCAGTAAACACGGTGGAGATTCAAATCCCGACCTTCCCTCATAGGAAAACCAGGCTATATGAGCTTGATATTTAGTTCACTTCCCCAAATATACGTCTGAGCTATTATTATTATTATATTATTATTATATTATTATCACCGCGTCTTACTACCCGTTCGGGAAGTGTACCCACTTTTGCATGTAAGCAGATTGGAAAACTAGCTTGGAAAAAACCTTCAGTATACCTGACCGGAATTCGAGCCCCGATTTCCACTTCATCATCAGTCTAGTCTATTGCGAGAGTAACAGACCATGTGGCTACCAAAGCAGATTTTAGTTTAATTAAATGTGGATAGCCTGGACGAGTGGTAAGATGCGGTTCAACAAAACTAAAGGACTGTTAATTTAATTGAGGGGGGGGGGAAGCCTTCTAGCACACCCGACTGGGGTTCGAACCCCTATCTCCTTTTCATCTGCAGTCCATTCTATTGCAAGGATGATGCCTTTGAACAGCGTTTTTCAACTGGCGTGCCGTAAATGGTCTGCAAGTGTGCCGCAATAGTTTGGGGGAAGACCAAAAAGAAACTAGGGAAAAATTTGAGGAATAAAAATAATCATTTTATAGCCATGTTCAACATTATTTTAAAAGTCAACACAATGATTATTAAAAATCTAGCTGTTGATCTTTTAAAAACAATCTTAATATTTTTTTTTTTTTTTAAATTGTGAACTTTAGAAACTGATGGTGTGCCTTGTTCAGTGTGCCGTGAATCGATAAAGGTTGAAAATCGCTGCCTTAAAGTCTCATACCATTCTACCACCAAAGCGGGTCAAACTAAACTTAATGCCTTGGTTCGACCCTTGTTCATACCTATCCAACACAAATTAAAATATAGGAGGTATGTTTAGTTACTAAGCGCGTGGTCTGGAGGAGTGTACTGTTTTTTAGGAAAACGCTTTACGGGGATACGGAGAGTGGGGGAAACCAGGAAGGTATGGTTACCTTTCTCAACCTCAGCGTTGATATTGATGGTGCGCAACCGTAACTCCTCATTCTCGTACAGCATCCCCCGCGAGGACTTGCGGTCCAGTCGTCTGTTGGGCTTGACATTGATGTCCTTGCGCCTGGCGCGTAGCATCGTAGAGGTCCCCGGCGCCATGTCCAACATCACTAGCTCCGGGTGGTGGTGGTGAACGAACTGGTGCCTCCGGTCCCACTTCCTCCGGCAATGCTTCCTCGAGAAGCCTGTCTCTTTCCTGGGCCAGTAGCGGGTGGTCGCGAGCCGCCGGTCGACCAGCCACCTGCGTTCCAACCCGCCCCTCGTGTATCTCGTGACGATGTACTTGCGGTCGAAACCCGTACCGGTGCGGCGTCCAATCCAATGTCTGTTCGCCGTCCGATCCAGCTCGGGTCCGGCGTCGACCCCAGAATCCCGATCGAAAAATTCACTTATTTTTAGAGATGGGGAGTAACTTGATTTGATTGATTGATTTGTCAGGTTTTTTTTTTTCCTTAAGGTTAAAATATGTGAAGCTTCTATCGTCGAGAAAAGAGTAATGTATTGATTACTGCTCTTGAAAGCAACTAAAAGCGCTAGAGAATTGTTTAGAAATATATTATAAACACACTTCTTGACTCAAGGTCGAGTTTTTGTAAATTCAAGTGATGACAGATCTACGTATAAATAATCAAATGCAAAACTCGTTTTTTTTTAAATTGTTGCAAGCTGAATACAAAGTGATGAGCTCAGAATCAAAAGCAAAAGGCCTACCAAGATGTCGATACCACAGATATTAGCGTCAGACGAACTTGTTTCTTACCCTGCTGAGCAATTAGATGGCGTGAATCTAAATAAAAAGGCAATGTCAACAAGATCCAAGTTCGAACATCGCCCTCTGGCACACTACGCGGCTGCCCGTTCAAATCTCAACTGTCCATCGTAGTTAGTTACAGTTGAAAATTAGGTGACGGTGGTTGTGTGGAGGAGGAGGGAGTGTATTCATTGCGATGGCGACAATCCGCAGACTTCCTTCCCCGGGAGTAGCCTAGAAGCCTCTCTCCGTTTCTTCTAGAAGCGAGTCGGTCCACAACAGTGTCCCTCTTCTAAACAAACACCTCGCCAGAGGGCGTGAGAGAGACTTCTGCCTCTGGTTCTTTCATCGTACCGACACTCTGGAATAACAAACCTCCTCACCGATAATTACAACACAGCAGCCTCCTCTCGCATACGAGGATGGAATGGGGGTAGAGGGGGGGATCTATGATAAATGACGTGTCGACGACTACATCCTTTCAATAAGTACGTACTGCAAGCATAAGAGGTATGTGATTGGAACACTACGCGCACACACAAACACTTTTCTCTCTTGATTGTTTAAATAATCTGTTCGATGTGAGGACCAGACAGGGGGGGGAGGGGGGAACAGCGTGTATCCACGAATAAGAATGTTGTACAAGTCACAGAGCCACGATCTTGTAAACCCGACTCTTGGGGGTAGACGTGGATGGCCCACACAAGCTGCATACGAACTACTATCACAAAACAAGCTTTCCTATCCTGTTAAAATAATCACTGGAACTTGTAAAAACAATGTTTGAGGTAGATATCTCGCTGTAGTACAAACCACGACGCCTTTTTTTTTTGTCTGTATATGTCAGATAAATATGAGAACACTCCATCGTCACTGTTATAGGGATAATATTTCATGGTCACGTCGACTGTCTTAACACGTGTGTGTGTGTGTGTGTGTGTGGATGATGAACCTCAACTTATAAAAACACGCACCCGATCATGGTTTCTGACCAGCGGAACGTTTGTCGAGACACCTCTTTATGAAAGCTACTCCTTGGTGACGCTTCCCGTCATAGTCAGCTGTGGCGGTATGTCGTGGGTTCGTGGTTGAAAAAAAAAAGTGGGGTGGTGGGGGAGGGGTGACTTGTGGAATGTTGTGTCCCCCCCCTTACTACCAACTGGGGGAGACTTAGAAAATGTGTTGGCACGTAGTTTTGAGTACGAACTGGTTCAAGTTTATTCTTAGAACACCTTTACTTTAGATGAATTCCATGTTTTAGTTCCTTGGAAGTTAAATATCTACAAAAAGGACCTGTTTGTTTCTAAGTAAACATGTGGAATTGAAATAAAATGAATTGTGCAAAGTATTATTAAAAAATACAGTTTTTGTTGAGCTGGAAGTTAAGTTTTTATAGAAACCCACAAATACCAATATTAGTTTTCTTACTTATTTAAGTAGCTGTTTAAATACTTATATTGACTGTTTAAAACATATGAATGTATTGTTTTGTACTATTGGTGAATTAATTAGCCTATCTTGGACGAATATCTTTGTCCATTTTCTCGCTAATTTTAAATGTATTTTTCTCTATATAAACCACTAAACGCCTTAATTTCATAACTACTCAAGTGGACGAACTCTTCTACTGATTGCTTTCTTGGCCTCATCGTCTTCGCTCTTGATGCCTTCGGTTGGCAAAAATTCTTGTTTCTTTTTTTTTAAACAAACTTTCCTCGACACACAAACAACAACAAAAAAACAAAACAAGCTACAGAACCTCCGCTGTCTTCCATCTTTATCTAATGTCTTCATTCACAAAAACAAAAGCCAAACGTGTCACCCAACTGTGTCCGAACATTTCTTCTTCTTTTTTTAGAGTGAGATAAATAGGGAGGAAGTCAACCCAATGACTGACGATGAGGGAAAAAGTTAGTTACAAGCGCGGATGGCCCGCCGATACTGAAAAAAACTACCGTAGGCGCCGGGGACACAAGGACGCTAGTCTCGCAGTTTCTGTTTGTTGGTTGGCGCTGCCAACCTGATGCGGAATCGGTTTCCCCCAGAGGAACACTAGACCGGCCCCTTCCCACACCTACACTACCGGAAGATTTTTTGAAAGACGCTCTTGGATAAGTGGCCACCATACGCTCGAGTGAAGGAACACTTGGGAACTGTGTTGAAAGTATAACACCCGTAAAAACTTTGATGGAATTTGTCAGGCTTTTTTTTTAATGTGTGGTGTTTTTTAATGCGTCGAGTTCTTTCTGGTGCTATTCGTGCGCGCACGCGCAGTTTAAAAAGAAAAAGTTCCATCCTCGCACCGTATGGGTCTTGTTGCTTTTCATTGTTTTCCTGTTTTGTGCTGCCCAGCTGTTTGGTTACGTTACAAGACTGCCGGGGTTTCTTTGGCTACCTGTCAAGAAGTGGAGGGAACTTTATTGGTGCGTTTACCATTTCTGATCGTTTTTTACGCGCAGTGCGTATTACTACCCATCTGGCTATACTCATATTTACAACTAGCAGAAGTACCTCGGGCAATGCTAAAAGAGAAAAAGAAAATTAAAATTCCAGCTTTGGGGTACACATTTCAGTGCACAGAGACTACTAATAGTTAAATTTCAGCCCTCTGCTTGCTGTAGATAGAGAGCAATCCTTATGACAAACTAAGTATCTCTTCATTTAATTGCTATAAATGATAAATAGGAAAGTGAGGAAAGTATCATTCACTTGAAATGTATCCGCATCCACACGTTGGTAGTCTAGGAAAACATTTAGGAAAAACTACCCTCAGTACACCCGGTTGGTTGGTATTCAAACCTAGACCTCACCATCACTGTCAAACAAGACCAAACAATATCGATGCCTTACATGGTCCCACCGATACAAGTCCTATTTTTGTATTATTATCATTAGCTCATTCATTACCAAGGCTATTAACGATCTACTCTGAGGGCTAAAAGTAAGGTAACAGAGGAACTGCACCCGCATTAGCATGGCCTAAAAACGAGGAAATCACCTCCTGTATACTTGTCTGATATTATAGCACCGACCTTAATTCCACCCAGTTTCGAACCTTACACCCTAGACCATGTGACCACTGGCGTGGGTTTAACCACATCCTTTTGGGCCAACCAAGTGTTTGTAGTGAGATTCAACCTTTAGATAGGTCTCGGCATTGTTCAAGATCGTTGTGTTGCCTTTTAGACGGCTTTCATCCGTCTCTGAAATAACTCGAATCCCTGTGAGGTCGAAATCAACCGGAGCGTCAACGATCCGGAACTTACTACAAATGCTGGTCCAAGAGCTTCTTGGCCACCTATAAAAAACCATAACTTAAATTTAGAAACAATGTTGAGTCGACTATTATCAAAATAAATGGTCATGCGGGCAAACGCGTCAGCCTCGTCCTGTTTCGTGTGACGGGGATTTTTTCAGCACCTCGTCTCACTACCCGTTCTCCCTGTAGGCCTATATACTAATTACACTAATGTGCTAGGGATTAGAAAGGTTGAACTCAGAGAAAGTGTACCCTCATTTGCATGTAGGGAGAGTGGAAAGCCGTATAGGAAAAAACTCAGTACACCCGACCGGGATCGAGCCCCGATCTCTCCGTCTTCGACAGTCTAGTCTATTGCGAGAGTAGCGCATTTTAGACCATGCGGTCACCGAAGCGGGTGATGGATAAATTGAAGATTGAATTTCTGCCGCAGGTGTATTTAGTTTCCTTATGTGGGCACATGACATAATCGTCTGGTTCGCTGGTGACGGTAAGGTCGAGGTTGTAATCCCGACCGACTGCATTGAGGTGTCCCCCCACTACAACTTTCCCCTAAATGTTTTCCCACTTTCTCCCGAATCATATGCGGGAACACTTCCTAGGCATGTCTACCTTCCTATTACCTACCCCATCAGTGTATGTACATATGCGGATAGCCTGAACGGGAAATGTTGTGTGACCATGGGACATAAAATACAACGGTAATGAGTAGTTGTTATCCTTCGAATGTTTTATCAAGTCTATGGACATAAAATGTGCTGCCTCCACAGAAACAAAAACTGGATAATTCAGTTGTATTAGGCCGCTTACCCACTAGTCGAAATACAAAACCAACGTCAAACAAAATATTTGTTCGTCAACCAGGAAAAACTGTCCAAAGAAGAAATCTCCATCATGTTTAAATTGGAGTGTCCTCATAGACCTAAACTCTGTTTTAAAAAGAAGATCTTGGTTCTCGACCATCGAACAAGTGTCTGACAAAGTTGCTTGTACACTGCTCGATGGAAACGTTTGAAGAACAAACCACTCGTTGACCTCGATGGTCTTGGAGTAAAGTGCTCGCCTCAGGACCCGAAGTTCGTGGGTTCAAACCCAGCCGGGGTCGACGGATATTTATTGAACGATAAAAATCAGTAACATAACTTTCTTCGGAAGGGGAGTAAAGCCGTTGGTTCCATGTTTATTGTGGCATGTAAATACCCTGGAAGCAATGTGAAAATACCTTTCTCGACAAAATTGGTAAAACTCTTTCACTCTCGCCGATAAAAAAAATTCTCGTGGGGTGATATAATCAGTTGGTTCAAAAAGTGCCTAAAATACTGCAAATAAATTAATTTAAAAAACTCTTAGCATGCACGATTCACTCACGTTTTCAATGTGGCAAAGAGTCCTGCAGTCCATGCAGTCCATCACAGCTTTGTGATTATTAGTGTTTTGATTATATAAGTGATCTATACAAGCTAATCATGACAAAAGAAACTTAAGTAGACTGTTAAATGATAATTTATTATGTACATCAGCATCCTTTCATCTACGATCAATCTAAAACGGAGTACCACAACCACATTAGAGATGTCTGTACCAATACGTGGGATATAATTGGAAAGGAAATAAATTGTTAAAGCTACCTTAGGAAACTCATGACAAATGTAGGGAGAATATCGGTAGAAGATGTTCTTATATTCCCGCCCCCTAAGCAGTGCCTAACTTCTGACCCGACCTCCCAACATCTTTCAATAGACCCCACACAGACCCATTATAGACTCACCGGCCTTTATCAACCCTCCATCTCCCGCGAACCCCCTTTTCGTTCCTAACAACGAGAGTGAGTGCCAAGTTGCTTTCAAGTTCAACCCTCAATGAACCCGCTGCACTAAATTACACTACACTCCCCTATTCGCCACTACCCCCCTCTGCGAAGTTCACTGCTAACTAAATTGTACTTCGTTCTGGAGTTAAATGATTTAGTCCGCAGCCAAATAATGCTTCCGAAAGGAGATTATAGGGTGGGTGTCATCTTAACTTGTTCATGACGTCATCTGTTGGATATAGCTCGTACTATGTCTTGCGAATAACTGGTTTAGTTTGTAACCAAATAATTCTTCCAGAAGGAGATGCTAGCGTGGTTGTCATCTTAACTTGTTCATGACGTCATCTGATGGATATAGCTCGTGCTATGTCTTGGGGATAACTGGTTTAGTCCACAATCAGATAATGCTCCTGGAAGGAGATACCAGCGTGGTTGTCATTTTAACTTGTTCATGACGTCATCTGATGGATATAGCTCGTGCTATGTCTTGGGGCTAAATGGTTTAGTCCACAACCAAATAATGCTTCCGGGAGGAGATGCTAACGTGGTTGTCATCTTAACTTGTTCATGACGTCATCTGTTATATATATATATATATCATGTACTATATATTGGGGCTAACGGACTTAGTTCGATGCCAAATAATGATTCCAATAGATTATATGGTTTTTGGTCATCTGTAAATGCAATGTTTTGGAAATAATAAATCTAAGTTAACTTAATTAATAATGGGTTTATTAGATAACTGTGCCTAGGTCCATACTGAAATACTTTTTTTTGCCATGTCTTAGTGTTCATTTGGGCTATGTTTATACTTCATTTAGTAAGCTGGGGTGACTTGTCCCACATGTGATATTCCACTTATTTGAGAGCAATACAGCCATTGATCTAATGTTGTACCAAAGAACATGCTTAAATATTATTAATGCGTAAGGTCTCCTAAAAAAATGGTGAGTTTTGTGGTTAGAAAATTGCAAATATTTATACATGAAAACTATATAAAACTACATCTGAGGACTACTAAACATAGCTACCTAGCTCTGAAACAGAAAATTGATTCCTCTTCGAAACAATTTTAGGGGGATTTATTTTACAGATAACATCTTCACACTCGTATTGAATTAAGTCCTTCCTCCCAGGCCATCTCCAAAATGTTAAGCCTCTTTCCATACAATTGACATTGGGTCCTTACTCTGAGATGTTGACAATATTTCCGGGGATACTTTCCATCATTGAATAAAACTAGAACAAAATCCTTGACATATAATGATGAGGTTTTAATTTTGATAGTGTGATAGGTGCAGCTTCTTAACGTTCTTTTAAATAAATAAAAAAGTTCTACTCTTATGATCAGACTAACAGAAAATTAACATCATCTTTACTGAGCTCTTCGCTTAAATAATCAACGTGTTATCCTTTCCTGCAGCTTCGGGGGTAACTGGTTGATGTCACGACGACGGTGACGTTGTGTTCCGACCAGTGTGGGTTGGGGTAAGAAAAAGGTCGGCGAGATTGTACTGGCAACGTGAGTCGCGGTGGGAGGTAGGATAGAATCCCGGCAACGTGAGTCGCGGTGGGAGATAGGATAGAGTCCCGGCAACGTGAGTCGCGGTGGGAGGTACAGGATGACGGTGGAAGGAGAGGGAGCTCAGACAAAAAATGTCTTTACATAACACAACAATGTATTAGGTCTTTCAAACGTTGCACCCGGTTTGGGTAGCCACTCTCCGACTGGCTTCTGACAGAGGAACCACCGCGCTAAATACCGTCCACTGCTGCCTGGCCTTGTCCAATGGGAGAAAAGGGAGCTTCCCATTGGCGCGGGAAAACGTGAGCGATAGTGCCCGCCAAGCGAGCCAATAGAAAACGGAGTTCTCATGGGCGCTGAGTACAGTGGGGAACTCGTCACGGATCGACCGTGTTTGGCACGAGGGTCTCCTTTTCAAACTCCTCTCCCTGAACCTGCCCTTCTACCTAGTTAAGGTTGTTCAATCTTATCTTTCCCATCGCACCTTTTCCACTACCTTTGGGAACGCCACCTCCCAAGTCAGAAGCATCCGGGCTGGAGTGCCGCAGGGTTCCATGGTGGGCCCGCTGCTCTTCAGTCTCTATGTGAACGACATTCCAAAATCCCCAGGCACCGAGTTGGCTCTGTATGCGGACGACACGGCTCTAGTAGCGGAGTCGTGGCGAGGGCAGCTGGTGGAGAGGCGACTCCAGACGCACCTGACGCAGTTGGAGGGGTGGCTGACAACCTGGAGAACAAGTATTAACGTGGAGAAGAGCACTGCAATGCTCTTCACATGGAAAAGAAAGTACTACAGGCCGGCTCCACTCCGGCTGTTCGGAGAACAGATCAGATGGGCGGACAGTGTTAAGTACCTGGGACTTACGCTGGACACAAAACTGACCTGGAGACTACACTGCAACGAAAGACTCAACAAGGCGAGGCAAAGGCTGGGAGTCCTAGGCCCACTGCTTAACAGGCGTAGCGCCCTGTCTACAAGGAACGGTCTGACGCTGTACAAGCAGTTGCTCAGGCCGATCCTCGACTATGCGTGTCCCGCTTGGGGCCACCTGGCGGACACGTATATGAGGAGGATGCAGGCGTTCCAGAGCGTATGTCTGAGGATCATTGTGGGCGCACCTTGGTATGTCCGGAATGAGACTCTTCATCGTGACCTGGATATGCCTACCATCAAGGACCACTTCCGGAAACTGGCGCAGTCTTTCTACGCTAGACTTCCCGGTGCCACCAATCCTCTTATCCAGGGGCTTGGGAACTACGTCATCGACCCTGGTGGGTGCCATCGACGTCCCAAAGCCCTGCTCGGATAAGCGAGATGTGTCAACAGTGGTTTGGGAGGCTCTCACCCAGCCCCCCATAGAGTAGTGTCCCCGCACGTAACTCTAAAAAACCCTTAGTCGGTTTCTCAATTTCTTACCCCCCTTTTTTACCCCAATATTACTAATATTTTGTAATCTCTGTTTCTTTGTTTCAGAACTTCGCGAAACGCGACAACCCGTTCTTAATTTTTGCAAACCACACGGTGTGACCAATTGGTCGGTACGTGTTGGAACTTGCTCTCGTGCTCCCCTTCTGGAAGCATCGGAGCATGCCTTTGTCTGTGTCTGTCTGTCTGTCTGTCGTCACGGATGGCTTTAAGAACATAGACTGTGGAGTGGAACAGACAGTAGAGAGGGTTATTGGTGCGGCCTGTGCAAGTGCGGAGGAAAGATACAAGGGCCGACTGAATAGTGAGGCACAACAATTGTAGGTTAAGGTTTTGAAGGACAGGCAGTGATTTTTGAAGCTTTTACAGACACCCTCAAGTCAAATAATTTTACCATCTGGTGCCTGCAATTTTTTTTCCCTTTGTTTATTAGGATCTTCTCCTCCTAGGAAATCAGACCGTTTTCTCCTCTAATTATTCAAAAAAAGGCTTATCAAACAAAACTTAAATTTGTTTCACTCATGTTTCGAGTTGCATGTTTCTATTGAGAGGATAAATACTACAAGTTTCTAAAACAGCCTTTACATTTTCTCACACGTTTTACTCCACCCTGTTCATTAATTACCACTAATAATGTAGGAAATACATCCTTGGGAATTGTGAGAAATTTTGAATCCGACTTGGACTCCTTCCAATCTATTAGGATGCGACGTCCTAACCTCACCACGCCTTCCCCTCCCCCCTTCCCCCCCAATAAAATAAAGCCACATCCAAAGGTTATATGAGATGTGGAGTTTTAGGTAATAAACACAAACATCTTATTCCATGTTGTTCACATAATTCTATGACTCGGGCGTTAATATACGACAATAGATTGTCACCAATCAGTACCAACGGTCCAGCTTGATTTTTTGACAGATTGTAAAAAGAGTGATTCAAACCAGTCCTCACACATTATTCCATCGAACCACCCACTTTTAGAGTGGTTGTAACGAAATTTTGTTGGGACAATTTTCAGTCCACGTCACCCATAATGCTCTGCCTTAAAATCCTTTAACGTTCCCCGCGGTACATAGAGAAGTAGAGCTCTGTAGTTACTGTAGCTACAAAGTTTTCCACGTACTTACTTCCTCGCTTGCACAAGGCTTTTTTTTTAGCGCCCAGATCCTCACTTAGGTTCATTTCGTCGTAGTTTCGAATAAAAGAGGGAGGAACATCCTTTAAAACGACACTCAAATTTTCCATGTAAGCATTAAGCATATCTATTATTATTATTATTACTATTTTTAGCACCGCGTCTTACTACCCGTTCGGGTTATACGCACTTACGCTAATGTGTAATGGTAGGGTGATTGTGAGATGAAATGGAGGACCTACAGTTTAACGTGGAATCCGAACCACGGTGGAGGCCTGGTATTCCCCACATTCACAAGATGTTTTGTCAGAAGTGAAGGAAGGGTTTGGCAATCAGATAAATCTGTGCCGGGACCGAGGATTGAACCCCGGCCGCCAGCACAGAAGTCTGACACCTTACCCCTAGACCACCAGGTCACCATTAAGCATATCTTCACCAACAGTAGCACGAACTTTCTTAATATTAGCGCTGGCTATGATTAAAAGTTAAGGATAAAAAAAATCCTTTTGTCCATTCATAGTAATTAATTATTAATTAACAATTGAAGTTTTTTAATTCGCACTTTGCATCATTGTTCAACGGAACACTTTTTATAAATATCAGTGTAATTTAAGAATGAAAAGGGGTTGGGGTGGTGGGAATACATATATTTTGTTCTGTATGAAAAATATTGAATGCATAATTTAATAACTTAAATTAAAGCCTGTGTGCGGCCCGCAGTGCCCCCCTCAATGATACATTGTAGTCTTATATCTGTTTTAGTTTGATACCCCTGCGTTAGATAAACCATGCGTCCACCGATGCGGGCTATAATAAAATAAATTAGTAAAGCTTTAAAGCCTTTAATACAATATCTCATTATGATGCACGCATATTTTTGAGCGAAACTCTTTTTCATATTAAAATCAGTTCTGGCGATATTTCACCCGAGTTTTATCAACCATTTTAAACAACTCAAAGAGAAAAAGTAAGCCTAAATTATAACTCCATTTTAATTTTAGAAAAAAAATAATTCGATAATATTTTACCTTTAAAACGCCTGACGTCATGAATAATTAGATTCAACGATGACTTTCAATTTGATAACCAATTTATAGATTTTATTGGCAATGCTAACCGTACCTATGGGGAACGTGGGAAAAGGCGTCAGTCTCGTCTTGTCTGGTTTGCCTTCAAAGGGGAGGTTGAGGCTCGAGTCCCACTCGGATACACTTTGGTCGGGTGGTAAGGCCAGGGTGGCCACAAACCTGGAACACCTGGAATAGTCAGGAATTTGAAAGCCAAGAAAAAATCAGGGAAAAGTCAGGAAAAATTAGGCCTTATCACTATTTTATCATAACAAAAGAGATAATAATATTTTTTTGTAAACTCATTTCCATTATTGTATATTATGGCAATCACAGATAAAGTGAAATAATAATAGCCTTCAGACACATTGTGTTGTTTCGATTATTTTCTTAACCTAAACCAAGGCCATCTAATGCACATGTGTGTAAACTTTGTTTAGGTTTAGATGGAACGAGAGGGCTCAACCAAATTCACAAGACAATATCCGATCAAGTATTTATTAACGTATTCACTTGCATGAGCAAAGCAACAACGATATTGTATGTCTCCAATGTTCTGATTTGTTCCTTGTTAATATAAACAAATTACGTGTATTTGAGCCTTAACCTCCCCATCATCGGGACTGACACCTTTGTCAATGTGTTCACCAATGCAGGTCACATACATTTAATATCAGTTAAAACATGTGTGCAATTGAATATTGATCCTTACTTAGTGGCCTGCAGTTATATAAACGAGTAAAACATGATCAGGGAAAAATTGAAAATTTTGTGTTGAAGACCTGGAAAAGTTAGTGAATTTAAAAAAGGAATTTCTGTGGCCACCCTGTAAGGGGAGTGTTTTCCTCACACGTGAGTTTAATTGTAATTATGTTTGTTTGGTTCAAATTACTTAACTCTAGATTCATAAATACAAAAATCATATCAGCATGTGATTTACAAACTGACCTACCCTAAGCTGGAACACGTGAGAGAAAGGTTGAGTATTTTTACAGTTTTTATTCTAACACTTTTTTTTTGGTCAAACTAAATCAATAATTCTTCAAAAGAAACATAGAGTTTAATTTTCTTCACAGGATGTTTCGATAGTGTTGTCGAATATCTGTCAAGGGTGTCCTGGAATTTGATGAAAACTTTTTTTTCTTTTAGCACTGCTTCTTACTACCCGTTCAACTTTTTTTTGATTTAAAAAGTTATGATGTCAGCTAATGTCACCATACTCATGAAATATATTCAACAACTGTCGATAACACCTTGTGAAGAAAGCTAAACTCTATATTTGTACTGGATCAATATTGTATTTAGCTTGGCCGAAAAATGTTTTGCTATACAAATTGAAAATCACCGACCTTTCCTCGCGTCCTTTACACTCCCACCTTAGTCAAACTTACCTACAGTAGCCCCATGGCTTCTTTGGTGCTGACTGACAGCTCACAGCTGACTTCTGACAGTCGACATTTAGGTACTATATACTTAAATTTTGACTGTCGGAACTTACAGCTGCTAAACAAATATTTTTAATGATCATATGGTATTGGCGTAAGGATACATAATTTGGTCTGGTAACTTTTCAAAGCCGTCAGCTGCGAGCTGTCATTCAGCACCAAAGAAGCCATGGGGCTACTGTAGTCATAACGCGCAGATATTTATTAATTGTATAGCAACGAATTTCTAATTCGAATCCGAATCTTGTAAAAATAGGTGAACAAAAGAGTAATAGGAATATGACAGAATAAAATAAAAATAATGTCATAATGCTAGAAATATTTTGGTGGAAATGTATTCATTATAGAATTAATTCAGTTAAATGTTTAATTAATGGTCTGGGGTCTGGTTGTTAATTTTTTCCTATAATTGTGTTGGGATTGAACCGTCAATAAACAATTTTAGAACTCTGAAATCAATTCAATATTTGCATATTTTGAAAAATAAAAAAATTAATGTTTTTTTTTTGTTTGTTTTTTTTACTTTTAAATTCGATATATTCTTGGATCTCCTTAAGGATTCAAGGGGCCCGTCCCTTATATATATGTATGTATGTATGTATGTATGTATGTTTTGTGCACTGCATCCTTTAGGACTATCCAAATTCTGTTATTTTAAGTTATTTATTTTTACCGTCATGTCTTACTAATTTTTCAGGCTATAAGCGTGTATGATAATTACTCTAATGAGGTAGAGTTGAGGAAATAAACATTTTAGACATAATCTACCCTTATTTGCGTGGAAGGAGAGTGGGGAACCATTTAGGGGAAAAAAACTTTAAATAGACCCGACAGGGATACGAAACCCGATCTCCCCTTATTCAGCAGGTCATTCCAACACTAGAGTGACGCCTTAAACTATTCGGTGACCGAAGCAGGTCTGCATGCTGCTGTTAAATTAGTAAATGTTAATACGTTATGCATAGGTGTGCTCTATCATGGAGTAAGCTAATGTGTAAGTCGTTTGCTGATATGGTATGTGGGCACGTGGGCTAAGACGTCATCCTCGTCTATTTTGGTCATTACTTTTTTTTTTTTTTTTTTTTTTAGTTTTCCTTCCCTAAATTGGTCGACTCATAGCAAACCAAAATGACCGAAAAAAAAAACCACACTGGCTAAACAGACCCGGGATTTATTACGATTCCCGCCCGGTCTTAGAACAAATGTTTGTCTCCAAAAATACCATTTTAAGGTCTGCTACTGGAAAATATTTATCTTTTGGTGAAGGTCAAGTAAACGATGTAACTTTGCCCTGAAACCTCGGCTACGCCGTGGGAAAAGTGAATGAAGTTAAATTGAATACATGATTGGTACCAATCAAACTTGTGACTGACGTTTATAATCTACTGGTTCAACGTCATATTACTCCTATGTCTTAAGTTGCGAGGTGTGCTACAGTCCAATTTTCATATTTTATTATTTAGCGCCGTGTCTTAAGTGAAAATTTATTATTATTATTATTATTGCCGCGTCTTACTACTCGTTCGGTTTATACGCAATGTGTACGCTAATGTGTAATGTTAGGATGATTGTGAGATAAAATGGAGGACCTACAGTTTAACGTGGGATCAGAACCAGGTGGAGGCCTGGCATTCCCCACATTAACAAGTTATGA
The DNA here is from genome assembly GCA_039000515.1 of Timema cristinae. Taxonomy (NCBI): domain Eukaryota; kingdom Metazoa; phylum Arthropoda; class Insecta; order Phasmatodea; family Timematidae; genus Timema; species Timema cristinae. Next base: position 108,224,018 of record JBCFYV010000012.1, read on the forward strand.
TTAATACACGTATTATCAGAGGTGAAAGGGTTTGGTAATCAGATAAATCTGTGCCGGGACCGAGGATTGAATCCCAGACCTCAGCACAGAAGTCCGACACCTTACTCCTAGACCGCCAGGTCACCCCATGTCTTGAGTAAATTACCTGTTCGGACATACACATTGTGTACTAATTATGCTAAATGTGTTAAGGATGAGGAAGGTTGACGTTAGAGAAAGGTTACCCGCATTTGCATAGAGGGAGAGTGAAAGACTAGTTAGGGAAAACCACCTTCGGTACATCCGACCGGGTTTCGAAGCCTGATCTCGCAGTATAGTTTATTGTGAGAGTGACGCCTTAAACCGTTCTAACATCGAAGAGGGCTTAAAGTTATGTGAACTTTAGCTGTAAATTTTGATAGAGGTACACAATTTCTATAAAATAACACTAATAATATAGTAAATTACTATCAATTTCGGCCGCAAAATAGTACGTTTGAATTTCCTTAAAGACGCTTTCTACTAAAATTGGACTTAATAGGCCTATTTAGTGCTACCACTGAGAATGAGAGGAACTATATTTTAATCAGGGGAAAATCACTCACATCGGTGGGCACGCGATCTTATTGTCAGGTTTGACGGTGATGGTGAGGCCAGGGTTTGAATATCGGCCAGGTGTACTGAGGGTGAATAGACGATTTCCCACTCTCTCCCTCCGCACAAATGAGGGTATTTTTCTCATATATTTTAGCTTTCTCATCCCTACGCCATTAGTATAAATATCCTGCTTGCCCGAACGGTAAATAATATTCAGTGTGTGTCCCCTTCCTACATTTTTAATAATAATATTAACAGTTCATTAGAACTCTACATCTGTAAAAATATTTTAGTAGAAAAGGGAAAATGTGGGGCTTCTCTGTTTTATCTGAAAGATAATTTAATCCACATTATAAATTAGTCTCTTAATTGTGAATATGTGTTGGGCTGTAAAAAAAAAAAATCCTTTCTCATGTCATTATCATAGTAAAAATCAAAATTTATGTTTCTCGTCTTACTACACACACACACGTGCTATCCACATATTTACACTAATAGGCTAGGGATGTAAAAGGTAGAATTTTATAGTAAGCCCACCAGCATTTTCTAAAAGGAAGGTTAAAAACTATTCGATGAAAAATATCTTTATTACATTCGAGCTGAATTTGAACCCCTGACCTCCCCTGTCAACTGAGATGAAGTAGGTTACAATGTGAGTCTAATGACTAGACCACTCAGCCACTGCCACGGACGTCCTGAAGCTGTCTTACAGTATTTTACCAAATCTGCTTTAAAAAAAAAAAAAGCACTTAAGCACTTTGACAGCACTTATGTAGGCTTTTTCCACAAAATATTTTGAATTAATACGAAATAAATTCTTCACCTTGATGGAAAGATAAAACGATAGGAAGAGGTAGAGTAATTTTTATCTCTGTGGTTTTTAAACTTCAAACTGATGTAAAACATATTTTTAAAAGAATGTCAACGCTCCAACGCTTGGTTTATACTTATGATGTACGATGTAGGGCTTGAGGGAGGTGGGGGGTTGTTAGGACCGCCCTAAGCACCCAAATATCGGGAAGAGAAGAGGTAGCAACACATATTTTGCATTGAGCAGACGTGCTGGTCTCTTTCAGTCCTCGTCACAAATATTGATATCCCATGTCGCTACGGGTCGCGCCAGCACCCTGCCCAGAGGGTCGCAATGATGGCTTTACACAGAGGTGCGTTGTTCTATCACACGCCGCTAGTCTATAAGGTTTATATAAACTATTATATCATATATATTAAGTTAAATAATGCTTAAGGGGAAGTGGGCATCGAACATTTTTGAAAAAATCACTCCTTTCCTCCCTCCTCGACAAAATTGATTCTAATAATTGTGATTCGATTTAAAACAACATTTACTCAATTTTTTTTATCTCCCTTAAGAGCTGTTTTAACTGATGAGATAAGATTAATCAAATTTCCTAAACCTATTAACTGCAAGTGTTTGAGTTTGTATACTTGACTTAATAACTTGCTATATATGAGCGTGTAAATATTTCAATACGACCGACTGAATACTTTCTAAACTATTAAATATTTACTTCTACTTATAAAAAATACTTTTTTTAAGTAACAGTTTGTTTTTATTTATCTACTTTTAATCCTACTGTGATAAGGATTTAAATGTATTTAAAATCAATAGTGGATTAGTTCCGAACAAAATATATTTGGCTTCTGAAGCGCAGTTTTTTTTAAATAGCTAGAGTGGCATCTCACTTGCACGTTTTCCCTTAAAAAAGTAAAACAAAAATTATTCCGGTACCGGGAATCGAACCCGAGCCTCCTGGGTGAGAGCCAGGTATCCTAGCCACTAGACCATACCGGATCTTATTAGAAGTGGATTGAAATAGAAAAGAATTAAATAAATAACATAAACTTTTTACCGTAAAGTTGTTTTATCTGTGTATTTAATTTACTATTATACAGTAGATAAACTTTGTGTGACTTTAATCTTCAGGACACCCACAACGTCAAGATAAAATTACATACAGCGAGTAGTAAACATGTTCACAAAAAAAAAGTTTTCTCTCAACACTGTTTTGAACGGGTTTGAACCACAATCATGATAGTACAACCATAAAATTGTGTTTTAAACGATAAATTATTCGCGGAAGGCGGGTTTAGGGACTTTCTCTCTGGAAAGTTGGCAGGCCTGATTTCCAACCTCAATTTATTCCTCGCCAAAATGTTCCGAGTATTTTTAGCCGGCTGTTCGACTTTTTAGTTTTTATGTTTTGGAGTGAGACAAAGATCGATGGTTCTGGTCGTCTTGCGGATGACATTCTTAAAACTATAATAGTAAATTATGCAATTATGTGTCCCCCCTTCCCCCAAGAGTCTCTCACTACTCATTCAGTCTATTCGCGTCTTACTACCCGTCTAGGATTTTAATCCCGGTCAGGTGTTCTGAGGGTAAGATTTCCTTAACCGTTTCCCATGCTCCCTTCCACGTGAATACCGGTACATTTAATCTAAATTCAACCTTCTTCATCCCTAGCCTACTTGTTTAAATATCTGGCTGACCCGAACGGGGGTAGTAAGACACGGGCCCCCGGTGGGCACGCGGATCAGGACGTCAGTATCGTCTGACCTGGTTTGCCCGTGGCTGTGAATTCGGGGTTCTAATCCCGGGTGGGTGCACTATGAATGTTTTTTTTATACTTTCCGCCCTCTCCCTCCACATAAATGCGGTAGGGTTCCCCTCAAATTCTGCCTTTTCTGTTAAACCTAACTTATTAGTGTAAATATGCTCTCAACTAAGACGGGTAGTAAGACACGAAGCACGGGAAAATTTTTCTAAATAAGCTTGTTTGCTAAGAAAGTGCTAATTTGTGATGTGATAGAAGATTAACTTTACTGTTAAATCGAATTATTAGTGTTTTTAGACTATCCGTGTTGCTCATGTCTATTTAACTCGGATAATACAGCCACCGTGGTTCGGATTCCACGTTAAACTGTAGGTCCTCCATTTCATCTCACAATCACCCTACCATTACACATTAGCGTAAGTGCGTATAACCCAAACGGGTAGTAAGACTCGGTGCTAATAATAATAACTCGGATAATAGAATGTCCATTAGACATAATTTATTTTTCACCGCGTCTTAGTACCCATTTTGTTGTACCCATAAATTAATCACGCCGAGGAAATAAGGATAGGGAGGTAGAATTTTAGAGGAAATGTACCTGAATTTCCGTGAAGGCGGAGTGGAAAACCAATTTAGGAAAAAAAAGGCTCCCTGTGTACCTGACCGGTATCCTAACCCCGATCTCTTCATTGGAAATACAATCTGACACGAGAGTTACGCGCTAGACCATGCGACCATCGAGGTGGGTTGTACCCTTAGTCTTCCCATAAAGTTATTAATCCTACCTTGCATTGTTACACCGTGGCGCGGCTTATAGGGTAGTCCGTCAAGGTAAGACTGTTACCTTTTCAGCGTAAAAGGAGCAAGGGTGTAGGAAGCTAATTTGTCTGGTGGGGAGAGGGGGGTATGTGAGGGGGGGGGGGCGCTCGATAGAAAACCTTGCTATAGCTTTAAAAGATAGAAGTGGTGTATACATAGTCCATTTGCCATATGAATGGTGTTGACAGCTAACGAAAGGTATAAAAACTGTTAAAAGAAAAACCTAATTAAAAACAAATCGTTTGTTGTGAAAGTTTTTCCCTTAGCACCACGTCTTACTTACTACTGTTTGGGTTATACGCTTATGTACTAATCACGCTATTAATTTTAGGGCGAGGAAAGCTATATTCATAGGTTGTGTACCCGAATTTGCGTGGAGGAAAAGTGGAAAACCATTTTGGGAAAAAATCTCAGTACACCCGACCAAAATTGGAACCTCGATCTTCCCTGTGAGAGTAGCGCCTTAGACTATGTGGCCACAGAAGTAGGTCTATCAATTATGGCTTGCAGATCATATGGTTTGAAAAATGGATATATTAAAGTAGATCTAGTAACTTTTACGTCACCACCACTCTTATGATGAATAGACGATTAAAACCTTCCCTAAGGGATGTCCATCAAATATTGGTAAGGCTGGTCGGGAATCCCCACCCTCTTTATACGCCCTTGAAACGAAGTGTACCAATTTGATTTAGGAACCTTCCGGGGTTAAACCCAGGTGCTCTAGAAGTGAAACTTATCCCAACCATTGGTGAGGTCTGTACGAGGTGTTGATGAGGTGCGAAACTGGGTCTGCCCCCTCAGTTGTCGTCGGAGCGATGATCCAGTGCAGATGGCCTCCTTTAGAGTGGCCCAGATGATCCACTTTGAACTACAGTGCTGCCCTCTTCGCGGAGATCTGAGCCTGTCCACCACTTCACGTCAGACATGGTAATCCTCAGTGTCGAAGTCTAACGCGGGGTCATTGTCCACGAGGCTCAAATTATCACATTCTACTTTCTCTCGACCCCTCGAAGAGAGAGAGGTATTGTTATCGTTTAAAAAAAATTCAACTCGAGTATTTAATAAATGTCGACCGTTTCATGACCCCCTGAAACCTAAAAAGGGTTTTTCGCAATGTCATCTCTATCTCGGCCTAGAGCCGAAACCATTTTACCTATCGGGCTAAAACTTGGTATCTAAGGTTTAAATAAGGTTACACCTGTTTCGCTGGTTGTATGAAGCCTAACGTCACACTCGCAATAGACTGACGATAACAGGGAGATCAAGGTTCGAATCCCAATCTGATGTAATTAAGGTGGTTTGTCTTAAATTGTTTCCCACTCTACCTTCACGCAAATGAGAGTACACTTCCTCTAAATTATTACTATTAGCACCGCGTCTTACTACCCGTTCGGGTTATACGCACTTACGCTAATGTGTAATGGTAGGGTGATTGTGAGATTAAATGGAGGACCTATATTTAAATGTGGGATCCGAACCACTGTGGAGGCCTGGCATTCCCTACATTCACAAGTTGTGATTAATACACTTCTTGTCAGAGGTGAAGGAAGGGTTTGGTAATCAGATAAATCTGTGCCGGGACCAAGGATTGAACCCCTGACCCCCAGCACAGAAGTTTGACACCTTATCCCTAGATCACTATGTCACCCAATGACGCTCTTTCTCTAAAATACAACCTTATTCATACCAAACTCATTAGCGTAACTAGTATATACGTATAACCTGAACAGAAAAAAAATACGCTGTGTTAAAAAAAATTAAACACAAGGTTCCACCGAGGATTTTTTGTAGTTAAATATCCAACCAAAAATAAGGGTATTTTACTGAAGAGCAAAAAGAGAAAAAATCAATTTTATCAAAATCTCCTCTAATAATTTCGATTAAATTTGGTATCCAGGTACTGTTTAACATAACACTTTGAAAATAATAAATTGTTATGCTCTTTGCTGGTGTTTACCTTTTCTCAATGTTTCTGTAAAAGTGTTTATTATTTCATTTATTCTCTTTGGTGGAGTGTTTATGTAACATTGTATATTATTTGGTTTCACAAATTTTACGAGTTTGAGTGAATGTCTTTATTTTAAGATAAAAACAAAGGTGTGTGCAGGTCTTCCTCTTTATTTTATTACTAATAAAAACATGTTTTCCCAAATAAAATCTCGATACCGATACTGTTACTTAAGATACTATAGTACGGTAATGATACTTTTATTTCGATATAATTACGGTAACGATACTTTTCTTTCAACAGAAGTAAGATAAAGATACATTTCTTTCAACAGAAGTAAGATAAAGATACATTTCTTTCAACAGAAGTAAGATAAAGATACCTTTCTTTCAACAGAAGTACGGTAAAGATACTTTTCTTTCAACAGAAGTAAGATAAAGATACATTTCTTTCAACAGAAGTAAGATAAAGATACTTTTCTTTCAACAGAAGTACGGTAACGATACTTTTCTTTCGATACAGGTACGGTAATGATACTTTTATTTCGACACAATTACGGTAACGATAATTTTCTTTCAACAGAATTAAGGTAAAGATACTTTTCTTTCAATAAAAGTACGGTAATGATACTTTTATTTCAACAGAAGTAAGGTAAAGATACTTTTCTTTCAACAGAAGTAAGATAAAGATACATTTCTTTCAACAGAAGTAAGATAAAGATACTTTTCTTTCAACAGAAGTAAGGTAAAGGTTTTTTCTTTCAACAAAATACGGTAATGATACTTTTCTTTCAACTGAATAATATAAATACTTTTCTTTCATAGAAGTACGGTGATGATACTTTTCTTTCAACAGAAGTAAGGTAAATTATTTTTTTCAACAGAGGTAAGAATAAAGATACGTTTCTTCAACAGAAGTAAGATAAAGATACTTTTCTTTCAATATAAGTACGGTAATGATACTTTTCTTTCAACAGAAGTAAGATAAAGATAGTTTTTTTTTCAACAGAAGTAAGATAAAGATACTTTTCTTTCAACAGAAGTAAGATAAAGATAGTTTTTTTTTCAACAGAAGTACGGCAATCATACCTTTATTTCAACAGAATTAAGGTAATTATACTTTTCTTTCGATAACTCATTCCTAGCCCAGCGTACGATTTATTTATTATTAGTATGTTTATCAATTAAGTTTATTTTTTTCCACTCTGTGACTTACTACCCCTCCGAGATATTAGTATTTAGTTACAGTAATGGCGTAAGGAAGATAAATATAAACTATACCCACGTTTACGGAAAGGGAGATAAAAAAACCCACCCGGTTCTGATTCAATCCCCGACGGGCTTAGAAGACAAGACGAGAATGACTGACACCTTCAACCATGTGTGCAATAGTGCGGGTAAAAAATACTCCACATTTTTGCGCATTACTAAATTAAATCCATGGCGGAAAAATTATCCATAAACGGTTGCTAATTGTTTTTATCGACATTTATGATTGCATCAGTATTTATTTAGATTGTATTATTATTATTATTATTTATTATTATTTTATATTATTATTATTATTATTATTTTATATAATATTAGCACCGCGTCTTACTACCCGTATTTAGATTGTATCCAAACACAAATTGAATGACTGTCATTGGCTTCTTTTGTTTATTTTAAATCACTGGGAAAGAGATACATTAAAAAGCGCATGACCCCATACGTGGGAATCGAAAAAACCCAACCTTTTTCATTCGACTTGATTGAACACAGACTCCTTTTCACGATGTAAATTACCTTCTCCATCTAAATGTAGTGATGATTCACCCACTTTCTCCGTGCGTTTGAAAAAAAAAAGTTCTATCTTTTTTTACACACAGAAATAGTAAATGTAATTTACGTTAATTGGTGAATGTATGGACGCTATTTTGATAAAGTTCCTAAGATAAAAAAAAAAGTGGTTGAACTTTCTAAATAAAAGGTCTTCAACCTGTATATTTTCACAAAAATCACAAAATGTTTTGAACTCTTATTCAAATTTTCTACTAAACCTGTGATTTGCTCTGGTAAAAAAGTTGCCTTTGGGCAAAGTGGTAAAATGAGGCCTAAAGGTATTATTCTGAGGATGAGAGCTAATAAATATGCTTATATCACTGATTGACGCCTTAGCCCACGTGTACACTGATGCAGGTAATGTAATAGTTAACAAAAAACAACAACTTTGTAGCGCGTGGTGAAAATATTTACTTATAAACTTGTCCGAAACAAACTTCGGGCTCCGGTTTGTTTTGAGGATGACGTTGAAGCGATTACTGGTTCTTTTTTTTTAATCTTATTTAGTTGTTGCGAATTGCCTCTCCTTTCGTTTTGTGTTAGCTTCTAAAGCCAGCAGACGGGATGAGCCCCCAGAGATTTTCAAAAGACTCTTTTTAACAGTCGCCCACACAAACTTGTATCAACGAAGAAGAAGAAAAAGGACTCGGACCTTTTAGTTCCGCACCATCTTGGACGATGTCGACTGGAACTAAACAGTTTCATAAAGTCTCGGAGAGAATGAAAAGGGTTGGCGCAGGGTATTGTAAAACCAGTTTTGGATGCGTTTGCTTTTTAAGAACGATACTTGAGTTTTTATAGGATGACGCATATCCTTGATCTCAACATATGGCGTCCGATTTATTATATCGATGTATTTATCATTGGATATTGCGCAAGGTATATTGATAGCTACGATTTTGAAATAATCGATTATATTAATCGATTGTTTCCGATATATCGAATTGTATTGTTTTGGATGAAATGTAACGAACGGCGAGATTATGATGGCTACTGCTCTGAAATGCTATTCTTCGCCACTTTTCACTTTTGAATGTTTTATTTTCTTTTAAAAAATAGGTGACAAGTTTAATAAAGGTATGAAAAAAATTGACTCAGTGAATATAAATAAAAAAAGTTTAATTCATTATGTTTCAAATTCTTTAAAGCATAGTCCTGTATATGAAATAAATCTATAGTTAGATTGTGACCTGGTGGTCTAGGGGTAAGGTGTCAGACTTCTATGCTGGCGGCCGGGGTTCGATCCTCGGTCCCGGCACAGATTTATCTGATTTCCAAACCCTTCCTACACCTCTGACAAGACATCTTGTGAATGTGTGGAATGCCAGGTCGCCACCGTGGTTCGGATTCCACGTTAAACTGTAGGTCCTTCATTTCATCTCACAATCACCCTACCATTACACATTAACGTAAGTGCGTATAACCCGAACGGGTAGTAAGACGCGGTGCTAATAATAATAATATAATAATAAATAATAATAATATATAGTTAGATTGATCGATATTTCAAATACTAAAACACTGATATATTATTTTATCCGCTATCGTTTTCCAAAGTCCCGTTTTGTGTGTGTGTGTGTGTGTGTGTGTGTGCGCGCGCGTCTTAATACCCGTTTGGGATAGTTCTAATATACACTAATGGGATAGGGAGAATAAAGTATAATTTGGATCAAATGTATTTACCGGGCTTCATAGTGGACAAATCACTAATATAAATCATCCTCAGCGCACACGACCGGGACCCTTAAACCTCGATCTCCCCATCATCGGGAATCTCGTTTATTACGAGAGTGACGCCTTAGACCAAGGTTCGCCAACTCACGGGCCGCTGGCCGCATCCGGCCTGCGAGACACATCTGACTGACCCACTTATCTGTAAATACATTTGTATTACTCTGCAGTCATATATGCGAACAAAAAATAATAGTTTTATTATAAAAAAAACACTTAGAACTATTTCAAACTATGCTTATTTTTATCACTTTAAGTAATTGAGTGTGGGAATTTCTATCTTACATAATTTAATAAATACTGCTACGAGTATTTTGCTAACTTACATACACATCTGGGAATATATAATATTTTTAAATTTACTTAATATTAAATACATGGTATCAAATAGCTATTATGGAGTTATATCGGTGGGCACGCGGATTACATGTTTAGCTCTTCTGGTCTAGTTTACCGATGTCGGGGAGTTAAGGGTTCGAATTCCAGTGGGATGTACAGAGGGTGGTTTTTCCTATATGCTTTCCCTTCACTCAAATGTGTAAATTTATTATAAATCAAATCTTTCTCATCCCTTACTCACTAGCTTGATTAAATGTTCATAGTCTGGACGGGTATTAAGACGCGCTGTGGCCCGCAACCCGCACATGCTTATTAAAAAAAAAACTCCATGGTATGAGCCCGCAAGCAAGCTATACCGATCAAGCGGCCGCCGCCGTTAGCGAGGATAGCGCCAACATTTGCGGACATAGGGTATCATGTGTTCAGCACGAGCAGGAGCTGCTACTTCTTTATTTAAGTACCTCCTTATTTGTCCTCACGAGGCTTAGCTTGACACTGTTCCACAACCACGGCTTCACAGAAAAATTCTGAAAGCGTTGGGAGGGAGGGGGGGGGGATTGAACCTGGAACCTCTGAATATTAGTCAGGAACTTTGACCACTATATCTCAGACAGCTTATATTTATAACTAAACATGACCAGACGCAGCCACTGGGTTGCCACGCACCTGGAAGACCGGGAAAATACAGGAAATGTTATGTGTCTAGAAACCACCGGACAAACACAGGTATCTTCAAAAATCTGAAAAAAAATTAAAATGTATGGGATCTTTTTTTTAATATCCGGGGCATTATACTGTAAGCTTCAAATAGAAGATATAAAACGAAAAATTGGAACTTTTAATTTAGTATCTTTATTTTAGTTTGTTTTAGGTATAAAACAATAAATATTGACGATAATGTTTTAAATCAAATTAATTTCCTTTCACTAAAATAAATCTCACATTTTGATAAATTCAACATTATATTTTTGGCATTTACATTGTTTTTTTCCTTATCCATGTCCGATAAACTATGGATAAACTGGAATCAATATTTTTATTTTTCTAGAATAATGAATGATGCCATATTCTTCTTTCAATATTTCCCCCCCCCCCCCCCCGCCCCAAAATCTTAAAAATGTGTTTACTTGACACAATAAAACATACCTCTAATGACACTATATAACTTACATTATCGATAAGTTTATGAATAACAAAGTTTCATTCCCCAATTATTCAATCTATGATATCTAAAAGAAAAGTATGGGGAAAACGAGTGTTTTCTGGTTAACATAGGGAATTTTTGTAGTTAGAAAATAATGGCAACTCTGAGCCAACATAACTTCCTTCCCAAATCTGGAAATTTTCCTCAGCTCCTCCGTTCAACAGAAACTTTATGAAAGCGGCTAGCGAGTGCTGAGGATGATTTTATACCACAGTATCGTTTCCAATACCGCCGCCGGCCGCGTATAATGGTATGTAGCCTAAAGCCCAATTTTCATTGGAAGAAATAACATTAAAAAAATACAAACTTTTTGGGTCAATATTGATAACGTTTTGTCATGTTATTAGTGTTATTTTATATGTAGGAATTCCTCTCTGGAAGGCCTTTTCGCTTACCAAAATATTACTATAAATTATGATTATGATATGAAATAAGGCCTTCCAAAACTGGCTTCATACTAAAATCAGGGTATAGCAGAGTATGTACTGTACGTGTCAACTTTTTGTCGGTGACCTGGTGGTCTAGGGGTAAGGTGTCGGACTTCTGTGCTGGGGTCCGGGTTCAATCCTCGGTCCCGGCACAAATTTATCTGATTACCAAACACTTCCTTCACCTCTGACAAGACATCTTGTGAATGTGGTGAATGCCAGACCTCCACCGTGGTTCAGATTCCACGTTAAACTGTAGGTCCTTCATTTCATCTCACAATCACCCTACCATTACAGATTAGCGTAAGTGCGTATAACCCGAACGGGTAGTAAGATGTGGTGCTAATAATAATAATAATAATAATAATAATAATAATAATAATAATAATAATAATAATAAATAATAATAATAATAATAATAATAATAATAATAAAATAATAATAATATTTAATAATAATAATAATAATGATGATGATGATGATGATGTAAACTTTTTCTACACATTCTCCTCTCGCATAATCTGTTTAGAAGCACGGGTACTAATTGTTCCTCATCATTGAGTCAAATTTAGATAATAATAAAAAACATTAAAATACTAGCCTACTCGGTTTGTTGGCAATGAAGTGTCAAGACACCGATGTCCAATCAGTGTTCACTACAAACACGAGTGACGGTCATCACCATTGGTGTGCTTACGATGGCAACGATATATCGATATAATAAATAAACTTATATATTTATAAACATATCCATATAAATATATCGGTGTTTTAGTATTTGAAATATTGATCAATTTAACTATATATTTCATATGCATGACTATGCTTGAAAGAATTTGAATCATAATGAATTCAACTTTTTTTATTTATATTCACTGAGTCAATTTTTTCATAATTTTATTAAACTTATTACCTATTTTAAAAATAAAATAAAACATTCAAAAGTGAAAAGCGGCGAAGAAAATCATTTCAGAGCAGTAGCCATCATAATCTCGCCGTTACATTTCACCCAAAAAATACAATTCAATATATCGGAAACAATCGATCATTTCAATTCGTAGCTTTCAATATACCTTGCGCAATATCCAATGATAAATACATCAATATAATATTAAAAATTACCATCCCTACCGGGCGGTGTCACAGTGTGAAAAAGATTGTCGCGCCACAGATTGCAAGTTTGGCCGTGGCTTTAGACGCCCCTCTATCACTTCTGACGGTCTTAGCTGGCAGTGTCTCAGTGTGAAAAGATTGTCGCGCCACAGATCGCAAGTTTGGCCGTGGCTTTAGACGCCCCTCTATCACTCCTGTCGGTCCTAGCTGGTGGTGTCTCAGTGTGAAAAGATTGTCCCACCACATATCGCAAGTTTGGCCGTGGCTTTAGACGCCCCTCTATCACTCCTGTCAGTCCTAGCTGGTGGTGTCTCAGTGTTAAAAGATTGTCCCACCACATATCGCAAGTTTGGCCGTGGCTTTAGACGCCCCTCTATCACTTCTGAAGGTCCTAGCTGGCAGTGTCTCAGTGTGAAAAGATTGTCGCGCCACAGATCGCAAGTTTGGCCGTGGCTTTAGACGCCCCTCTATCACTTCTGACGGTCCTAGCTGGTGGTGTCTCAGTGTGAAAAGATTGTCCCACCACATATCGCAAGTTTGGCCGTGGCTTTAGACGCCCCTCTATCACTTCTGACGGTCCTAGCTGGCAGTGTCTCAGTGTGAAAAGATTGTCGCGCCACAGATCGCAAGTTTGGCCGTGGCTTTAGACGCCCCTCTATCACTTCTGACGGTTCTACCGGGCGGTGTCACAGTGTGAAAGAGATTGTCGCGCCACAGATTGCAAGTTTGGCCGTGGCTTTAGACGCCCCTCTATCACTTCTGACGGTCCTAGCTGGCAGTGTCTCAGTGTGAAAAGATTGTCGCGCCACAGATCGCAAGTTTGGCCGTGGCTTTAGACGCCCCTCATCACTCCTGTCGGTCCTAGCTGGTGGTGTCTCAGTGTGAAAAGATTGTCCCACCACATATCGCAAGTTTGGCCGTGGCTTTAGACGCCCCTCTATCACTTCTGTCGGTCCTAGCTGGTGGTGTCTCAGTGTGAAAAGATTGTCCCACCACATATCGCAAGTTTGGCCGTGGCTTTAGACGCCCCTCTATCACTTCTGACGGTCCTAGCTGGCAGTGTCTCAGTGTGAAAAGATTGTCGCGCCACAGATCGCAAGTTTGGCCGTGGCTTTAGACGCCCCTCTATCACTTCTGACGGTTCTACCGGGCGGTGTCACAGTGTGAAAGAGATTGTCGCGCCACAGATTGCAAGTTTGGCCGTGGCTTTAGACGCCCCTCTATCACTTCTGACGGTCCTAGCTGGCAGTGTCTCAGTGTGAAAAGATTGTCGCGCCACAGATCGCAAGTTTGGCCGTGGCTTTAGACGCCCCTCTATCACTCCTGTCGGTCCTAGCTGGTGGTGTCTCAGTGTGAAAAGATTGTCCCACCACATATCGCAAGTTTGGCCGTGGCTTTAGACGCCCCTCTATCACTCCTGTCGGTCCTAGCTGGTGGTGTCTCAGTGTGAAGAGATTGTCGCGCCACAGATCGCAAGTTTGGCCGTGGCTTTAGACGCCCCTCTATCACTTCTGAAGGTCCTAGCTGGTGGTGTCTCAGTGTGAAAAGATTGTCGCGCCACATATCGCAAGTTTGGCCGTGGCTTTAGACGCCCCTCTATCACTCCTGTCGGTCCTAGCTGGCGGTGTCTCAGTGTGAAAAGATTGTCCCACCACATATCGCAAGTTTGGCCGTGGCTTTAGACGCCCCTCTATCACTCCTGTCAGTCCTAGCTGGTGGTGTCTCAGTGTGAAAAAGATTGTCGCGCCACGGATCGCTAGATTGGCCGTGGCTTTAGATACCCCTCTATCACTCCTGTCTGTCCTAGCTGGCGGTGTCTCAGTGTGAAAAGATTGTCCCACCACATATCGCATGTTTGGCCGTGGCTTTAGACGCCCCTCTATCACTTCTGACGGTCTTAGCTGGCGGTGTCTCAGTGTGAAAAAGATTGTCGCGCCACGGATCGCAAGATTGGCCGTGGCTTTAGACGCCCCTCTATCACTCCTGTCGGTCCTAGCTGCGAGACGCCACGTGGACCTCGTCAATGGCTCAGGAAGTTCAAAATAAGATGGATGGAGGGGGGGGGGGGGGGGGGCTTGCAATACCACACGTCAACCTTTCAATAAGTCACGGGCTATTCTCGATGGGGACGAGGGTCTGGGTAGGGACAACTGCTACATTCGCTCGCAAACATTAGTCAAGGCTGAATGTACTGCTGATTGATCGATAGCCCGGGGTTCGATCCCTTGTCACATACAATAAAACTAACACTTGTTTCGCATAGCTCTTAACATGATAAGTGACATTTCTTAAATATTAATTATTTTCATATTTTTATTTTAGTACCGCGTATTATTTATCCGTTCGGATTTTTAATGATTATAAACTAATTAGCCGCATTTGCGTGAAGAGAGAAAGTGTAAACCCATTTAGGAGAAACCACCCTCAGTACACCCGAAACAGATTTTTTAACTCTGATTTCCCCGTCATTGGCAGTCTAGCCTACTGCGAGTATGACGCTTTAGACCAGTGATTTTCAACTTATTTCCACTCACGGCACACTTAACAAGGCGCTAAAATTGTCAAGGCACACCATCAGGTTTAAAAGAAAGATTTTATCACTAAGATTGTGCTTTTACCCGCTTCGGTGGTCGTGTAGTCAAACGCGCTACCGTCGCAGTAGACTAGACTGCCTATTACCGTGAGATCGAGGTTCGAATATCGATCGGGTGTTTTTACCAAAATGGTTTTACACTCACCTTTCTCACGCAAATACGGGTACTCTTTCTCAAAATATAACTTTCTTAATCTCTAAAACCATTATCTTAATAATTAGTCCATAAGCGTATAACCCGAACAAGTAGTAATAAAGCACCCAATAAAAAAGGTTTAGAAGTTTAAAACTAAAACTCCAATAATAATTGTGTTATTCAAAAAAAATGTTTACTATGAATTTAAAAAGATGTATTTGTACTCCTCAAATTTTTTTACTCACTTCTTTTTTTATCTTCCCAACCTTCACGGCACACCTGCTGACTCTTCTCGGCACACCAATGTGCCGTGACACACCGGTGGTAAAAACTCTGCCTTAGACCATTCAATATCCATCCTAATCCTCTAAACCAGTCCGTCTAGTCCAATGATAGTCAATACTGGCACTTCAGCGTAGTGATTATTTTTCTCCGTGAGTCGCGTCTTAACACTAGTCCGAACTTCCCGCTTAATTACATTAACATGGTGGGAATGAATAAGGTAGAATTGCACAGGAATTGTACCCGCAGAAAAAGGGAGAGAGAGAAACAATTTTGGAGAAATCCCTCCCCCTCTCTACCATACCCCTTCACCGGCAAACCAGACAAGGTGAGACTGACGTATCTGTTACGCTTTCCCCACCGGTGCGGGATACACATTTAATTTAAACATCAACATGAACGAGAATAGAGGCCAGGGTTCAATAGACTCGATATTGATCCATCTAGTTCAAAGCGCGGCTGAATATGCTAAGCTATTATTGTTTTTGTAAAAAAAAATAAAAAATAAAGGTTCACTTGAAATTCGCCAGTAGAATTTTAAAGGGTTGAGTCATGGCATGGTTGATTTTAAAGTTTATTTATGTTTGGAACACTCGCTCAGTGGCTATAACTTGCCCTATAGCTAGTCTAGCACTTACCCATTGGCTAACACTCAGCCCATGGTTAATTCACTTACCCATTGGCTATCAATCATCCTGTAGCTAACACTGTGATTTTAATAACTCTCCTGTAGCTAACACTCACCCTGTGGTTCTAATAATTTCCTTGTAGCTAACACTCACCCTGTGGTTCTAATAATTTCCCTGTAGCTAACACTCACCCTGTGGTTCTAACAATCCCCTGTTGAAGAATATTACGATTATCTAATAATATTGTATAGGAAGAGATGACATCGCAATATTTGTCGCAAAATTTCTTCTCGTGGTCTAGGGGGAAAGTTATTTGAGGAGTGTTATGAGGACATGTGACAACACATGTGGATAATGATGTGGGAGGAGGTGTAGAGACGGATAAAGAGGGTGAGGGTCAGAGGAGGTTTTGCTAGAAGACTACACAGACAGAAGAGGAAACGGTCGACGCTTTTCAAGGCGCGAACATTTTGAAGCAAAGGACAAATAAAAGAAAACGTGAGGCCACCCGACATCTTGGCATGTAAGAAAATAATCGAGATTTCCAACTGTTTGGAAAACTTTGGAAAAACAGATAAACCAAAATTGATGGTGGCACACGAGTATAAGCGATAAACTCGTCATGTCTGGTTTAACGGTGATGGGGTGGTATGGGTTTGAATCTTGGCCGGGGATACTAAGAAGCTTTATCACAAATGATTTTTCACTTTCCCTATAAACACATGCGGGTGCACAGTTTCTAAATTCCACTTTATTCAACTCTTCCCATATTTACATTTGTGGTGTTTTAAAATGAGTTTATTGAACTGATTATACCAACAAACGACCTACAAACTAACTCAAACAAACACAGCACCCTTTCCCCTGGTCGGCAATTCATGACTGTGAAACGGAAAACTCCAATTTTATCAACGAAACCTTTTTAGACCATGCCAAGAATTGAACGTGGGACCCTTAGTTCAATAGGTAGAGTCGCTATCTACCGAGCTGAGGTGTCATACTAACAACACAACTACTCGAAGAAGCAGTCGTTGAAATTGTCTGGTGACGCACAACTCTAAAGACGGGAAGGTAAAAAGTAAAATATCCCAAAAATATTGAAACTGTGACCTTCATTAGTTTTTATATGCGCCAATATCTCGGCCATATCCCCATCGTTATTGAGGGTTTGGAGCCCCGTTACTAACCTAATATCACGGCAAATAGTCACCCCTCAGGACATGCTAACACCCCTTTAGTAGGCTATAGACTGGGGGAGAGTTGGGAAAAACAAATATGGAGCAAGGAATAGGTTGATAGGTAAGTGAACTAACAGCTTACTATTGCTTTTGTTTTATTTCCTCCACGTCCTTTCGCTCGTCAAGAATATATGCATTCAATTACTCTAGTGGAGAAGAGATTTGGGCCTGGATTCACTAACGGGAGCAAATCTGCTCCGGCGCAAGTATAGAAATGGCGCAACTTTGCGCCCAAGATGCTCCCCAAGATGCGCCTTATTTATTTGCGCCATTTCCGTATTCACTAAACAAGGCGCAAACTGGTGGCAGGAATAGGGTGACGTCATCATAAACGTCATCAATTGCTCTCTTTTCGACCAATCCTTGTGAAGAATTTACTTCCAAAGTCAAGGCTACTTTATTTTAAATCTGTAATGAAAACGACAGCAAATACAAAGATTTTCAAACATTTTGCTCATAAACTAGCAATAAAATTAGAAGCGGCCTCTTTCTGGATGTTTTACAAAAACAATATTAGTACATTATTTTGTATTTATTTATATTATTAGTTTAAAGTTTAAGTTCCATTAATAAAACATTAATGTTTATAGAAACTTTAAAACTTATTTTAAGGTTATACTAACTGCCATATTTAGTGACGAGATGTCTTTGGACTTTGAAATACAAACCTCTTTGGAACTAGACGAAGATTACACAGTTCGTAGTTTTGTTTTATAATAATGCAAGAAATGCCATGGCGTTGTTTTAATGTAAAAATCCAACAATAAAAGGTACGTAATTGTTTTGTTACCACTGTCTAAATTGAAATAAATTTTGTGCTTGACATACGTTTTGTTATTTTAATTAATTCATTATTAATTGGAGTACGGTTATGTAACTAATTGTATTTTAAGCCAATACAATAATATGCCGCCATTTAAATTTATTGAAGTGACAATCATGATTTAATAGTTGCGCCTACTCTTGAGTGGTGGCAAATAAAAGGCGCAACTTTGCTCTCAAATTGCGCCTGCTCCTTTTAGTGAATAGGGATTTGGAACATATTTCAAACTTGCGCTGGCGCAACTATTTGCTCCCGTTAGTGAATCCAGGCCCTGGAGGGCCGCATTTATAGTATATTCTCTCGCATTCGCTTGGAGGTAGAGTGGGAAACTATTTATTAAAATATACTTTTGTACGCCTGACTGGGATTTAAACCTCGACCTCCCCAACACCGTCAAACAAGACTATATGAGCTTTGCATTTAGTCAGAGGCGGGTCGTTAACTAGTACAGTCCCGTCAAGAAGAGCCTGACCTGGCAACAAACTATTCCTCATTCTGTGTCCTTGAGGTTGGATCAGCGGTGGGGAACCTTTTGTCCTTGGAAGGCTGCATCGCAAGTCACTTAACGGATTCTTCATAAAGTCGAGTAGGCGCACATTTAATGTTTAGTGAATTTTGACAAAATTATAAGAGGTACCTCCAATCTAAGTATAAATTAATGTCATTTAAAGAACCCAGAAACGAGTCAACGGTTTTTAGTATACTTTTCCCCTCGTTCTACCCGTGGGCTAAATTAAATTAATTGTTAGCTCATTTATGAATCCAACCATATCTAATGGTACGCGGTCGTACCCGTCCCGGCGTCCTTAGTTCGAATTCTGACCGGGCTAGTAGACAGCCTGATCACCCTGGATTCACGTGCGTCGGTTTATATCTCAACGCTCGATTTAAGTGTATTGTGTTCGGGCTCCAGGTAGTTTCACGTTTACTAATGACGATTAGACTGACCTTGATTTAAATTAAAGATAACAGATGGATAATTAGGGCCTTTAATTCAGATTATAATTTGAAGAATGAATATAAATAATGTAAGTTGAGTTGGAGTGACTAGCTGACGTTCCAATTCTTTGACTGCGAGGACGTTTGACACACGTCCGTTCTGTTTGATGGTGTGATTGCGAGCGTCTAACATACGTTTAATTTATATAATGGTGTGATTGCGAGCGTCCAACATACGTTCACTCTGTATGATGGTGTGATTGCGAGTGTTTTTCCAGTGGCTGCCGCGAGGGCTTCTTGCGACCCTCATCGCGTCCTCTTGGACGATTTTTCTTCTTAGAAAAAAATAGGCCAATGTCTATTTTCCTATCACTTTTAAAAAAAACTACAACTTCGTTCAGGAAGATCTTTTAAAAATGTTCCTGTTCTTTACTGCTAGTTTTCAAGGACTGTAAATATTAAAAAAACACAATATGTATTGTACTCTTATTTTAGAAAGTGAGACCCAGTGACGCTCCAGAACTCCCTTCACTAAACTCATAAATCCCGCTAAAGTTAACATGAAATATACGTTATGCTTCACATAGATGGATTATATCGCTAAGAATAGTTAATTTGATTTTAACGTAAGATAATGTTTTAAAAATAACGACATCTTTATTATAATTGATAAAATCCATGTCGTATGAGAATATGTAATTTAAAAACGATGAAGATAGGGCCTACATAGTTGACAAAATATGCATAAAGACTGCACCGAACAACCTAAAAAGTTCCCTTCCTGGATTATATAGTTTAATGTTGGTACTGGCACCTTCCTCATCCTTCCCTCGTAGACTCTCTATAACCTACTTATTCTATGATAGCCATTACTGGCACTAAAACATAACAAACAAAAAAATTCGTTCTTATTTTAATGACTTCCTTGTTTCGATCCTCGTACGTTAAAAGTTTATTTGTTTAGCAAGTGTTGATGGCTTATGGATAATTTGGTAGCCATTATTGCAGTGTTAATGTGTGGTGAGAATGTGGGTTCTAAAAGGGGGGGGGGGGTCAAATTATTTTAAAGGTATTTAGGACGCATACCTTTCAAAACAGGAACTCGCACTAAAAAGATACGTGTAAAGATTTAAATCGTAGATCAAATTTATTTTAATTCATTATTAGAGATATTTACTTATTTAATGTGAACGTTCTAAACTGATTATAATATAAGCACATGGTTAACAAACTAATTTAACTCTAAGGCATGGGTTTCCAAACCTTTTAGAACCGTAACCCAATTTTTAGAATGACGAAATTTCACAGTCCACATAACTTTAATGGTTTAATGGGCATGAGGGGTTGGAGGGGGAACTTTCAGTAATTTTTCAAAATACCTATCTATTTCTCATGAGGTGTGTACAATATGTGCGCTTGTTTCCTATTTCTGTTGATGACGTAATTGACGAACATTAGTTTTAAGCGCATTATTTTTTCCCCCTTATTTTTTCATTTTTCTATCTTCAAATAACTACAATATTTTGACAATTTAAATGTACATATAATAACTACGTGCCTATATTGTCTACTCTGGTTAAGAATATAATATCTAGATGGACTAATCCTCACTAAAATCATAAATAATAATAACTTTGGCTATTTGATTCTTAAATATGCACTCCCTTACAATAATTATAATAATTGTACAAGTGGCAGCAATTAGCCTACTACCGAGTAGAGGGTGGCTGCGTTATCTGATAGCTCGTGATCTTAATAAAATCACACATTTGTAGCCGACTATTTCCGCACGTCCATCATTGACTCTGCTTTAAAATATGAGTAAAGAATGACCCTGGCACGGAACGATTCCTGGATAGCTTGGTGGTTAGAGCATTGGTGTACCAAGCCAAAGGTCCCGGGTTCGATTCCCGTGTCATTTTTAAATTTTCAGAATACTCTGTATTAAGTTTTAATCTGCTCTAAAATGTTTTTCTATTCGATTAAAACTGTTTGTATGTCAGTAGTCAAAGAGGGTTCAACATCAGGTTACCATTCGTCCATGAATTTCAGGGACAACCACAGAAGTAAAAAATAATGTCCAGGACTTATTTTGGTTCCCGAATTGTTAAATTAAATTAATGTAAATCGAAATTGAAATGGATTAAATAAAAATGTTTTAGCTAAATCAATTGCTAAAAAATTTAAATATAAAATCACTACATCATAGCCAGCGATGAGCATTTCTCATTATTATTATTATTAGCACCGCGTCTTACTACCGTTCGGGTTATACGCACTTACGCTAATGTGTAATGGTAGGGTGATTATGAGATGAAATGAGGACCTACAGTTTAACGTGGAATCCGAACCACGGTAGAGGCCTGGCATTCCACACATTCACAAGATAACTTGTCAGAGGTGAAGGAAGGGTTTGGATATCAGATAAATCTGTGCCGGGACCGAGGATTGAACCCGGCCGCCAGTATAGAAGTCTGACACCTTACCCCTAGACCACCAGGTCACCCCATTTCTTATTTATTTCGATATTTTTCTTCCTTAACTTTAAGGTCATGTACTGGTATATATTTTACTAATTGTATCTCCCTACACTAGAACTAATTTTTATATACTCTCCAATAACACAAGTTTACAAAACATTACTATTGTATTTATTACGTACCAATTAAATGGTGACTATATATACTTTAACTTATTCATACCCGCCTTGGTGGCGTAGTTGGCTAACGCGCTTGTCGTGTTGAGCTTGACTGCTGAGGATGGGGAGATCGGGTTCGAATCTCGGTCGGGTGAACTGGGGGTGGTTTTTCCTAAATGGTTTTCCACTCTCCCTCCACGCAAATGCGGGTTCACTTCCTCTAATTAAACCTTCCCAATTCCTAATCCATTAGCTTAATTAGTACTTAAAGCGTATAACCGGAACGGGTAGTAAGACGCGGTGCTAAAAACTTATTCATGCGTAAAGTCAAATGTGTTCTGCTGCTGTAACTTTTGATATACATCCTTTAAAAAAAAAAAAAAAAAGAGCCGTTGAAGATCAAAATTGGAAATCAAGCTTTGGAAAACATAAGAGCATTTCAAGTGCCTGGGAGGTTTGCTGACAAAATATGTCGACTGCACTGAGGAAATTAAGTCGAGGATCTCCATGGCCAAGGAACATTTCAACAAGAAGATGTTGAATGCTGACCAGCAAGTTGAGCTTGGAACTGAAGAAGAAACTGATGAAATGCTACATTTTGAGCATCGCACTGTATGGAGCAGAAACTTGGACTCTTAGGAAGATGGAAAAGAAATACTTGAATAGTTTTGAAATGTGGTCCTGGAAATTACTTTAAAAGATCAGCTGGACAGACAAATGAAGGAGTCCTAAGAGAAGTGGGTGAGAATAGAATCATTTTGGATGTGATCCTTGATTGCGCAACAAACTGGATCGGACACATCCTTAGGAGGAACTGTCTTATGTACGATGTCATGTAAGGAAAGTTTGAGGGAAAGAGGAGCTTAGGAAAGAAGATTTAAATATTGGATGAATTGAAGGAAATAAGAACATTCTTGTAGCTGAAGGAGGAGACAAAGAACAGGGTGCATTGGCGGTCTAAGTTCACTGGCAAAAGAAATGAACCTGTTGTAAGACAGAACACCTAATAATATTAATTAATATTATCAATAACTATAGAATACCACAATGACATATTAAAATGCTATAAATGTTGACAACAACTGAAGAATGTTTATATTTTGTATGGCTCCCACCAATCTATTTTAAGGTAGCTTTCCCTGTAAATTACAATAAAAAATGGCTGACTTTATTTTAGTCTATAAGAGGAGTGCTAGTAGCTAGTTCTCCCTAATAAATAATTATTCTCTTGTTTGAACCAAGCCGGTGAATCAGTAAGGAATGTCTCCACTCTGTCAGTCGGTACTGCATGCAGTTTGTTGGATGTAAGGGTTGATAAAGGGGGAAGGGAGGCAGTCATTACTCCGTGTCAATCTCACCCCTCTCTAGGGAAGTGCATAGCAGACAACCTGACAAATACTACGATCCCCCCCCCTACACCCCTTACAAACCTTTACGTTCCGTTATTGTATACTCTCGGGTATTCACAAGCACAGGGTCGGAAGGTTTAAGATGTCATGCATAGACCACGTAACACTTTTTTCTTAAATTTTTGACCCCCTATCCCCCTCGTCTTATCCATGTAACACCAAGTAGACATTTAGCCTCACCCCCTCCGTCCTCCGTGTTACATAACTTTACACATCAAGAGAGATTGATGTCATTATTTCATAGGAAAGCTTTTGTGGCACTAAAAAAAAGGGACTCGGAAGCGATTTTAAATCTTGAAATATATATTTTTTTTTCAAATAATTTTATAACAATACTTTATTATTTTTATGTATGGTTACTGTAAGTACAGACGAATATTTGGAAAACTAACAGAACCGTACCGAATCGTGCATCGAAACTTATTTGAGAAAACGAAATTTGTCCTTAGCTTGACTAGTCTTGTGTTTTAATTTCAAAATGTATTTTCATTAAAATATTTTTACTTCCCCCCCCCCCCCTCCCTATCAAAATTTTTTAACTAATGAAATTATATGTATAATTTTTTCCAAACCGATTAATTCATTCAATTACTTCTCAGTGGGGTAGAGAACTGAAATTCGCTAAGTAGGTAACGAACGATACACTTCAAATAAATATAAAAGTATTAACATTTTAAATTTTAAAATGGGACTCCAGGAAATAGGTAAGGGGGGAGTTTATAAAAAATGTTAACGCTAGGTTAAAGCTGTTTTATTGCTGTTGATGGGAGTTTTTAATAAAAAAAATATATAGACTTATTGCTATTAAACTGCTCATGTCTAGCTATTGAGTGATCAGCAGTTTTTGTGATTGTGACTTCACATACTTTTACTACTATACAGGGCATGCGCAGTCATCACTTTCACTGATCTGGACTCTGCTGACCGTGACGTCACCAAAGGCAAAAGTTTTGTGGTTAGCAGCTAAGTTGGCCTTGTTTACTGTAGGTTTGGGGCGCCCTATGGGAGTACTAAGTATATCGTTACAGATTTCATTACATGTTATTTCCTATTGGCTGTATAGGTTTTATATGCAGTTTAGAAGTAATACGTATTTTGTTGCAGATATCGGCACAGATTCGTCCTCTTGGCTGTATATTTTAAGCGCAATCTAGGAGTCATAATTTTATTTTTTGTAGATATTAGTACATTTTGTCCCGTTTAATTATTGCAGGTTTTGGTATATATTTGTCCTGTTGGAAGTAGGTTTGGTATTCTGTTTATGATTAATAATTATTTTTTTGCATGTATAAGTAGTTACATGTCGGCCCGTTGGTAGATTTGATACGAAATCTAGGAGTATTACGTCTAAAGTTGCAGGTCTATTACAGATGGGTTTTTTGGTTTTATATTTAATGCGCATTCTACGAGTAATACGTATATGGTTGTAGGCCTCGTTACATTTTGGTTTCGCTGACTATATATTTGATGCGCAATCTACGAGTATGACGTTTATTGTTGCAGATCTCAGTGCATGTTGGTGCTGTTGGCGTTATATTTGACGCGCTAGTCTAGAAATAACAAGTCTATGGCGGCAGGTCTCGATACATGCTAGTCTTGTTAGATGTAGATTTGATTCGCAGTCTGGGAGTAACAAGTATATTGTTTTGATGACGTGTTTCATAAAGTTTGTAGTTGAATTAATGCGCTTCTTAGAGTTTTTTTTTAAGTATGTCTATGAATGCTCGTAAACAATAATTAAAAAAAACAATACCATATTACAGCACAGCACTTTTCCGTTGTTTCCAGTCATTTGCCATGCAGGAGACGTAGCGACAGGATCCGTGTTTACAAGAAGGAACTGTTGGCTGTTTACAGTTGGATTGTAACCAGACAAAATGGTGGGAGCGTGTGAACTATAGGGACGTGAGGAATAGAACTAACCCACCAGCATTATAAAAAAACTCGCCCCGTGTTAAAAAAACAAAAAAAAAAAAAAAGCACGCTCCTCGCGTTTGGAAACAGATTAGGGTAGTGGTCCAGCAGATAGGATAAGGGTGGGGGGATTTGAAGCCTTGATACAACCAGGGGACTGCCTAGAGGGGAGTTTAGGGGGTATTTACAATGATTATACAACACAATAAAACCAAAAGTTTAAACGTTCACTATGCTGGTAACATTTTATGTTTCAAACATAATATTAACTAGAGATGGAATATTTACCGTTTTGTAAAATTTACACTTTTTGTTTTTGTAAAAAAAAAAAAAACAGGTATTTAAATGGAATAAATGCAATCGTTATAATCCAAATTTAATTCCTTATGAGGACGTTAACACCAGAAACATTATCAAATGAGTTACACTAAAGCAATGACAGCGATTCTAGTTTTTTTAATTCTCACACTCATGTATCGACTACAGCGCTTGGTGGTCGAATCTATCTCTAACGTTGGGTGCGCTGTAGGTAGACCAAACACATTTCAATATTAAAATCAAAGCCTATACTAATACAGTCCATTTTCAATAAGAAGAGCCTTTTATAAAATACAACCTTTTTTCTAATGTCAAAGTTGAAAGTATTATAATGTAATTACAATTTTCCGGAAAAATATAATCACAATTTTTTAAGCAGCACGTCATACTAACCCTTCGGACTATACACCTATGTACTAATTACACTAATGTGCTAGGGATAATAAAGGTTTAGTTGAGTGGACTTGCAACGGCATTTGCGTGGAGGGAGGATGGAAAACAATTTAGGGAAAATCACCCTCATTGCACTCGATCGGGACTGAATCCCGATCTCCCCCCGTCTTTGGCAGTCTAGTCTATTGCGAGAGTAGCACCTTAGGCCTCCGAAACGGGTTTTTAAATTATCAAACAAACCTAATGCTCGGGAGAAAAAGTTCTCTAGTGTTGGAGCTTATAATGGCTTTTGTGAATCGAATTACGTAATGTAAGGGGGAAGGGGAAGTCACTACACAAATTGTATTGTCATTTGTATTTTCCTCCTCCCCTGTTTCTTCTCTTAATGTTGGACAGCTCCACCTGGTAACTTTATAAAACCAATTGGTTTCTGGCGTTAATGAATTTATGCTCGACTATTCCAGCGCCTTAAATACACTAATTAAAACACAAGATAAAGTGGCGGTGGCAGACTTACTGTGATAATAGGATTGCTAAACAAAAGATCATGTTTTTGATTAAAAATGACTGGCAATGTTTATTAATAACCAACACGGATAAAAGACTTGTCACTGTTACCTTTGTTTTGCTGCCAGACAATGCCCGCCAGGCGGACAGAACACACACAAGAGAACGTTTTCCACATTGTTGTCTCGTAAACTACAATCGCCGCGGGATGTGTGGAAGTCGGTGTGAGTCTAATCAGATAATGGGGCACTGAAATGAAAGATAAGTTCAGACGAGTGGGAAGATAATGATTGAAATTAATTATTCCAATCAGTATCTACATCGAGTTGTGGTGTTTAGTACTTATAGACCTGGATTAAGGGAGCTGCCTACCTTAACGCACAGACGACGCGTGGCAGACGTCCGGAAGTCCCGCGTTATTTAAGAAGTTTTTTTTTGTTCTTTCTAGTGCCACGTTTTACTAACGGTTCGGGTTACACACCTATATACTAATTACGTTAATGTGTTAGAAATGGGAAAGGTTGAATTTAGAGGAAGTGTACCCTCATTTGCGTGCTGGAAGAGTGGAAAATCACTTAGGGGAAAACCACTCTCAGTACACCCGACCGGTATCGAGCGAGCCCTGATCACTTTGTCATCGGAAGTCTGGTATATTACGAGAGCCATGCCTTAGAACATGCGGCCACTGAAACTGGTATTTTGTTTGTTGTTTCAAAATATGGTTGATGTCAAAAAACTGAAGTAAAAGGTATCAACGTATTTCTATTGAACTAATACTTTAAGAATTTGACTATGAAGATTGTTATTAGCTCATTTTCAGCGATGTTTCACAGTAAATATCACAGTCCTCAGATCAAAATTTAGTAAAGGTTCGATAATCCAGCGCCCGTTAATCCGGCTCGGGTAGACCACCCCCCTCCCTCCCTTCCCCATCCCTACCTCTCGTATTTTAGCTTCACACCAGTTCATTTGTCTGCCAGTCAAGTCTTTGTTTACATTTTTCAGATTGTACGTAATTCTTTGTTACATAGCTTGTTCGTGATTGTGTGTCTTGTTCTTTAAATTGTTTTATAAATCTAGTAAAAGTGTTGATAACGTTAAAATAATGGAATTGAAAACATGTGAAACTAACTATACACCAAAAACTGGACATTATAAGTCGACTAGAAAAGGCTGAGAACATAAAGAATTTTATACATGCGGGTAGTACAATTTTTTTTTATCGCCACTTCTTAGGCCATTCGGCCACTGAAGCATTTTTTTTATATCAATACATAAATTATTACATTGAATAATGACCATGACCGGTTTCAAAGTTATTTTCCTCGTTTAGGTGTGTGCTTGTAGGCATTTTTCACTTCGAGTTTAGTTTAAGATAAGTTTGGATAAAAACTTTTTAGTTTGAGTAGCTTAGAGCAATATTTGTACAAAAGATATTTCAAGTTGAATTTCTGTAAAATATCCATGTATAAAACATAAATAAGCACAAACTTAATTTTTAAAAGTATATTTTTTTGTGAAAACATTTAAGTAGCGTGGGTGGCGTTTCGGGGCAGTTTGACCTTTGACCCTGTCCAATTTGGCCATTTGACTTTTGCTCCATTTTTGGTCCCATTTGTTTTTTTAACTGTGCTCATTTGATTTTATGTGTGCTGCTCCATGTGTCCCAGGGCTGAGAGTTTTGGGGAGGTTTTTTTTATTGGTGTTGGTGTTTTTTATTTATTTATTGGTGTGGGAGTTTATTTTATTTATTGGTAGGGGTAGCGTGTAGTCTTGGGCATCGGGCACGCGTCCCGCTGCATCCTCTCCCGATGGTCGTTTAGCGTAGAGTGTGATCAGCCGGCAATGGCTCGTTGCCGCAAGACCCCCTTTCACTTTACTCCTCACACAACACCCCTCCTTGTATGTTAAATTCCTCGGGGATAGGACACAATGGGAAGGGAAACTTTGATGTCGCAACCGACCCGGATGGTACCATTGAACCCATAGCGAGAGTCGTTAACCCTAAACTTGTTATAAATGGTGAAAGTGGGTAGCAATGACTCTTGAAGAGTCACTAACCCGCCCCACCCCTTAACTTACAATAAAGTCCTTTTGATACATTGTGTCATACGTAGCCCTCTAAAGGTCCCGGCTCATATGTGGTTATTAACGCTCATTCAAGGGCAGAATTTTCGCAAACAAACCCTAGTTAAACATCTTGTGTTTCAGCTTTCGCCATCTACGGTAACATTCAAACCTTAATAGCTTTGTCCGAATGAGTTGAAATTAAAAGGTCAGTCTAAAGAGACAGGCATAAGAATAATAAAATTAGTAGTTGTTAATCATCTGACAGGGATGTACCTGCATTTGCTCTTGGTTGAAATGTGAAAAGATACAAGAATTATTGTATTTATAAAGTAATTATCAGTCCTAGTATGGGTTCGCGAGATCACCATTAACTACGGCAACCGGAATGACGTTAATTTTGACATTTTGAAAGTGATGGTCACCGAGGAGGCTGCTGAAATATACATAGATACTGCACACAATTTTAAGAAAAGGTATTACGACTGTATGTACCGTTTCGCAAAATAAAGTCTACCGGCTCGCATACACCAAACGACGGATGACTGATGATTTTGATACGTTGCCGTTTGTGTATCAGAGTCCTTGTAAACACGCGCGCCATGACTAAAAGGTGATCATTTAAACGGGTTGAATAATCATATTTTATTTTATTTCGTTCTAGACAGTTCCACTGACATAACATTTTTCAAAGATTTGATATTTTTCATATTTTGTCTGCATGAAAACACGCATATTTTGTATTGATTTATTTTATGCACCGGGATACTTTTTATATTTTTTTTATCCACCAGTACAATCCTTCACCTACCTGATTATTATTCTCTCGGCTGGTGACGCTGCACTTTACCGTCCCGAGCTATCTATTCAACTAACCTAGGTTTAATATAGCGTGCCAGCGCGTGGATGCCTTGACTCTTGTTTTCATGCCGATTTGAACGTAAAGGGGCGTCATTCCCCCTTTCCTCTCCCATGGTTCATCAGGCTAAGCCGCTATAAAACACCATGGTTCGCTGGGCAACGACATACACACGTTGGACGTCTCTTTACTCAGAACATATCTTCACCACAAAGATGGTCACGATGATGCTGCTGATGTACAGACCTGAATGGCGGAAGTATATCTCCGTGATGTTATACATTCAGATTGATAGGGAGTAGCGGCTTAATAAGCCATTGTGTAGGTTTTAGGAACTGTTTCCACGTACGTTGAGCGTATCTGTATCTCTCGTGGGTATATATTATGTGATGTAGGTTAGTCTTTATTCTTTTATGGCATGTTGTGCTAGCCTTCAGTGATGTCTTGCATTACTGTTATCTGCTTGCTCCTTAAGACCAGCCGCTAAGTAAAAAGGTGTGTCTCACTCCTCGACCTGCACGACCATGTTGTAGTCTGCTGGGCCTTCAGGCATGCGAGTGTCATCGGCCACAAATCTAGTGGTCTCCAAGCTGGACAAGGAAATGGAAAAATCCTCGCTTCAAAACTTGACAAGTCTAAATGGACTTTATACCAATAAGTGCTACAGCACTATCTTCACTTTAGTCAGCACCTTCCTCTGCCTGAAAATACCACCACAACCACCCCTAAAGTGTCTGTACTTCCCGTCGTCGTTGTACTCAACATCGGGAGGTCATGGTGCTCAGTCGTACGGATCCGGCCCGACGTATGGGGCCGGGACGCGATATGAGCCCGTGCACATTCATATAAACGAGAACTAGACTGTATTTGCCACCTTCTAATACTGGCAGATCTCTAAAAATCCAGTCGGGTACCTACATGGGCGGCCCCTGGGCAATGTGTGTGGACACTGGAGTCCGACACATCTAAGACCTCGATAAGGTCATCTGGGTGTGAAAAGCGAAGCTCCTCAACATGCACTAAGCTGTTTGTAGTGCGTAACCGTGTAGTGGAGATAGCTGGTCAGGGCACCTCCTCGAGGTACCCGCTGGGCAACTCCGGGCAGTCGGTCTCAAGAGTGGTGCTTAAGGGACAGCAGCCAAGTTTGGGGAGATATTGATAAATTCCTGGGGCAGGAATGATGGTTTTGAGGAGACGACTGTTTGGAGGCTGAGCTCCTGACTTCCTCGGGTTTGAGTGATCACTAGGAGGAATGGAAGGGCTGGTCCTGGATTTTTCGGGTGCCTGAGTACCCAGAATGGCACTCATGGGCTTCGGTCCATGCTTGGCGAAAAGGTCCCGGTTCCGATGGGTATTAGTGGTTGCACAATAAAAGGACTCTGAGCCCCAGGATAGAATAGCTAGAAAGCCCTTCAGGGGATCTCTTCGGAGATGTAGATTTTATTTGACTGTACTCAATATCGTACCAGCACAGGCACGTAGAAAAGCCGAACTTTTACAAGAACATATTATTTTCCGAGGAGGTATCTCTTGGGAGGCAAACGTGGAAGTGAGTATTCGCGATACGCCTCTCCGTGGATCCAATATCGTGAAATTAGTCAACGATCTGGTCAAAGCCAGAAGACACAGCGAACCATCGGGGTGGCGAGAGGTCCTCACTGCGCTTCAAAAAATAAACGTCCCGAAAGAATTTATTATAAACCCGAAACGTTTGGCACCCATTAGAGATCTGATGCCCATACACCAACCACTTACACCGTCACAACGCTCTAAGAATAATACACTGAAAACAGGTGGCTGCCTTTCCGAGCTTATGGGACCGTTTAGCCGACATCTACTAAAACCTTTCTCATCCTGCAGGGTTTATAGGGGCGGCGTCGCTCATAAAGGCGTCCAAGAAATATCCGGACAAAGTACGAGAATGTCTTTGTGCGCATGATGTTTATATCCTAGCCACACCTATGATAAAAAAAGTTTCCACGCGGACACATACGTGGTGTCAAAGATTGACGATATCTAGAAAGCCCATCTCAATGATATGCGAAGTCTTGTAAAATACAATGATGGTGCCGTGTATTTGATAACCGTTATCGACGTGTTTAGCAAGATGACCTGGGCAAGGACGCTTCCCTCCGAGACGGGGAGCGTCGTGAAGGACGCCTTTTAGGACTTTCTAAACAAAGTGGCCGTAAACCTCTATGTTTACAAACGAACAAGCGGACAACGTTCACGTCACGTCTAGTCCGGAAATTTCTCAATAAAGGAAGCGTGTATTACTACATCACCCATTATCTCGACGTGAAGGTAAGTATTGTGGAACTATTCAATAGAAATCTGAAAGGGCGCATGTGGCGCTATTTTACCAGAAATAGAACGTATCGATATGTGGTCGTCCTCCAAGATCTCTTAGACGCTTACAATGGTGCAAAACATTCCAGTATCAAGATGCCAAAGTGCTACGAAAGTAACTGGAGCGAATAAATTTTCAAAGTCAGCAGTGTCGTGTTTGTACAACCAGTCGTCTACAAGATGACCTATCTTGATGGTGAGGAGGTGGAGGGAACGTTTTACGAACCCGAATCGCAACGCGTACGTCTTCCCAAAACTTTTTAAGTTGATAAAATACTACGTGTCAAGGGTAAAGGCGCCAGAAAGAAAGTGTACGTGCAGTGGAAAGGTTACCCAGCCAAGTTTAATTCTTGAATTCCTGCCAGTTACGTCAGCGCCATACCATGAAGGACCAGTTTTACATAACTTTGCCGAGCGACAGCTCTATGGGATATTTCCCGAAAAATACCCTCACGAATTTCACCACGCAACTTCCTTACCGTCTTACACTCGACGGGCGGTGGGAAGTCGCTCTGGCTGAATTTAAATATCCGTGTTATTTCACCACCGTACCTGAGGGTCAAAATATTGTATGGTACAACTGAGTGGACGCTAACGGCGTGGAAAAAATATTCAAGAATCATATCTCTCCTAGAAACTAAAGCACTATCCATGAATTGATCAAAGCTCTAAACGAAGTAGAGGCTTTTAAAGGTGATTCCGCAGTTGTATTCAAGTACACAAACCCCAACAAAAAAGTAGACGTTGTCTCTTCTTTGCCAAAAATATACAGCTGCTGACTCTATCAAGTCAACTAAGTCTACAGCTCGGTTTCGATCCTCAGAATAATCTGATCAAAGTCCCAAAATCCCCATACGCCGCCAACATTCTACTAGGCTTGCCCTCGAAAATGTACCTCTACACGGATATCGTCGATCCTCAGCCCGTGGGTGACATTGTGGTACCGCTTTTACGTATCGTTGGTATCTACGACACCAATTATGTCTACGGCATACATAAGACAGTTTGCTATGATCCGTTGCACTACATACCCGTACTTAGAAGGGAAATTGAAAACCCTGTAAATCAATATAAGAATAGACACTGGTGAACCTGTACCATTCAAGTTTGGAAAAGTGTGCGCGAAACTTTATTTTCGACGCTGCTCAACATGATCTGTCCCTACAAAAGATACTACGTCAACCAGGCTGGAACAGGAATATCTTCGATCTACCACGGTGTTCCCTATCAACTTGGCCCGGATAGGAAGTTTTTTCAACGGCCTTTTCAAGAGCGTCATACCGTTGCTGAGAAGCGGCGCTAAAGCCATTGGAAAACAGCGCTTCATACAGGTATCGACGTGCTCTCCGACGTCGCCAAACAGCGTCGTCCTTCCAAAGAGGTCCTACGCCAGCGTGTCGGTGAGGCTGGAACAAACATATATATGGGTCTGAAATTTAGTATGACTAGATAATCATATGAAGTGTTCACAGGGGCGCACCCAGGATTTTGAGCTGTGGGAAGGGGACTTTTTACATAATAATGTTCATAATTGCACCATTATATATTTCAATTACTGTAATATTTGGAAATTTGATTTGAAATAGGGGGATAAGAAAGTTAAAGAATCATTACGCTCTCTAAAAGTTTGGTGGTCCAGGGTTTTCTCCCCCGAGAAAATTTTGATTTCAAAGGATACAAATGGTAATATTTAAGCTAATTTGAACCAAAATCGGATCCTCGGCCTACCCTCTGTCACTGTGTACGCCACTGGTTAACAGGTCCGTGTCTACATATTCTTCTTCACGCCCAGGATTTGCAGTTGGTGGGGTTGGGATATATGATGCTATTAACTGCCTCTTCCCCTCTTTCTGATACAATAGTGTTTAAATAATTACTCTAAAATAATAATTTCAATTATTGTACCCACATCAAAACGTTATGTAAAAGGAATAAAGACTTTAACAATTTCTAGAAAATATTACGGTATCACAGTTCCAGTTTTAATTTAAGTGCAAATTTATAGTAAAGTTAAAAATCAACAGAAAAAGTATTCCTTTGAAAAGCCCTAATTACTGCACACAATTATTTGTTTTATACTAAATATAATTGATTAATTGACAGAACATAGTGCTAATCATATTGTTGTAGTAATCTTAATTTTCTGGGGAAGAGCCTTCAGTTGGGGGGAGGGGCTTCAGCCCCCTAAACCCTCCACGCCTATGGGTGTGCCCCTGAGTGTACACAAACAAATATTTGTAAGATGCTAAATAAAAATAATTTTAATGTAAAATCAGTTCAAAAGTGGTAAAATAAAACAATTTTTAATCATTTAAAAATACGTTTTTTTTGTACCCCGACAATTATATTTTATATTATTTTGTAAAACACAATGTCTTTATTTAGAATTAATTATTTTTTTAAAACATAACTCTACCAGTTTATTTTATAAATGTTTCCGAATTTATCATTGCAAATATAAATTTGGAGATGTCTATTTCATTAAATATCTTGATTTGACTACTGATTGTAGAGACAACCCTGACTAGCAGAACATAATATGCTAGGCCGAGGCGGAGTGTCAGGTAATCCCAACTAACGACGTGCCTAGGTAAAGTGGACGCTGGCTTCTTTACCTGGTGGGTGTTGCTGGAATGGGCTGAGACATCATTGCCACTTGCTATCTTTTCAAAGATAACTGCCCTGCCCCCACCTATGTTAAATTCTCTCCAGAATGATATAGACTCAAAGCATATTGTAACGTGGGGGCGCACGTGACCTGGGAGGGTCACAGGCCGTTCACACGTGAAAGTGCGAACCACGAGTTCTTTTAGAGATATTGGGGTAGGTTGCCGACCAAACACGAATAAAAATGCCCACGGAATATTCAAGGTTATGATTAATAAACTTACCACTTACATACACACTCTGATTAACTGTATATCTAAATTAATTATAACTAAACAAGTAATTAAGTAAAATAAAAAAGAGCCTTAATCAAGTCTGTAACCTAATTAAACTAATAGAGCACAGAGATATAAGTAAATTAAATAAGTAAATTAACAACTCTAAAACACCTAATAACTATTCAAATATTTAAATACAGTCACAACATGTTCATTAACACAGTAACAATAAATGTCTACATCACCCGTGTACTTAGTCCAACACTTGTCCCGCACACGATAGACTGCGATAACCCGCGATACACAAACACCGATCCACACACTGGACACGCCGGTCCACACACTGACACGCAGGTCCACACACTGGACACGCAGGTCCACACACACTGGACACGCAGGTCCACACACACTGGACACGCAGGTCCACACACTGGACACGCAGGTCCACACAACTGGACACGCCGGTCCACACACACTGGACACGCCGGTCCACACACTGGACACGCAGGTCCACACACTGGGCACGCAGGTCCAAACACTCTGGACACGCCGGTCCACTCCCAGTTCCACTGGTTGAGAGCCAAGAACTGAATCCTCTCTCTCTACGGCTATCGCTGAGCTTGTTTATATAGGGTGGTGACAGCTAAGGGTCTGGAATCCTCCATTTTTAAATTTAAGAGTCCAGAATAAAAATAATCCCGACCCTTCCAGACGTGTCTCTGTCCTCCCCCCGCACCTCCTTGCCCCCCCTAATCCCCACAGTCAAGTGAGAGGTCACTATCTACCTGCCAGACAAGGAGGGAGACAGAGAGAACAAGGAGCGCAGCCAGGGTAAACAATGAGAGCACGCTGGTCCCACTGTTAAGCACTAATCTTGTTACAATATGTTAATAATTCTTGTTGTCGAATGACCTTAAACCACGTCCACACCGATGATGATAAATAACTTTATATAGCTTACAGATTAAGTTATACATATCTATCATGTCAACATGTGTGCCTTCAACACAAGGAATGTCCTGTTTGATCCTAAATATTTGGTTCCTCACATACAAAACAGTCATGTGACATATATACATATATATCCCCAATGTGTATATTAGAACGTTTCGCGCGGCAGCCATGTTGGAAACAGACGAACGGCGTCCCTCCACCCCTTACATCCCGCTCTATTCGACAATGGGTCCTTGTCAAAGCTTCCTGTGTAGGAACTGCCATGCAGGGAGGACTTGAGTGCTTTGATACCACAAAAACTGTTGTTTATTGGCTTCTTTCGTCTGAGATCGGGTGGGTTTTTTCCCCTTTCTTTATTCTCTTTTTATTTCTTCAGTCACAAGTTAACTGCTGTAAGTGGAACCGGATGTATGCGAGTTGATCTTCAAAGGATTAAACCTTATTGCTGTTTTGAGTAGGTACAAATATTACTATATTGATCGGCATTTGGTATTTTCTCTTTTATTTTTGTTTTATTTTCTTATTTGGTATGTTTAATGCATTTTACATTTTTTCAATATTTTTTAATATCGTTATATTTGTGTAGTTAGGTCTATTTAAGGTGTACTTTCTCAAATTATATCAATACACGATTTACAAACTGACAACTTAGGACAATACTCGACCTAACGCATGAATATCCACAAGTTGGTAGCAGAATGAACCAAGATATAATTAGTTTTTTTTTTCGGCACCATTTAGAATTGATCCAAGATCCCTTAGAAGAATTTTGTGCCCAACGACTTTAACCACATAGCCATGGGTAAAGACAAATCTAGAATTAACTACCTATTAGTACAGTCTATCCATCATAGGAGTGGTGGTTACAAACAACTAGCAGAAGATTTATATTGCAAACATCGATTTAAAGTTACTAATGTTAACCCATGTGAATTATAATTATAACTGTCTTAATAATACTATGTTATTAATTAAAGTGTTATCACACGCTTCTGATAGTACTTTCCCAAAGATTACCATATAATTGACTTTTTCATAACTAATAGGAAAACATTTTTTTTTAACTATTATGTATTTTATTTGGCGGTTCAAATCATAAATACAAAATTATTATATTCACACTTGTATCTTCTTATAACTGGCCACCGTGAATTGTAAAATATATACTTTTTTATAACTTGGAGAAAGAGCCACACAAAATATTAGTTTAAAACTGAAACGTGTTTATTTTGTAAACAAAAGGTGACCTGGTGGTCTAGGGTAAGGTGTCAGACTTCTGTGCTGGTGGCTGGGGTTCAATCCTCGGTCCCGGCACAGATTTATCTGATTTCCAAACCCTTCCTTCACCTCTGACAAAACATCTAGTGAATGTGGGGAATGCCAGGCCGCCGCCGTGGTTCGGATTCTACGTTAAACTGTAGGTCCTTCATTTCATCTCACAATCACCCTACCATTACACATTAGCGTAAGTGCGTATAACCCGAACGGGTAGTAAGACGCGGTGCAATAATAATAATAATAATATAATAATAATAATAATAATAATTGTAAACAAAAGTGCATTAACACACCAAATTACTGTTTGTACTTTATATGACGTCATCAACCACCTTCATTTTGTCTGGTGCACCATCTTATTTTATGAAGAGAAGGCAGCCTTTTAAAAGCTCTCGTTCGTGAGCCATATTTAAGTGGACCACAGAAGCCACTTCCGCAAAAAAACAACAACATATAAACAGTTATTTTTTTAATTTCTTGTTTCAGTAATGTAAAAAAAATTTAAAAGAAAAACATAACTAAAAACAAATGGTTTGTTGTGAAAGTTTTGACTCTGAAAAAGTGACAGCATCTCAAAACCTGCTCTTGCAGATCATACGGTTTAGCGAATGGATACATGAAAATGTACCTGGTAACTTTTGTTAGCAGTCATTTACCATCACTCCTACGCTGGATGGACTGTACTAGCACGCCCTCCTCCCCCTCAATCTATCTCTCTTCACACACAAGCATCTGCACACTAAAATAAGGGGACTGGGTTTGTTTCCCGGAATGACCGAATTATATTTTTTGAGCCGCGCCTCACTATCTGTCCGGGATATATGCTCTACAATTGCGTTAGTGGGATAGGGATGAATAAGATATATTTTTAAGGAAATGTTCCCACATTTGCGTGGAGGAATATTGAGAAATAATTTAAGAGAAGCCATTCTCAGTACTTCCGGTTGGGACTGTAACCCTGAACTCCCTGTTACCGGCAAACCAGACTAGATTAGCCTGACGTTTTAGTCCGCGCGCCCACCGATGTGGATGTTTCCCAAAATGGCGGGAAAAATGTGTCATATATTACATGAAATGGTGGCCCTAGAACTAAATGTTTTGTCTGTCCTATAATTAAGCTAGTTTGTAAATTATATAGTTATTTAATAAGTTGGTTAAGGGGACCGCCTCGCTAAGTGAGAGATTTCCACGCAAACTTTCAGCTCTAACGCAATATTTAATTCTACGATAAGTTATTTAAAAATATGGTTCACGCCAAAATAAATTCAAAAGATTCCAACATGTTTTTTTCCCTTAACAGCCCCATAGTTTCATTTTTATTAATAGAAAACAAATGTGTGAAATAGTGACACTATCTCATTTTCAATAACTTTTTAATCATATTCACGGAGCTATGATACTAGGCTGGTTGAGAAACGTCTCTGGATTTAGCCTTCCTTTAACAAATACAGTAATCTTTTGATAGGCTCACAACAGAACATTTTAAGATATTTGAAAACTAGTGGTGAGCTTTCCTCTTTATCTTAATCTTAATATAAGAAGAATCAAATAGTCAAAACTATTATTTATGCTTTTTAGTGAGGATTACTTCATCTAGATAGCATATTCTGACAATTGAAAAATGACACCCGGACATGGAAGTAGAACCCGGGACCTTTGGCTTAGTACGCCACTGCTATAACACCACAGCTATCCAGGAATCGCCCCGTTCCCGGGTCATTCTTCACTCATATTTTAAGGCAGAGTCTATGATGGACGTGCGGAAGTCGTCGGCTACAAGTTTGTGATTTTATTAATATGACGAGCTATCAAATAACGCAGCCACCCTCTACTCGGTAGTTGGCTTATTGCTGCCACTTGTACAATTATTATAATTGTAAGAGATTGCATATTTAAGAATCAAACAGCCAAAGCTATTATTTACGCTTTTAGTGAGGATTATATTACTCCATATAGATGGTATATTCTGACAATTTAAAAATGCCACCTGGCCACGCATATCGAACCTGGGACCTTTGACTTAGTACGCCAATGCTCTAACCACTGAGCTATCCAGGATTAATATAAGGAATTTTGTAGTTTTCTTTCCCTTTTTTCTTATTGACATGTCAAAGGATGGTTGTAGGTGAGGGGTGAAAAGGAGTATAATTATAGAAATAATAGAGAATTAGCTCCAGAAACGACACAGGCAATTTTTTTAAGCCATGTGGCCCGACAGAGATTGATACTTTCTTACTGACCGAGGCGGTGCCTTAAGAAAATACACTTTAATTCAAGACTAGTTTCTACTTTAAAGAAAACACAGAACAGAAGGATGAAGACACAGACATTCCTATTCTTACACTTTATTGTTCTTTTAAAAGTTTCTATACGGATTTCCGTGATTTGTTTCCTGGTCACAAACTTTACACGTGGTGGTGGGTGGTAATTACTCAGCCTGAACGGACTCTTTAGCACACAAATAATAATAATAGTAATAATAATAAACTTCCTGGCAGTCCTTGATGTGTGTGTGAATCTGAAATGAACTCTACACATAAAAAGTTGTTTCATTATTTATTTTCCGAAAAAGTTTTTGATACGGATTTGACTACACATGTGTAAAAAAAAAAAAAAAAAAAAAAAAAGCAACACATTTCATCCCACAATAAAACGGGTGATTAAAATGGTGTAAAAGTTAATTCCGACTTGTTTAAGATACAAGAAAAACTTGTGTTTGTTGGCAAGGTCATCTTTGTGAGCGGTATGTATTAAAGAGGAACAAGACTTTATCTGTGCAAGTTTGCAGCATTTTAAAAAAAAAGATCCTTCCACCAGTCCTTTTATTTGGGTGATTCCATCCTTTCTTACTGTACTACAAAGTGGTCAGGAGGTATAAAAGCCATCATAAATGAAAACTAACTTTAAAACAAAAACTAGTACGATGTTTTAAAAACAGATTTCAGACATTTATTAGGGTGTGATTGCACTATCCGCGAGCTAAAGTTTTATTTTTATAGCATTCTTATTTGTTTTATAACATAACAATTTAAAAAAAAATTGCACCACTGATAACTTACTACACGTCTGGACTATTCACGTTTAGTTACGTTAATATACATTTAGAATATGGATAAGGAAGGTAGAATTTGAATGGAGGGGAAAAGTGAAATCATTTAGGAAGAAACACCCTTAGGATACCCAGCCGGGATTTGAACCCCTGACCACGCTGTCACTGGCAACCCAGCCAAGACGAGATTGACATCTTAGAACACGTATCTACCGATGTAGACTAACACAATTTATATTATTATTACTAAGGATATTACTTGTACCATATTTAAAACAAAATATCAAAAATGTATTAATATAAAAAAGTTAAAATGGTAAAGGATTGATAAATAGGGGTCAAAAGGTATTGTATTTATAAAAATCGGAATTAAAATTAATGTTAAGTGAAAGTTCACAAATGTATTGTCAGCAGTGACATAAAAAAAATCAAACGTATATTAAAGTGGTGAAATAAATACAAACAAGAAAAAGGAAAGAAAATTAATTAGAAATGGTGATATTACAAATTTAAAAAGTAATAAATTGATATAAAATGGTTTGAAATCGTTCTCTGTTTGTTCATAATAAGGCAACATCTCCTGGAGATGAAATTATCTCGTCCCAAACAAAGTAGATATTTATTTAAATCAAGGTGTTTAAATAGTCAAAATTACTCATATATTAAAATTACTGTGACATATGAGTTTTTATAGAGAAATAATGTTAAAGCCCTTTGTGTGTGTGTGTGTGTGGTGTGTGCGTGCGTGTATGTGTGTGTGTGCGCGCGCGCGAAAAGGGCTTCGCTTCAGATTAAATTAATTTATGGCTGAAAAATGTATTTTTACTTTAACAGAAAGTAAATTATATTTAAGTTAATAATAATAATAATATAATAATAATAATAATAATAATACCATAAATAGCCTCACAATTTTTCAAAAGGATTTAATGTTTATGATAATTTCAAAAACCTATTTTAGCTCTCCTGTAAAAGAGTGGATGGGGCTGAACCCTTTTTGTTGCAAGGTGAATTCGAAGCCATTTTGCGAAGTGGTGTCCATCTTAAAAATGTACGAATTAGAAAGAGAGGGGAGAAAACGAGTATTTCATTCTGTGAAGACTGTTGTTTATCTGCTGATAACACCTAACCTCTTCCGCTGACGAGTATAAACACTCACTCTACTATTTGCGTGTGGGACGCATTGACACACATTTCAAAATAAACTTTTTCTGTTTTTCCTACTCTAAATAGTCATTTGAATCCACGGACTTTTTTAATTTACATCCTGGCAAGAAGATTCCTAAAGGACATTTTCGTGAATAAACCAAATTGCCTGAGTTGTAAACGATTTAAAAAAAACATGTTAGCAACAAAAAAACTCTTTCAAATAAAAAAATATTTTGTTAAGTTAGGAATATTTTTATAATTATTTAAGAATCCGTGGTTTTCCTTTTAATGTTATAACTTTAAGACTAATCGAATAAAACTTAATAAAACAGTTAGGTCACAACGTAAAATTTGGATTTTTCAAACTTAAATCCGCTTTAGTGGCCGAACGGTCTAAGGCGTCACTCGAGTGTTAGACTGCCCTTCTGACGATGGAGTTATCGGGGTTCGAATCCCGGTCGGGTTTACTGATAGTGGGTTTTTCCTAAATGATTTCCCACTTTCCTTTTACGTAAATGTGGGTAGACTTCCTATCAAATTCGTTCTTCCTCATCCCTATCCCATTTGAGTAATTATATTTTATGCGTGTAGCCTAAAAAGGTAAGACGTGGTGATAAGTTTTTTTTTCTTAAATCCTTAATTCGATTTTATTGATATCTTTTTGGGGACAAGAGGCCCATCCATACCTAACTTGGGCTCTTTATTTCTGTTTTCAGGTAATACTTGATATCTGCATGAAACAATCTATTGTAGTTGAGACAAACCGCATCATCAGGTAAGTTCTCCTCTGTGTTCTCACATCTCCTGAGGATGTCTTCAGCGACTATTAGACATATTTGTTTGATTTAAACCCGCAACTGTGGGTAAAAGTTCAAGATGATAAATTTTCCATATTCGAAGCCTATAAAGTGTTAATTTTTTGGGGTTTGTATTCATTTGATACCTAATTTAATGATCTTTATTAAAAACCCATATACCGAGAATGTCAAAGCTGATTGACACATAGTAAATGAGAAAGCAGGGAATTATGCACCGGCTGCGAGCGGGTTGTCCAATATAGGGGATGTGTTGTATCGGCTTTAATTAACTCTTGACTTAAGTCTGCAAATTTCGAATGCTAGTTTTTCTAAGTTTTTATATTTTGTGTTTGAATTTTTCTTGTTTTTTTATGAATGTATTTACTGTGTATGTGTGTTTTAAAAAGCACATATAAAATGTATGTAATTATATTACATAGCATATTTTAAGGTAATGGTTTTATTGTGTACCAGCTGCATTGCTACTCATGAAAATAGTTAATTTGAATTCTGAGTATTTCAATTTTTTATATATAGCCTTTGGAATTTTAATTTAAAAAGTTCTACTGAACTTGGAAAACGGGGCATTTTTGGTGTGTGGAAAAACAACTTGAAAACACAGGGAATTTTGAAGAATATAGCACAGTGAAACCTGGATAGTTCGAACTTAAAGGAACCAAGAAAAAATGCGAATCAAATAAGTTTCTTAAAAGGAATTCTCTTTTCCACTTTCTTTATCACTGCTACTTTTTCGGCCAAATTTAATTATTTAATGGACTGTGGCTTGGGCAGTAACATCACAATACACACACACCAACATTATTGTACAGTATGTACTAAACAAAACTAAGAGTAAACAAAAACTAAACAAAAAAACAAAATAAACTCGCACGTCACAAGAATATTGCTACGACTGAATAATTAAGAACAGCGCACGTAACACTCGAGAGGCTCTACCTTGACTAATGGAGTACAGAACTGTACGTGTAAACAAAGACGTATGGTCGAGTGGGGGATGGGAAGGGGCGTGGAGAAGGGTACTGACCGCATTCAAATGTCGCCAAAAATAGAACAACACGGTGCTGAAACTAGAAGTAGGAAGACAATACTGCAGAGTGCATTACAACTTACAAAAAGGTTCGAAATAACAAAGACAAAATTGAACAATCCACGATTTTTTAACACTGTTTTAGTACAAAATTCACGGGACCGGGCGAAAAATTCAAATTAAAGAAGATTTCGAATTACGGAAGTTTGGATTACTCAGGTTCCACTGTATAAATACTTCTATATTTAGCAAATTTGCTGTAAAATTAATGGTGGTATGCAAGAACGTTAGTGAATTCTTAGTTTAGTGGGCCGATAGTTTGTTCTCGAGCACACTATCGCTCCACCTTTTAACCTATGATGACGCAAGCAAACCCTCGCTAGTGTCCACCTAGCATCCATTTAGTGAAGTTCTTGCATACGGTCCAATGTTATTACTCTTTGCTTCAATCTAAGCTCCCTAGAAATATGGGAATCCTTTCTGAAAAACCTTGAAAACACGGGGAATTTGTAGTAAGAAAATAGTAGCGCCTTGAATACTTCATTATAATCAAAGTCTTTACAAACAGATCCTTTTTACGTGGGATTCAATTGTCTGAAGTGTTTTCTCTTCCGGTGGGTTCACAGACAAAGGCGCCAATCTCATATTAGTAGTTAGAGCGGTCGGATAGAACAGGCTGGGATTGGTGGGATTTGGTCACGTGACCACGCCTCCTTCTCTGTGATTGGCTGCTCCCCTCCTTCCCCCACCCCTCCTTCCGCTGCCCTACTTTCCTCTGATTGGCTGTTGGTTTTCCCCCTCCCCTACAAACCCTGGACATGTTTTTTTTTATTAATTATCGTAAATTAATTATTGTTAATTATTAGGATAGAGGTGTTGTAGTTTTTTTATTTATTGCTGGCATACGCCGGACATGTTGGTTGTTAATTAATTGGTAGGATAGAGGCGGTGTTGGAGTTTTTATTCATCGTTTTGAACCTCTAGCTAGTGCTGTCTTATGTTGAATGAGCATTGGTTCCTTCGTCACAAGGCCTGAACCTCTCCTGGCGGCCTTTTAATTATTAATTAATTAATTTATGCTAATTAAGGATCGAGGTGTTGGAGTTTTAGAGCGTTGTGGGAGCATGAGACAAGAGGCACCAACCTCTCACTATGACTGTCAATGATATAATGAACATTGGCTCTATGACGTACTCACCTCCAACAGTGGCAATCAGCCTTTCACTTTTCCCTCCCCACCCCTCCCCCCAGAGCCGGGGTTGTTCATCCTGGTTTTCCCCCCCCCCGGTCATTCCTCCTCCTTCGCCACCCTGACGCCAGCCTGCCGGGACGACAAGTGACA
This sequence comes from Timema cristinae, assembly GCA_039000515.1. NCBI lineage: Eukaryota > Metazoa > Arthropoda > Insecta > Phasmatodea > Timematidae > Timema > Timema cristinae. The sequence continues at coordinate 108,268,171 of JBCFYV010000012.1, forward strand.
TCGATAACCTTGGGTTTTCCCAATGACGTAATCATCGCAACCCTGGCGCCGGGCTGGCGGGCAGACAGGTTGGGACAAGAATAGATAGTGACCTCAGCAACCTGGGTGTTTCCAATGACGTAATCATTGCGTGTTATGTCGCAACTCTAGCATCTCTAATTATGCACAATCAGGGCCTCGTTATCCACAGTTAGGGGCCACTACCCCTGTCACAAGTCTACTAAAATTGTTTGTTTGGTAGCGTCTGTCGAAATACCTGGAAATGTACCTCCACCCGCAGCTCTCGGACGGGACAACCTGGGTTTTTTCCTATGCCGTAATCATTGCGTGTTATGTCACAACTCTAGCTGACACATGCACAATCAGGGGCCTCGGAATCCACAGTTAGGGGCCGCTATCCCCCGTCACAAGTATACTAAAATTGGTTGTTTGGTAGCGTCTGTCGAAATGCCTGGAAATGTTCCTCCACCCGCAGCTCTCGGACCGGACAACCTGAGTTTTTTCCTATGACGTAATCATCGCGTGTTATGTCCCAACCCTGGCGCCAGTATGTCGGCCCGACAAGACAAGAATAGATATTAAGGTCATTGCCTCGGGCATCTGGTTTTCCCGGGTGCCAATATGTCGGCCCAGAATAGATATCGAGGACATTGCCCGGGGCAACAGGGTTTTTCCCTGGCGCCTGTATGTCGGGCAGACAAGACAAGAATATATATTGAGGTCATTGCCCCGGGCAACGGGGGTTTTCCCTGGCGTCAGCTTGACGGCTCACGAGACAAGAATAGATCTTGACCTCAACAACCTTGGGGTTTTCCTAATGACGTAATCATTGCGTGTTATGTCGCAACCCTGACGCCGGGCTGGCGGGCAGACAAGACAAGTTGAGACTGGCGTCAGGTTGTCGGGCAGGCAAGACAAGAATAGATATTGAGGTCATTGCCCCGGGCAACGGGGGTTTTCCCTGGCGTCAGCTTGACGGCTCACGAGACAAGAATAGATCATGACCTCAACAACCTTGGGTTTTCCCAATGACGTAATCATCGCGTGTTATGTCGCAACCCTGGCGCCGGGCCGGCGGGCAGACAAGACAAGTTGGGACAAGATTAGATATTGACCCGGGCAGCGGGTTTTCCCTGGCGCCAGGTAGTCGGGCAGACAAGAATAGATATTGAGGTCATTGACCCTGGCAGTGGGTTTTCCCTGGCGCCAGGTTGGCGGGCAGACAAGACATGTTGAGACAAGATTAGATATTGACCCGGGGCATCGGGTTGTCGGGCAGACAAGACAAGTTGGGACTCGTAAATAAAACACAGATGTTACAAATATATATTTATTTATTAAACATCCCAATTATACATTTTTACAGGAATGACGCATATATTCGTTCATACGTTTTTCTACAGTGTCTCTTAGATGCGTTAGTAAAATTGTTTTTAGTTCACAATCCAACATGTAATAGTCCAAACCGATGACTTGACGTGTATAGTAAGTAGCACTGATAAGATCCAGGTTTTTGATGTGCGTTTCCACCGTAGGTTGTTCTAGGTCGATGACATCCGTCGATTCTGTTAGCGTGTCGCATACATCCACGACGAGTGTGTCGATCAAATTGTTGCAATAGCGGGCGACGGGTGTCGACCACATGTCCCGTCGGTCGACGGCGACGTCGATGAGGTCCCACACCTCACAAAGACGCGCCCAGCTAGGTGCTAGATAGGCGACCCGTTTGATTCCGGCGTCTTGTTTCTCGTTGATGACGACCATACGGTCACCGCACATACGTCTCAGAGAGATTTCGTGATTAGTCAGGCTAATCTTCTGAGGAGGTTGAGTGTTGGTGAAAAACTTTGATATGACCGACTTGTAGGTGCTCAGTTCTTGCCATTCTGTACGGTTAAACACGGCGCAGTTCCCTCCACATTTTTCTAGTTGGACATAGGGCGTAAAGTTGTTCTTGACACTCATGCCGACGATGACTCGCTTGGCGTCGACTCCATCCAGCGGGAACAATGTGTTGAAAATACTGGTGACGGCGAGTGGTTTCGCAGGCTTTGCTTTGCTACCGCAAACGTCTTGACCTTCCATGATGCTCAGTGGTTATGGCCGCCACACCGCCGGGACGCCCTTTTTATAGGCGCACGCCGTCTGGACACGGCCTCTTGAAGGGCGACATGCCCCTACAGTCTTGAAAAATCTATTGTAATATCTCACCACCTTAGCGTCGTTGGCTGTATGATTGGTGGGCGAGAATAGGTTTTGGAAAGTTTTCAGCGGAATGTTCTGGGCGCGATAGAGAAGGTACATGAGACAGTAATGGCCGCAAACGTCTGATGCGATGCTTTGAAGTTGTAGCTTACTATGGGACGTGCGAAAAGTGTTTTTGCGTATAAATGCCAGATGTGACTTTATACGCGGTGGAAAACCATAACTGTCAAAGTATTCTCCCACGCCGTTCTTGTCGATAAAGATGGCGACCCAATGCGTCCCAGGTTTGGTGTGCGGATCGGTGTTGATGACTAGAGCGGCAGGTCGAGCTATTCTTGCGGGTAGTTGATCAGCAGGGAAAACACCCGACCGTACAGAACGGAACCACTGACTTGTTTTCAGCGCACGTCTTATGGTGTGCGTGTCCATCTTCAATCATCCAGTCTCGAAGTCCCCAGACGATAGAGGCAGAGCAGAAATTCCATACAGAACTATGTGCCATGCACATGGTGCGACCCAATTTAAGTGTTTTCAGTGACGAACAACCTCTGTCGTACAGATCTACGATGGGTGTAGACGTGTATTTGACTAGAAACTTTTTCTTTTCTGACCCCTTGACGTAGACGGTTTCTGCACGCGCTGTGGCACGGGAGATGAGGGATTCGAGCAGGCTGTAATCCACATCACCGTAATCCCAGGTGATACCGTGCAGATTGTTGACTATATAGTCGGCTTTCTTTCGGGCATCGGTGGAAAGTTCTTCGATAGCGTATGGAGGTTTTAACACCCAGTGTTGAATTAATGTGCCGCATACAGATAAAACACTCAGTTCCTTGACGATAAACTCGTTGTTGTCGTCGATGAAGCTCTGGAAATCCACAATGACGTCCATAGCTTAAATGAAGGGGGTAAGGGGCGGGAAGCCGTTTATATTAACTTCCATAATCGGTCACAACGTTTCTGTCCTTGTCAATGGTGATGATGTTGGCAAACTCCCCGTACACGATACAGTTGACGGTTTCGGTGAGAGCTCGGGTGAAGCTCACTTCGATGCTCAGAGAACCGTGTCTCGTCAAATTCCAATGTGATGTCATGTGGGCGGACAGATTAGGTGTGAGATCGAAAGCCATGAGATGATATCCCTTGGGGAAGGCTTCTCGTGTGATGTCGCTACCCTCGTTCATGAAATGGATACCCGTTCCAGAAAACAGCGTGTGGTAGGACATGACATAGTGGCCGTTTGAAAAATCGGGCTGTAACGGTTTCGACGGTACTTGTTCCCCGTCCACGTACAGCGAGAAATGGTTCATGCCGTAGGTTTGAAAGTTGAACGGGTTCTTGGTGGCGTCTCCGTTGAACGCTGCGTTTGACACAAATCCCACGATGCACCGTTTGGGTAACTGCCCGGTGAATACGTTGTCCAGCGATTTCCCTTGCACGACCGTAGGAATAGTGAGTGTTTTTACTTCCACACGGGTGATGGGATACTTTGCGGGACTGACATTTAGTGCTTTGGCGTGTGCCAACAGTATAGAAGGTGCTACTTTGACACGCCTCACTAGAAGGCCGGCTTCAACGATGTGAACCTTAAAGTGAGGGAGTTCAGGGACCGCCATAAGACTAAACCCGTCGCGGGAACGGACCAACCGGACTCGGAGTTCGGCGCCGTTCAAAAGGTATTTCTCTTGGTTAAACACGTCGCCGTGTAGATACCCCAAAAGATCCACTGTCTTACTTTTTGTGGTGAGACTGCGACGGGCCTCAAATCCCTTGTTGTTGGCGTTAGCCTCCTCAAAGGTTCCGGGGGTGTCTGCGAACCACAGACCGCAAGTCAAATGCGTTCTTTTGGCTTCGCTGTTGTAATTGAGCAGCGTCTCAATGTACGCTCTATAGGCATACGTGTTGCTGGGCGGTGATACTAGTTTTTGGTTTAAAAACACGTCCACCTGCGTGAATAGAGAATGCAGCCAATTGTTGACGGGAGCGATCTGATCCACCTCTGTGAAAGCGCCACCATCGGTTTCATGATGGCCGCCCGGAGATAGAGCATAGTCTGCGAAAGATCGATATAGAACTCGCCTTGTCCGGTAACGGTAAATTCGATGGGTGAATCATCGGTGAGGGAAGAGACAGGCTTGTACTGGAGCCATTGCCCACTTTCAAGACTGGTTTGAGTGGGTGGCACGGAAAAGAGATCGAGTTCGCTGCTGGCACACTCGCAGGACTGGGGGTGTAGAAACGGCATTTTAACTGAAAATATCTTTAGCTTCTTTCTTGACCTTTTTACGTCGGGTGACGACCTTAGAATGACGTCGTTGCTTCTTACGACGCCCTTTATAGCCTGAGCCGGTCATCAGCGTGTTGATCTTCTGTTCAGCCTTGCGTTTCAAGTTTGTTCCAGCCTCGCCGACACGTTGCCGTAGGGCCTCTTTGAAAGGACGCCCTTGATTGGCAACGTCGGAGAGCACGTCGATTCCCGTATGAAGCGCCTGTTTTCCGATGGCTTTAGCGCCACTTCTCAGCAACGGTACGACGCTTTTGAAAAGACCACTGAAAAAACTTCCTATCCCATGCCCTCTTTGATAGGGAACACCGTGGTAGATCGAAGATATTCCTGTTCCAGCCTGGTTGATATAGTATCTTTGGTAGGGACAGTTCATGTTGAGCAGCGTCGAAAATGAAGTTTCACGCACACTTTTCCAAACTCGAATGGTACAGGTTCACCCGTGTCGGTTCTTATATTGATTTCCAAGCTTTCAATTTCCCTTCTCAGCACCGGCATGTAGTGCAACGGCACGTAGCTAACTGTCTTATGTATGCCGTAGAGATAGTTTACGTTGTTGATGCCGACGATACGTAACAGCGGTGCCACAATGTCACCCACGGGCTGAGGCTCGACAATATCCGTGTAGATGTACATTTGCGAGGGCAGGCCTAGTAGAATGTTGGCGGCGTACGGAGACTTTGGTACTTTTATCAGATTAGTCTTAGGATCGAAACCGAGCTGCAGACTTAGTTGGCTTGATAGAGTCAACAGCTGTATATTTGGTGAAGAAGAGATAACTTCCACTTTTTTGTTGGGGTTTGTGTACTTGAATACAACTCCGGAATCCACTTTAAAAGCCTCTACTTCGTTTAGAGCCTTGATCAATTCGTGGATAGTGCTGTAGTTTCCAGCAGGGATATGATCCTTGAATATTTGTTCCACGCCGTTAGCGTCCACCCAGTTGTACCATACAATATTTTGGCCTTCGGGTACGGTGGTGAAAGAACAGGGATATTGAAATTCAGCCAGAGCGACTTCCCACCGCCCTTCGAGTGTAAGACGGTAAGGAAGTTGCGTGGTGAAATTCGTGAGGGTATTTTTCGGGAAATATCCCATAGAGCTGTCGCTCGGCAAAGTGATGTAAAATTGGTCCTTCATGGTAGTGTGCTGACGTAACTGGCGGGAATCCAGGAATTAAACTTGGCGGGGTAACCTTTCCACTGCACGTACACTTTCTTTCTGGCGCCTTTACCCTTGACACGTAGTATTTTATCAACTTTAAAAGTTTCAGGGAGACGTACGCGTTGCAATTCAGGTTCGTAAAACGTCCCCTCCACTTCTTCGCCGTCAAGATCGGTGAGTCTGTAGACGACAGGTTGTCGCAACACGACACTACTGACTTTGAAAATCTCTTCGCTCCAATTGCTTTCGTAGCCCTTTTCAAACAGCATTTTGGATTTGCTAATACGCACCGTGTCACCGACTTTTATTTTAGGCTTCGCGCTTGGACGCCTTTTGCCGTACAGATTATCTCTGACTTGAAGCACGTTAGTTTCTGAAACGGCGGCGGGCGCCATCTTGATGCTGGAATGCTTGGACCCGTTGTAAGCGTCGACTAGGGCTTGGAGGACGTCCACATACCGATACGTGTTATTTTTGGTAAAGTAACGCCACATGCGTCCTTTCAGAGTTCTATTGAACCGTTCCACGATGCTTGCCTTCACGTCTGGATTATGAGTGGTGTAGTAATGCACGCCTTCTTGCTTGAGAAATTTCCGGACTAGCCGTGCCGTGAACTCTGTCCCCTTGTCCGTCTGTATACTTAGAGGTTTACGACCGCTTTGCTTGAAAATGTCCCGAAAGGCGCTCTCACGACGCTCCCCGTCTTGGATGGAAGCGTCCTCGCCCAGGCCATCTTACTAAACACGTCGATGACGGTGAGCAAGTACACTGCACCGTCGTTGTATTTTCTGAGACTTCTCATATCGTTGAGATCGGCTTGCCAGAGATCGTCAATGTTTGACACCACGTACTTGTTGCGTGGAAATTTTTTTAGCACAGGTTTGTGTAAGGTATAAGCGTCCTGCGCACGAAGCCATTCTCGTACTTTTTCGGGATCTTTTTTGGACGCCTTTATGAGCGACGCCGCCCCTGCAAACCCTGCAGGATGAGAAGGGTCGTAGTAGATGTCGGCTAGACGTTCCATTAAGCTCTGAATGGCAGCCACCGGTTTTCGTCCACTCTCTTCAGTTTCTTCTTCTTTGGGCGTTGCGACGGTGTAAGTGGTTGTGGTACGGGCGTCGGATCTCTAATGGGCGCCAAACGTTTCGGGTTCACAATAAATTCTTTTGGAACGTTTATATTTTGCAGCGCCGTGAGAAACTCTCGCCACCCTGACGGTTCGCTGTGTCTTCTTGCTCTGACCAGATCGTTGACTAAATCCACAATATTGGATCCACGAAGAGGCGTATCTTGAATACTCACTTCTCCGTTTGAGTCCCAAGAGATGCCGCCTCGGGCCTTAATATGTTCTAGTAAAAGTTCAGCTTTTTTACGTGCCTGTGCTGGTACAGTATTAAGTACAGTTGGGATGGGAAGTACAGACACTTCAGGGGTGGTAGTTGTGGAGGTTTCAGATGGCGGTGGGTGTTGACTAAAGTGTAGATATCGCTGTAGCACTTGTTGGTATAAAGTCCATTTAGACTTGTCGTCAAGTTTTGAAGCGAGGATTTTTTCCATTTCCTTGTCCAACGCGGAGACCACTAGATTTGTTGCCGAAGCCGTTTGTTGGTGGTGTTGCTCGTAACGGTGTAATGTTTCCGGGACACCAATATCATCTTTTTCGTGTGTTCCATTATTTACTTGTTGAATAAGGAACCGAGGACCCCGCTGATTAAAGGGGCTAAAAGTAAGGGCAAGAACGCTCCTCCTTTCTGAACGAGTAGTCGTCTCTTCTTCTTCCAGCACTCTCCTCGTTTGACCAGCTTGCGCAACACCTGCTTGTGAGCACGTAACTTTGTCTTCTGCGCATTTTTCAGCGGTACCCGTCCTTTTAAAGTGTTGTAGGCACACTCGCAAACAGAGTCAACCAGTTTCTTGTCGGCTGTTTTCATCAAGGCGACACGTTGCTGAGGGTTCATGCGATACATCGCACGTAGCAGAGGTGCCTGCTTCAGCACTTTGGGACTCATGGTTATGTAATGATCTGTAAGCGGGAAGTGTCGGTGTTTTTATAGCTTTTGCGCGGTAGATACACGCAGCAGCCGACATTTGTGCGGGTTCTATATCTGAACCATTCTGGTGTACCTTGTTTGAAATCTAGCAATATATAGCCGTGAGGCGTACTTGTAGCATCGGTGTAAGCCTCTTGTAAAACACGGGGATTTTCAGGACAGACTTGTCGTGCAAAGTGTTGAATCTGAGCTTTATCCCTTGGATTTTTAAAAAGCACGATATAATGTGCGTTTAAGGAAATGTCTCTTTGGCCCTTGCCCTGATGGAATATATTTTGTGTAAGGTACATGACGCTAATATTTTGATGGTGGCATCCTTTGGTGAAAAGATCGACGACCACTTCGTTGGCTTCACGCATCAGGTCGTCCAGGATAATCAGCTGTGGAGAGTCATTACAGACTTCATCCATTTCCGGCAAACCCTTACAGAATATGACGTGGGGACTTGTCCCGTCTTGTTCGAATCCCGGTTGCCATAAAGCATAATACCATGTGATTTTATCAAATTTAACGTCACACATTGTGTCCAAGTGACGGATAAAGTCTGCTACAAAATGTGCCTTTCCACAGCCGGACGGGCCGCTTATGATGGCCGAAAATGGATGTTTCAACTTGTCCATAATGTTTGAGACTGAGCTTATAAGCTATATGAGCTTGTATTTATAGGATAGGAGGGAGGTGCGGGTGTAGACGTTAAAACACATACATAACAATTTTTACAATATTTATTTACAATCAGGAAAAAAGTATACACACAGTGTAAAGTATACTGTGAATATTTACAATATATATAATTGTTTGTATAAACATAGCTGGTTTTGTTTACACACAGTGAAAAGTATACTGTGAATATTTACAATATAGGGGGAATAGTGGCCTCGGTACTAAAAGAAAATAAATATATATGTGAATAGATTTAAAATAAAAATATATACAATCAGTCTATCATATTTGACTGAAAAAAAATATATACAAACAATGTATTAGATTTAAAATAAAAATATATACAATCAGTTTATCAGGAAAAAAAATATATACAAACAATGTATTAGATTTAAAATAAATATATATATACAAACATTTGGCTAGAATTAAAATATATACAAGTAACTAATTGACTAGAAAAAATCAGGTAGGCAGAGGACTGTACTGGCAAATAAAAAAATATAAAAAAAGTAACCCGGGTGCATAAAAAAAATATAAAAAAATATGCTTGTTTTCATGCAGAAAAAAAATATGAAAAAAATCTCAAATCTTTGAAAAATGGTATGTCAGTGGAACTGTCTAGAGTGAAAGAAAAAAAAGATGATTATTCAGCCCGTCTAAATGATCACCTTTTATTCGTGGCGAGCGCGTTTACAAGGACTCTGATACCCAAACGGCAACGTATTAAAATCATCTGTTATCCTGCGTTTGGTGTACACGGGCCGGTAGACTTTAGCCTGCGAAACGGTACATACAGTCGCAAGACCTTTTCTTACAATTTTGTGCGGTATCTGTATGTATCTTTCCGCAGCCTGTTCGGTGACCATCGCTTTCAAAACTTCAAAATTAACATCGTTCCGGTTGCCATAGTTTATGGTGATCCCGCGAACCTTGCACACCGTTTTTGTTTTGGCAGGATCACCGCCAACGCAAACTCGGTAAGCGTAATTTTTGGGACCGCCAGATACAAAGGCGCTAATGTAGCTTTCCGGACCGTAATCCTGAAGTTCATCAGTGAGGTCACCTAAAAAGTCTCCGGTCGGTGGACTCCAATCGCCGGGGCGTTCAGTGAATAGAACGCTATCTGTATCATGATATAAAACGCGGTCCCCCAATTGTTCAAGGATGCTGTATAAGTGCAACCTAGCCATAGCAGTCGTGTAGCACGCCACCGCCACACTCGTGTTAGGGTTAGGGCGCAACGCGTCACGCGCATCCTTGTAATTGAGGAACATAACCTCATCATTTACATCAATCACGCTGTCCACGGTGATGTACGGATCCGCCAGGTACTTGTGGATGCCCTGATAGTCGTTGACAATGGCTACGTGTGGTAAATCGGGTCTTTGCCCAAACTTTCCCCATAGTGAATTTAAAAAAAGTTTAGCCAGAGTGCGGAGACCAGGGTTTTTACAAACAGAGCCGAACTCTAGTTTTACCCCTTCCCTTTCCTCATAATTTTGAATGTATGCTAACTTTTCCTCCTGTGAGGTACACCACTCTGGCCATCCGCTGGCTTCTTGTTTAATTTTCAAAAAAGTATCAATGTACCCGTGAAACAACCCCCCAGAACGCGTCTGACGGTCATAAACAGATACATTGTACTCCCACACTTCGTGCACTGCTTCAACGGTGTAGCCTTTCTCAACGGCTTTCCGGATCTCGTCAATCACCCAGACGCCTGTCAACCAGCGATCTTTTTTGTCGTTGTGCTGACACGCGCCTTGGTTTTTCTCCTCCCCGCATTTCCTGCACAAGATGAACATTAGCTTGTCGTGCATCCTGGTTGGCAATACGGCTAGGAATAAATCTCGCGGAGGCGTCACTGTAACTTTGGCTATGCCTTCTACTTGATCTATAGACGGACAATTTGGTTCCAAGTGAATTTTGGGGTGGCCGACTGGGTATTTTTTGTACTTGCAAACGTATGGATACAATGAACACACATCCAAGTACTTGATCTTCTCCCCACAAGAAAGGTCTGTTTCGTGGAAGAGCTTGATACAATTTGTACGCCCGCCAAAGAATGCATCCCTGGGACTGAGAGGTTCCTTAGTATGCACCTCGTGTCGGAGTACAAATTGCTGCAAGTCCTTGTCTGCGTTTCATCGCATTAAACATGCACTCCCACATCTCTACGACCGTGTAGCCGGCATTCTTAAACTTTTCCAAACAAGCCATGGTCGCTTCATAACGCGTCTCCATGGTCTCGTGGGGCTATTTTTGACAGGGTGGTCCTGTCAGGGTAACAGAGAGGGCACCCGTGCCAATAACAGCCCCAAAACTGGAAGACGGTGGTGGTATCTCCAGCTTTAACAACACCGTCTACACGTCGCCCTAACACATATTCCTCACGGCCGTTACCCGCATGAAGAATAGAGACACCGCGTTGATGGGCCTCCCAGCAGAGCCATTGTACAGCGACGTGCGACTGTTGGTCTGCGCACCGATAGCCACCGTTAGGGATAATACCGATAGTATTCTCCTTAAGATGACTTCGGCGGTAAACCAACATGGCCGCTCCAGCTATCGTACACGCCTCTCTGAAAGGATCCACCTTTGCTTTCTCCATGAGCATCTCTCTAAACTTCAGGCAGGCCTTCCGTAGGATCTCTACATCTTTCACACAATACAGTTCCAACTCGCGTTTAAAATCAAAGACATAGTTATCTTTGACCAACGCGTCATACCACTTCTCAAAGTGCTCCTTTCCCTTCAACTGACATCTCACCGATGCCGTAGTCCTCCTTTGGCGGCAAGGGACCCCTATACCCCGCGTTTTCTTTTTTATTGAAAAAATGGGGGAAATGTCCCTTGGCCAAAGACTCGTCCAAGCCGAAAGTTTTGGGCAATTTGGACAGCGACATCGGGAGAAAGTTCAGTGAGTCAATAAAGTGGAGCGGGCCGTAACGCATGGACATGATTTTCCCACCATTCATTATAAGTTCTGGAGTCCATTTTTTTAACCTCCATCATATATTTTAAAATAAAATTTCCATCATAGGATTTAGCGTTATGGCCGAGGAGGGTGATATCCTTAAATTTTGAAGCTTTAATTTGAACAATAAATTCGAAAAATTGGGCCATTGTGGTATCACCCTTGAATATGCGAGTCCTATCGCCCCCACAGTCGGTGCAATGATAGTCATTTGCATCTATATGAACACAAGCCTTACAACACGTTTGCACGACACAGAGGTTAGGTTCGTGCAAGTACGTGCCTGCCGCACCTTGAAGAAGCGTTTCTTGTCTGCATTCAAAATCGTAGAATACAAACATGAAATTACTCTTTTCCAGTACGGCTTGGATGGGGCCTGCTTCATATAACAGAAATGACCAAAAGGACGATATGAATCGCATACTCTACAAAAAGTCTCATAACACCTATGTGAATAATTTGATTTTTCCAAACTGAAAAATTGCCCGCATACCTCGCAAACCTTTTTGACATCACAGACCGATCTGTGACCGCTGAAAAACCCGGGACGTTTATGGTTATCAAAGCACGTCTGATTTGTGAACCAACGCCCGCAGTCTTTACAGACCACAGATCGGCCTCCGCTACAAACCGCTTTAGCGTGGCACTTTTTGCACGCGGATTGACACTTGTGCGCATTCTTATGATCAAATGGCACACGGCATTCGCGGCAAAAGTACGAGCACTTAAATGCGGCTGTCAAGGATGTTATGAACGTCAAAATGGTTTTGCTTATCGTCGTGAAAATACAAATCAAGGTGCCCCTTAAAGGAATGTTCGGAGGGAGTAGGCCCCTCATATAGGACCTGTCTCCCCCGACGTTCCCTGAACACTGTGATGTTGTATTCGGAAAGGTATGCTTGAAATTGTTTCAGCTCAGTTATCCACCACCTTCAAAAGATTCACACGGGCATCACGGCATAGTTCCTCTGCTTCGAGTTTTTGAATAGGTCGACCCATTTTGATTTGTTTAAAGGTGTTCACGTCCATGCATCCTGGTTCTCTTTTATTGTCACATATAGCTTTGGCGACAACCAATGCACGGGCAAGACAAATGTGTCGTCATTTTGAATCGTAATGATCCCTTTGTTTTTGCGGCTATATGTGCTTGCGGGAGAGAGTTTATCACAATAACGTCCACTCCCGCGAGGCTCCTTAAAGTGGGAGAGTTTAACGTACAATGGTGCAGTACTCAAAAACAAACTATTACTCTGCAGCACGCGACTTACGTTATCAAGCACTGCTCTAGCGTCTAGCTGGTCTGCTCGTCTAAATGAGACATACACAGGGCTTAACGTTGAGTCAGTGCTACTCAAAAGTAAGCCTACGTGGTCATCGGCGCTAACGCCATGGTCCTGCAACCGATGGAGCAAATTAGTAATTTGTTCTTCAAGCCAGCTTATTGCGTCACGATCGCTTGCTGGAGCACCAAGCTGTACGGTAATTTCTCTACCAGTATAAAAGAAACGCCTCAATTGTTTAATCCTCTCTTCAACGATACGAAGAGGGACGCCATTTTGCAATGCCCGCCTATCTGACTTACCGGGCCACTAAATCCCTGTTGAAGGGCCGAAGATGGTCCAGCTGTAGCCGGCTCCACGATCCCCGTCTTCCGCACTGCTGCTGGGACTCGCTCACCGTCTCCCTGGCTCGCAGTCAGCGCTCCTGCAGTGTGGTAGAGGGACGAGTAGTCGTCGGCGGTGGGAAGACTGTCCCTCCATTTATGGTCTCCAATTCAACTATAACACATGTCAAAGTAAGCACTGTTACAAACATGCGCGTATTTTTTTATAAAATATGTTACATAATTGCTTTAACTGAAACCAACATTCCGCCAAATGAGTGAAAAAAACGCCGCTAGTTTAATAAGGCAAGATTTGAACCTTAAACTCTTTTGGCCGCGACCGTCTGGCTCTACACGAAACAAACGCTGTAGCCAACACAGCGCAGGGTAAATTTTAGTGCGCGAAACTATACATTTTGATTACATAATAAATATCATTTACATAAAGCAAATTAGTCACTTAAACGGTAAGCCGATATTAGAGGAAGTGGACCAGCATTTTGCAAAGAGGGAGAATGGAAAATCTATTAGAAAAAACTTTCAACATAAATTCCTATGTAATATTAAATACAACTTTAAATATCGTTTAATGTTAGAGAATATATTTTGTTGACATAATAAATACTGTAACCCTGAATTAGAGGAAGTGCACTCGCATTTTTCAAGGAGGTAGAATGGAAAATCTATTAGAAAAAAACCTCCCACATAAATTCCTAGACCACCTAAACAATATATAATTTTCCTGCGTGAGGAAGTGGACCAGCATTTTGCAAGGAGGGAGAATGGAAAATCTATTAGAAAAAACTTTCAACATAAATTCCTATGTAATATTAAATACAACTTTAAATATCGTTTAATGTTAGAGAATATATTTTGTTGACAATAATAAATACTGTAACCCTGAATTAGAGGAAGTGCACCCGCATTTTGCATAGAGGGAGAGTGGAAAATCTATTAGAAAAACCTCCCACATAAATTCATAGACCACCTGAACAATATATAATTTTCCGCATTCTCTTGTTCACTAAACGACCTAGTACAATTGACTTGAAATGAGCAGCTGACAAGAGGTTTCGAACTAGTACCGATATAAATATGTTTGCGTGAGCGAGAGAGAGCATGAGCTACACATATAGTATATTTTCAAACTAGTGGATACTTACATATCAGCCTGTCGATGGTGTCCAAATCTGTCCAAACAGAGGGGGACGCTGGCGATAGGGGCGCAGGAGAGAGGATGCCTGGGACGGGCCTGAGTACGTCAGCGACGTCGTGCCTGCACAGACCATTGGGGGCACCTCCGGCTGGGTAGATGTCGGCACGCCTGTCGCTACGCTGCCCAGAAGGCCCTCATCCAGCCCATATGGATCCCAGTAGTCTGAAATTAAATAAATACATATTAATTACCATTTACAGAAAATAAAAAACACACTGGCAAGTCTATCATAGGCAGCTAATTACCCATGGACCAGTCACCATCCGCTCTACAAATCCCCTCATCTGTAAATTGCATCAACTGTCCAGGTTAGTGGGATCCACAGGTTGCGCCGCCACGCCGAGCGTCATGGGCTCCTCATCTAACAAAGAAGAAGAGAATACCACTGTACAGACTGACATGATAATCAAATTAGAAACCATTAAAATATACAAAACGAATTAAACTTACTCAAATTCATCCCGTTTTCCAGAGCGTTAAAACTCATCTCGATCTTTATGTTAGCCAATTACAAATTGAAATGACCGAATGTAATGATCGGGTTCTATTTATACCCCAGTCAAATCGATCTAGACTTGTCCCAACTTGTCTTGTCTGCCCGCCAAGCCTGGCGCCAGGGTTGCGACATAACACGCAATGATTACGTCATTGGGAAAACCCAAGGTTGTTGAGGTCAAGATCTATTCTTGCTCGTGAGCCGTCAAGCTGACGCCAGGGAAAACCCCCGTTGCCCGGGGCAATGACCTCAATATCTATTCTTGTCTTGCCTGCCCGACAACCTGACGCCAGTCTCAACTTGTCTTGTCTGCCCCCAGCCCGGCGTCAGGGTTGCGACATAACACGCAATGATTACGTCATTGGGAAAACCCCAAGGTTGTTGAGGTCAAGATCTATTCTTGTCTCGTGAGCCGTCAAGCTGACGCCAGGGAAAACCCCCGTTGCCCGGGGCAATGACCTCAATATATATTCTTGTCTTGTCTGCCCGACATACAGGCGCCAGGGAAAAACCCTGTTGCCCCGGCAATGTCCTCGATATCTATTCTGGGCCGACATATTGGCACCCGGGAAAACCAGATGCCCGAGGCAATGACCTTAATATCTATTCTTGTCTTGTCGGGCCGACATACTGGCGCCAGGGTTGGGACATAACACGCGATGATTACGTCATAGGAAAAAACTCAGGTTGTCCGGTCCGAGAGCTGCGGGTGGAGGAACATTTCCAGGCATTTCGACAGACGCTACCAAACAACCAATTTTAGTATACTTGTGACGGGGATAGCGGCCCCTAACTGTGGATTCCGAGGCCCCTGATTGTGCATGTGTCAGCTAGAGTTGTGACATAACACGCAATGATTACGGCATAGGAAAAAACCCAGGTTGTCCCGTCCGAGAGCTGCGGGTGGAGGTACATTTCCAGGTATTTCGACAGACGCTACCAAACAAACAATTTTAGTAGACTTGTGACAGGGGTAGTGGCCCCTAACTGTGGATAACGAGGCCCTGATTGTGCATAATTAGAGATGCTAGAGTTGCGACATAACACGCAATGATTACGTCATTGGAAACACCCAGGTTGCTGAGGTCACTATCTATTCTTGTCCCAACCTGTCTGCCCGCCAGCCCGGCGCCAGGGTTGCGATGATTACGTCATTGGGAAAACCCAAGGTTATCGATGTCACTTGTCGTCCCGGCAGGCTGGCGTCAGGGTGGCGAAGGAGGAGGAATGACCGGGGGAGGGGGAAAACCAGGATGAACAACCCCGGCTCTGGGGGAGGGGTGGGGAGGAAAAGTGAAAGGCTGATTGCCACTGTTGGAGGTGAGTACGTCATAGAGCCAATGTTCATTATATCATTGACAGTCATAGTGAGAGGTTGGTGCCTCTTGTCTCATGCTCCCACAACGCTCTAAAACTCCAACACCTCGATCCTTAATTAGCATAAATTAATTAATTAATAATTAAAAGGCCGCCAGGAGAGGTTCAGGCCTTGTGACGATGGAACCAATGCTCATTCAACATAAGACAGCACTAGCTAGAGGTTCAAAACGATGAATAAAAACTCCAACACCGCCTCTATCCTACCAATTAATTAACAACCAACATGTCCGGCGTATGCCAGCAATAAATAAAAAAACTACAACACCTCTATCCTAATAATTAACAATAATTAATTTACGATAATTAATAAAAAAAACATGTCCAGGGTTTGTAGGGGAGGGGGAAAACCAACAGCCAATCAGAGGAAAGTAGGGCAGCGGAAGGAGGGGTGGGGGAAGGAGGGGAGCAGCCAATCACAGAGAAGGAGGCGTGGTCACGTGACCAAATCCCACCAATCCCAGCCTGTTCTATCCGACCGCTCTAACTACTCATATTGTCTAGTTTTCCCGTGACGGTTAGATTGAGGTTCGAATCTTGGTCGGGTACATTGGGGTAGTGGATTCCCGTCCACTGTTCACAGTTCATGCTGTGTGCACTTACTATAAATCACCCTTACCCGCCTCGATGGCCGCATGGGCTAAGGCGTCACTCTCGCAATAGACTAGATTGCCAATGAATAGGAGATCGGGGTCCGATCCCGGTGGGGTGTACTGAGGGTGGTTTTACCTAAATGGTTTACCACTCTTCCTCAACGCAAATGCAGGTGCACCACCTCTAAATTAAACCTTCCTCATTTATAAAACATTGTCGTAAATTAGTGTACAAGCATATAACCCGAACGGGTAGTAAGATGAAGTGCTAAATAAAACTTTGTCAAGTAAAAAATAAAATGTCTGGCCACTTGATTTGGTAAAATGAGATATAAAATCCTTATCATTGTTGTATGTGCGCTCACCCTCTGTTTACACAACATTGTCACATCTTTGACCTCCCTCAACCCTTCACCTTGAGGTTTAAAGGTCACACATTATCAATAGATTCAATAAACTTCTTTAAGACATGTTTACAGAGGATTCATAATCACAGTAGACCCCCAATTATAAACACAAACAACTATATTATTACTATTACTAGCGAGATAATGTGTGATGTGGGTACTGGCTGAGTTGTATTCTTGGTAGGACATAAATAAGGGCGTGTGAATGAAGCAACCTACGGCTCGCCGACTGCTTTTATTTGGCCCGCAAAGGATTTATCAAACCAACAATGTGTGTTCATAAAAATGGAAGTATGTTTGTATAGTACTAAGTCCGAAGGTTAATATGGATCCTTAACAATTCCACCGTCAGCTGTAAAGCCTAGGCAGCCCTGAAGAGTAGGTTACTAGGTAAATGAGGGGTGAGGTAGTTAGTTGCTTTCTTCACTGAGCCAGAAGGTACTATTGAACATCAGTCAGTCAAACCCAGGGAAACGCATATAATATTGGTTCCTAAACCCTGGAGCGCGATCCAATTGAGGGTCGCTTGAAGGTCTTGATATATATATATATATATATATATATATATATATTTTTTTTTTTTCAAATTGTATTAAATATTTACAAACAACACTTAATTAAACCGTGACATTATGAAGAATGACCGCAATACTGACAATAAATAGCAGCATTGTTGAAACAAAGTTTTTTAAACCCTCCTGTACTCGAAATTTTGGATCCAACTCACGGGCATGGTCATTCGAACTTGAAAAGATTCTTTTCCCCTCTTCTTACAATAGAGCCTACCTCTGTGAATAAGTAGTTTTAGATCTTGTAACTATCAAGATCCTCAGAACTATTTGCGTTGTACTCTGGCCATCATAAACCTACTCTCGTGTTCGACTAGACTGCCGAAGACGGAGAGATCATGGTTTGATCCCGGTCAGGTGCACTGAGGCTGGTTATTCCTAAATTGTTGTTTCACTCTTTCTCCACTCAAATGCGGGTGAATTTCCTCTAAATTAAGCCTTCCTAATTTCTAACCCATTAATATAATTAGTATAACCCGAACGAGTAGTAGGACGCGGTGCTAAAAAAAAGAATCAACATAGCACTCAAACTCGAAGAGCTCGCCTATAAATGAAGCAGCGTCACAGTTGTCACTGAAAAACAGTTTTTGTCGCCATATTTTGCAATTAAGTCACATTTTCACGGGGAAATATTGTGAATTATCTATTTGTGAGATTTCATTTAGCAACTCATCTTATTGCCTGTTCAGGTTATACGCTTAAGTACTAATTACACTAATGGGTTAGGAATTAGTATGGCTTAGTTTAGAGGAAATGCATCCGCATTTACGTGGAGGAAGAGTGAAAAATAATTTAGGGGAAAAAACCCTCAGTGCACCCGACCGGGATCAAACCCAGATCTCCCCGTTTTCGGCAGTCCAGTCCAACACAAGATTAACGCGTTAGACCATGCGGTCACATAAAAAGGTATTTGTGAGATTAAAAAGCTACTGAAATTGATTCAATTTAGTTCATAGCATTTATCTATAAAAAAAAACACTCTTCCCAAGAATTAAACAGCATTATAGTATCATACTAGCAATTGGAATAGTATTTTTTGGTCACATACATTTTGACAAAGTAACATTTTCTCTAAAAGTTATGCATTACATTTTGTCTAGTTAAAAATTATTTAAATTAATTCTGTTTTTGTTATTTAAATTAATTAAGTTAACTAAAATGAAAATAACGGGCCATTGAAACTACCGTTGGTATGCCAGGTTGGAAAAAATTATATTTAGGGTCGTGGTCAAAAAGTTTGGGATACATTGTTTTAAATGGGTATGAAGGAGGAAGAAATGGGTAAGTATTTTTAACGTCCCTATTTATTTAGTTTTCAGCTGATTTAAAAAATTTATTATTGAATATAATTTTATAAAAAACTAATATTTTTCTCAAAATGAGACGTATTTGCATGTTTTCGATTTCTGTTGACGTCATGACATCCAAACCACAAGCACGAACATAAAAACCCTATTAAATTATCCGTGTACTGTGCGCCTTATTCCATACCTTCCTCTTCCCCCTCCCCCACTTTTAATTTTAGTTCTTTGACTTTCCCATTTTTGCATAATTTTTTATTTTAAAATAATTACGAAATTTAAAAAGTTTTTGCGGCCCACCTTATACACAGTGTGGGAACCATTGTTCTGGGAAATTTATTTAAAAATATTTTAATAAAAAAATAATGAAATCATTGAATCGCATAAAAAGGTTTTTTTTATATATAATCAATATATTTGTTCAACAACATGCCGGGGTCTTGGACGTTAGGCCCGGTTTGACGGGATTGTCTCAACGAGTCACATTTGTCTGGTGCAGTTCGCCTGGAGCAGTAGGTAAAGAAAGTGATAGGTAATGTTTTCATAATTGAATTCAATTTGTGTTCTTGAAGCTGAAGGATTATTGAAATACCCATTTGTACGTAAATATTTGCTTCATCCTTTATATACCGAACAAGAGTCAAGCGAAAATTTTAATATTTATTTAGCACCGCGTCTTACTACCCGTCCGGGTTATACGCTTTTTAAGTACTAATTACGCTAATGGATTAGGAATTGGGAAGGTTGAATAAGTGAACCCGCATTTGTGTGGAGGGAGAGTGTAAAACCATTTAGGAAAAACCACCCCCAGTTCACCCGACCGAGATTCGAACCTCGATCTCCCCGTCCTAAGTAGTCGAGCTCTACACGACAAGCGCGTTAGCCAACTACACCACCGAGGCGGGTAAAATTTCAATACATTTTATTATTACATTTTACGGTAATATTCGATAACATGAAATCAATTTTTTTTAACTACCGCATGTCAACAAATTCATTTTATGAATTATCAACATAATGTGCCCGCACATAACCAAACAGAAGGCAACATTTAGGAGCGCAATAAGTTCAGAGGAAAGATTTAGCATTACATTATTTGTCGAGATCGAACAGAAACAAGGAAACGGACCGGCACATCCGCACACTGTGAACACCTGCACTTGAATGAATGTGTCATCGTAGCTATCCGGTTGTCCGGCTATCCCGCCACGCAGCAGCACGGTGCGGTAACCCTACAATAGAGTGACGACTCTCATTTTAAAACAATGTGTTCGTTCCTACATCGTGGATCGAATAGGACCGGTGAAAACGCATAGTGTGACACCGGCTTTAGTGACACAGTCGACCAGCAAGCGCTTTAGTCTAAACATGAGTGTGATAAAAAAACTGGAATAGCATTTTATTTTTTTAGCCTCATATGATAATGTTTCTGATTTTAACGACCATGGTAAATTAAACTGAAGTGGAAGCTTTAAAACTTGGGATATCTCGTTTGCATCTGTATAATTTAAATATTTGAAAAGAAAAACAAACTGAAAGAGGACAATTTTCCAGCTCACGCCTGTAAGAGGAGTTTTAAAATTAAAAACCGTTTCCATATGCACTACTTTTTTTAAGCACCACGCGTTACTACTCGTTCGGGTTGTACTTACTTATCACGTTTATTAGTTAACGATGAATAAGGTTAAATTTAGAAGAAGCGTACCTACATTTGCGTGGAGGAGAGGGAAAACCATTTAGGAAACACGTACAATTTAAACACATAATCAGGACTCAAACCTTGATCTTCTTACCATTGGAAGTCCAGTTTATAGCGAGAGTGTCGCCTGAGATCATTAATACATTTAATGTAAACATCAAATAATCAAAATATAATATAAGTTAACTATGCGCAAAATTACAGTAGGCCCCTATAGATCTGCATCATTAAAGATGTGTTTTATACATATTTAAATATGTTTGTACACTTATTAGGTATTTTTTAACCTAATTAAGGCCGGTCTTAGGACTCCTGGATAGATATTAATCTGTCCGTTAAATATTTTTATCTGGTCGAAAAATTAAAAGTGCGTCTTATGACCGCCAGATTAGCATTTATCCACCAGATAAAATGTATTTATCCATCACATTTTTATCGGGAGGTTTAAGTACCTGATAACTTTTATCTGAAAGTTAAAATTGGCGTTGCCATAGTGACGCGTTGTTTTTAATGAGGTTTTGACTATCAGAATCTGTTTTTAGGTTAAAATCTTGGTTCAAGTGTTTAGTAAGCACAGGCCCGGGTTCTAACTATATAAAGTTAGAACATTTAATTAACATTTTTATAAAAACTGACAAGCTATTTGTAAAGTTATAGCTATATAAGAACAAATGATTTAAATGTGAGTACAATAGATAAAATTTTGTAAACGTTGTACCCAACTATTGCCCACATTTTGGCAAACACCGAAATTAATGCTTGCAAGACAACTTAGCTTCTGCGCTCACGTGACGTCATCTGTTTCCTCGCACTCGTTTAGCCGCCATTATTTAACAAATGTTGTGCGTTGTCACCACTTGCTAGGTTGTACGGTATCAGCAGGCCTTATACGCATGCGTGCACCAATAAAAACAATATCAAACTTGCGTTTTCTGCATAAAATTATATTTATCCTATAGATAGCTATCTGGCAGGTAAAGTCAGTTCATAATACGCATAAAGCGTTAAAGTGGCTGATAACCTTTATCTGTTCGCTAACTTGAACCTCCCGATAGCAATATTTATCCGGTATTCATAAGACCAGCCCTAAGTGTTTATAACTACTTTGATAATTTTTTTAAATATTTTTCTGTACTGTGTCTTAGGCTTATATATGTCCAAGCTCTCCGTATTTTATCAAATTAATGGTGTGAGGATGAGAAAGGTATCGTTTAGAGGAAAGTTTCCCGCATTTACCTGGAGAGGAGAGAGCGACTGTAAAACATAATTTAGAGAAAAAACCTTCTAAGTATGTAACCAGCCGGGATGCGAACCACTTACTTTTTCGTCAACCAAAAAAACCAAACCAGACAACACCAGACCGATGCATTCATCTTAGTGTGGGTGTCACCTTATTTACACAGAGATGTGTTGTTATATTACACGCGGTTAGTCTAAGTTTGAAATATTTTTCAAAGAAATATATACCCGGTGAAATTATAGGATAATGTGTTTTGATTTTTTTTTAATGTAAGTTATGTATAAGCTTTATGCTCAAGGGGAATTGTGTATTGGAACATTTTAGCAAAAAAAAAAAATTATCAATAAAACTGATTATAATTGTGTTTCCCTTTCAAAAACAATTTTTATAGTTCCCCCCTCCGCCCCCCCTTTAAAAGTGGTTTTAACTGATGAAATTAAATATACCAAATTTTCCAAACCTATTTTCTGCAAGTGTTTGATTTATACATATATATATATATTATTATATATATATATATTATTTTTTTACTTAATAACTTGCTATATATGAGCGTGTAAATATTTCAATACGCTCGACTGAATACTTTCTAAACTATTAAATAATTACTACTACACACAAGAATTACATTTCTTAGTAGCAGCTTGTTTTTGTTTATTTACTCTTTATCTTATAGTGCGAAGGTTTTGAATTAAACGTATATTAGTTCCGAACCATTAGATATTTGATTTTTTCTTTTAAAAGGTCGGGTTTTTAAAATAACTAGAGCCATATCTGACGTGCACAATTCCCCTTAAAAAAAGTAAAAAGAACTTTCCGGTACCGGGAATCGAACCCGAGCCTCCTGGGTGAGAGCCAGGTATCCTAGCCACTAGACCATACCGGATCATGTTGAGAATTGATTGAAATAAGAATAATTAAATAAATTATTTAAATGTTTCACCGTAAAGAATTTTTTTTATAGGTGTGTATTTAATTTACTACTGTACAGTAGATAAATTTTGTGTGACTTTAATCTACTAGACACCCGCAACGTCGAGATAAAATTACATATAGCGAGTAGTAAACATGCCCACAGAGAAAAATGTTCTCTCTGAACACTGAAACTATTTATTTCTCGGCTTATGTAATCCTTATCTTTGGAAGAAGTCGTTATCTTTGTGTTGCTTTACGAGCTTGGTTTAGAAAGTGGCAGAAGGGGGGAGAACGAAGAGAATGGAGAAGAAGCTACTGGCCAAGGATGGATAACACAGTTAACTCGAGGATTGTATAGTAACGATCCCTTCTAAATTGTAAGCTTAAAGTAGTAGGGGGCTCGGCTATCAAGGGGGGGGGGGATGAGGGAAGGCATCCTTCCCTTCCCCCCTCCCCCCGTCTGCAGGTAGGACTGTTCATTAAAAAAAAAAGTAACACTGTTAAAATTATTGGAATATGGTTATCGACAGCAACATATTAACGCTGATTTGTATGTGTCTTAATTAGTTGGACCTAACTAAGTGTTTTAAGTCATTAAAAATAATAAGAAAAACCCCTTTTTACCCTACCCGCCAACAACCCTCATTCCCAAACTACCCTCAGTCATTGTCTTATATCTCGGTCTTCGTTAAGAGCGACTTGTTTAATCTCAAGTTTTGATCACCCCTGAAATAAATTTGTAATTACGCCCTTGATTATATGTGAGTGAATATTTGTTTACATAATCCATAGTCCCACACACTCCGTATTATTTTCCATTTGAAATAATGTATTATTATTATTATTATTATTATTATTATTATTATTATTTAGCCCTGCGTCCTACTGCCTGCTCAGGTCATAACACTTATGTACTAATAACGTTAATAAGTTAGGGATGAGGAAGGATGAATTTAGATTAAGTGTGTCCACACATGCGTGCGTGGAGAAAGAGGGGAACCCCATTTTGGAAAAACCACCCTCAGTGCACCCAACCGGAATTTAAACACCTGTTATCGGCAGTCCAATCTAACACGAGAGTTACTTCTCATACCATGCGGCCACCGAAACAGGTGAAATAAGGTAACTTATGACGAAGTATAATATTTTATCCAGCCAAATTCATCGAAAGAAAACAATTTCAGAAGAAAATTGTCTCCACAGTAAACATATTCACACCTGTTTCATTGGCCGCATGATCTAAGGCGTCACTCTCGAGTTTGACTAGACTGCTGATGACAGGGAGATCGGGTTCGAATCCTGATCAGGCGTACTGAAGGTGGTTTTCCTAAATGACTTTACACACTCCCTCCACGCAAATCTGGGCACACTTCATCTAAATTCAACCTTACTCATATCTAACTCATTGGTGTAATTAGTGCATATGGGACCTGATTTGGTGGCCGTGTGGTCTAAGGCGTCACTCGTGCAATAGTCTAGGGACTGCCGATGACAGGGAGATCGGGCTTCGAATCTTATTCAAGTGTACTTAGGGTAGCTTTTTCATAAATGGTTTTCCCCTTTATCTCCACGCAAATGCAGATACATTTCTTCTGAATTCAGTCTTACTCATTAGTGTAAATGTATAAACGAACGGGCAGTAAGACGTGGTGCTAATATAATAATAATAATAATAATAATAATAATAATCTTAAAAATTGAAAGCGTTATATTTTTATTTTTTCTGTGGCAGTTGTGAAACATTTCTCATATCCAAATGAGAGAAAGCAATACTTCTACTTCAGAGATCGGCAACTAGTCGATCTCACGGACATTTTCAGTCTATCACGTGAGGAAACTTTAACGGCGTTAAAAGTCAATCTTTGAGTCCTCTAACTCACAAATGTATCAAGAACTTAATTTGAATACAATTTGAGTGTAACTAAAGTAGCCTTGATCAGTTATAATCGGCAAGATGTATAGAAAAATATGTAAAAATAGAATGAAGAAACGATAGGTGATTGCGGGACCTGGGATGAGTCTCTTTTTAAGTCGACCGGGGCCTCAACAAAAGGTTGCCGACTGCTGCTCTACTTTCTCTTACCTACTCCCACTACAATACCACCACCCGCGACACCCTTTTCCTTCGTCACTAGTACAGTAGTCCCGTGGCTTCTTTTGTGCTTACTGACAGCTCAAAGCTGACTTCTGACAGTCAACATTTAGGTATATACCTAAATTTTGACTGTCAGAAGTGACAGCTGCTAAATACATGTTTTTGCAGATCATATGGTTCGGCGTAGGGATACGTAATTTTGTCTGGTAACTTTTCAAAGCCGTCAGCTGTGAGCTGTCAGTCAGCACCAAAGAAGCCATGGGGCTACTGTAGTAAGCTTGCCATTGAATAGACGTGTTGGGAGATTAATCTCTTATAAAATCAAATCAGTGCCTGAAGAAGATGAGGGTGGGCGTGTTTCAGAGAGATGCTCCCCTCTCCCTTCCCCCAAACGAAAATATCATTAATGTATTTTATATTCATTTTTATTACTTACAGGCTTGTAGTTTATCGGAATCTTATAACATTCATAACACTGACACTATGAATAATGCTTTTTTTTTATATTTAAATTTATTTAATAGGGATTCAATGTTAAAATAATCTTGCTATCTTCTGTCGAAGGACTTCACCGCGAGTCACAGAAGGTAAAACACCCTCCAACCCTTCTTTTAGAACCACCTCATCTTGGTAGGGTCCTGCAACAAACAGTAAAGATTTTTTTTATATGTTTAAGGTTCAATCCTCGGACCCGGCACAGATTTATCTGATTGCCAAACCCTTCCTTCACCTCTGACAAGATATCTTGTGAATGTGGGGAATGCCAGGCCTCCACCGTAGTTCGGATCCCATGTTAAACTGTAGGTCCTCTATTTCATCTCACAATCACCCTACCATTACACATTAGCGTAACTGCGTATAACCCGAACGGGTAGTAAGACGCGGTGCTAATAATAATAATAATAATAATAATAATAATAATAATAATAATAACTATTTCCTTTCACCACAGCTGAACATTTGTTTATTAACGACGTTTCCTACTTGGAGATTTCAAAGTTATTTTGCAAAGCGGTTTGCATCTTAATTTGACGCACCTAAGTATACTAAGCATTATCACATTTAGACGCTAATATACACAATAAAAAGAGAGGGGAGAAAATTAGAAGTTCACCCTGAGGGGGTTTTAGTCTATGTGATGATAAATCTTTCCATCTTCCTCTAACGAGTTTACACAGTCACTTTAATAGTTTCACATTGAAAACATTGACTTGCTTTTTAATTTTACCCTTTTATTGTTTCCTATTCTAGACAGACATATGCTTCCACGGACTTTTTTAATCTACATCCTGGCAGGAAAACTCCTACAAGACATTTTCGTGACCAAGCCAAATAGCCTAAGTTGTATAGGATGGATATAAAAATACGTTTTCAAAAAAACTACTTAAATATAAAAATAGTAATTTTGAGACATTGTAGGACTATTTTGAGAATTATCTAAGAGTTTGTGGTTTTTGTTTTAACGATAAATCCTTAAAACTCACTAAGTAAAACGAAAATTCACTATCATGGGAAATCCTATCTTGACCAGCCGTGACGTCACAGTTAGGCAACGTGCTTAAATTAATGCGATTATGTTTTATAGATTTTCAAATCACTCATTGACTGAGGAATAGGACGTATTCATAAAGGCTCTGTTTAGTAAAATATTATAGTATTAACATCAGGTCTACAGCAGATCCGACGTTAGTGACACACTCCACCGCTAAGCGCTATAGTTGAAACGCGACAATGAGAGAGTCGCTGGTATTTGAAACTCAAATCGATTTGATGTTTCTGGTGTTGAGAGGGTCATCATAAGCCACATAACACTTTTTTCCTTACCTTTTTTTTTTATCCCATTCCCGTCCCCCTCCTCTTTCAACCTGTGTTACATAACTTTTCACATCAATATTAATAATAATATTTAGCACCGCGTCTTACTACCCGTTCGGGCTATACGCTTTAAGTACTAATTACGCTAATGGATTAGGAATTGGGAAGGTTGAATTAGAGGAAGTGAACCCGCATTTGCGTGGAGGTAGACTGGAAAACCATTTAGGAAAAACCACCCCCAGTTCCCCCGACCGAGATTCGAACCTCGATCTCCCCGTCCTCAGCAGTCGAGCTCAACACGACAAGCGCTTTAGCCAACTACGCCACCGAGACGGGTAACACACATTAATATTGAATGTCATTATTTCATAGGGAAGTTTTTGTGATACTAACAGAAGGACTCAAAGATTTAATACTACCCAGAATCGGAGGTTATCTATAAGTATATTTACCAACGCTGACAACATGAACAATAATATAATTTTTTTAACATTATTATTTAGATCTGTGTTATGTAACACTGATGTATATGCCTTCATCTCTTGTAACACCATGTAGGCATTCAAGCTTGCTCCCCCTCCTCTCCCCCCGCTTCTCAACAGCTTTACGTGGTTTATGGATGACCTCTAATGTCCTTAGGATAAATTAAACTGAAGTGGGAAATCTAAGAGCTTGGGATTATCTCGATTGTATTCATTTCACATAAATAGTTGAGAAATTTTCCAGAAAGAAAAAAAAAATTGAACATTTTCCATTTATTTGAGCATGATTTTTCTTTTCTTTCTTTTCTAGACATGGCAGTAAACCGCCTGTGTTTGACTCCCCCTTAAAATATTTGAGGGTGATTTATAAAGTGGCAGCTGGTGTGTGATATAACTAAGCCGGGCTACCACCCAGTGTTTGAACACGCCTTGCGTTGTGTGAAGAAATAAGATAATCGCCTCCATAAAACTGGTATATTGTGTGATAGTGCGACCTGGTCTTGTTGGGGGGCCCCCCTGCTCTGCCTTACACGACAGAAACCCGGGTGTCTTATTCTCTTTATAGTGAGGCGAAGGAGTGTGGGATATTTATTTCTCACGGACAGAACAAGTTATAATTCCAGTGTCGGAGGTCGAGTGGTCTAAGTAGCTAGATTCGCATTGCACTTGGTTTACAGTGGTTTGGTTTGAAATCCTGGTGGAATGTACCTAGGTTTGTCTTTTTTTGTAATGAATGCTCTCTCATTCTTTCTCCACGCAAATTTGGGAAGATTTATTCTAAATTATATCTTCCTCATATCTACCACATCCCTCATATCTACCACATCAGTCTGGACGGGTGTTAAGACGAGGTGAAACAAAACACGTTTCATTTCCGCACTCCATGTCGTACTTCCCGTTGACAAACGCAATTTTGTTTTTCATGTCTATTAAGTAATACATAACAATTACATGCAAATTGAATGTGGGGAATGCCAGGCCACCACCGTGGTTCGGATTCCACGTTAAACTGTAGGTCCTTCATTTCATCTCACAATCACCCTTCCATCACACATTAGCGTAAGTGCGTATAACCCGATTGGGTAGTAAGACGCGGTGCTAATAATAATACATGCAAATATAGCAGGAATGGTTCAGCTCTAGCCACGACCAGGAGAGCAGTAAACGTCGCTCGAAACAAGCGACAAATGGCGCTGGAATAAAGCAACGAGTTACTTAAAACTGTAACGTAATTAACAAGGCAGTAACTGTCGCTTGAAACAAGCGACAAATGGTGCTGGAATAAAGCAACCAGTTACTTAAAACTGTAACGTACTTAACAAGGCAGTAATTGTCGCTTGAAACAAGCGACAAATTGCGCTGGAATAAAGCAACCAGTGACTTAAAACTGTAACGTACTTAACAAGGCAGTAATTGTCGCTTGAAACAAGCGACAAATTGCGCTGGAATAAAGCAACCAGTGACTTAAAACTGTAACGTACTTAACAAGGCAGTAACTGTCGCTTGAAACAAACGACAAATTGCGCTGGTATAAAGCAACCAGTGACTTAAAACTGTAACGCAGGGGTCCCCAACCCTATGCCCGTGTGCGCCATGGCGCCCGCCGAGCTTCTTGCGTGTGCCCGCCACTTATTGTACCACAACTGAAAAGTTCTTGACTAATAATTTTAATCTGTCACTTTTCTGACAAAAATCAAGTTTGTGCTTATTTCCAGGTATGCTGTTCTCAAGAAGTTGGTGATTGAAAGCCCCCTCTTTCCAATCCCTCTCTCTCATTCCTCTTTCTTTGCTGGCTCGTTTACAAAAAATTTTAAGCTGAATGATTTTACTTTTTCCTAATCTCAAAGCCCTACCCCATTCCATCATTCTCTTCACACTCACTAATTCCATGCTAATGCTTCCTAATTCCTTTGTAAATATCTTGGCATTGGTCTAACCAGCTTTGTTACCTGAATCAAAACATTATATATATAATAAATGTACCCAAGCACCAAAATGGTGGAGTAATTAAATAGTTCCTTGTGTCTTAATTTTGGTCTTGTTAAACCGTAAATAAAGCAGTATTTTTTAAATTTATCTTTTGTCAACTTGGAGGGTGTTGAACCCCTGCTTCCTCCCCTCCCCCTCCCACACATGGCTACTGCCTCGGTATTACCCACAACCACATGTAACGTAACAATCGCTGTTGGAAACTTAACATAACAGTCGACCGGCCGTGTGTATAGAGTTGAGGCTGACCTCTGAGAGTGGCGGGAGTTAATAAATTTGTCTTGAAAAAGTAATTGGTGCTCGCCGCACTAACGTTAGTTTTGAATCTGACAAGACATCTTGTGAATGTGGGGAATGCCAGGCCTCCACCGTGGTTCGGATTCCACGTTAAACTGTAGGTCCTCCATTTCATCTCACAATCACCCTACCAACACACATTAGCGTAAGTGCGTATAACCCGAACGGGTAGTAAGACGAGGTGCTACTACTTCTAATAATAATAATTAGTTTTGAATGTGCTTTAAGGTACAAAAAGGTTGGGGGACCTCTGTTGTAACGTACTTGCCAAGGCAGTAACTGTCGCTTGGAACAAGTTTATTCCTATATTTACCTTTTCCCTTCCATTCATTTAGTGCATTCACCTTATAAAAGTAGTGCCTTTATGTTGAGTGCACCAAATAAACAGGTGTGGGACTTGGGAAGAGATGAAATATAGGTCTACATTTACGGTTCTAATGACCGTATTTATAATTTAGTCTCTGGAGTCGAGGAATCCTCATCTGAAAGACCACTTCAAATAAATAGCCTCTAGAATCATCAAATAAAAAAAAATCATTTGAAGACCAATCTAAATGGCTTCTAGAGACATATGTCCTACATTTTTAAAAAATGGGTCAGGAATATTTAAAATAGCTTCTAGAGAAATTTAAATTTTAGAATTTTCAAAGTGATGGACACTTAAAATAGCTTTTAGAGGCATATAGTTTTCATAAATTTGTCTAAGAATGACAATTCCATTAACTTTTTGGAACATAAGAATTAAAAAAAAAGTTTTCTAGGGCAAGTCCACTCCAAATATTTTATAAAATAGTCTAATTTTCATAATAACCACAGGTCAGGACCGCACTTCAGGAACATTCAAATTCCATAGTTTAATGGGGAGGACCAACCTTAATAACTGGAAGAAGAGTATAATTTTCAAAAATATTCCAGAATAGGGACACTCCCAATAACTTCTAAAGTGATCCAAATTTCAAACATTTGCCGGGGGTTGTACTAAGGTTGGAAAGGGGGGCCTTGGCTTGGTTTTTTAAAACCCTCAAAATCCTATATTTTTATACTCAAGAAAAAAAAAAAATTATGTGGTAAACTATGGTGAAATTTGATAAAATAAAATTGATTGATAATGTAGTAAATATTTATTTAAAATTTAAATTTTATGTCTTGGTTGAAATTCATGCTCCTTGTTCGTTCTCTCCTTCTAACCTCCCCTGCCACCCCCCCTCCCCCCTGTTTCCACCTGCATGCGCTCAGCGGCGGCAGTGTACGCAAGTTGCGGCGAGACCTGGCAACCCTGTCGCCCGAGATGGATGTGTTATGTTGCGTGCTGTGACGTGGAGGTGATGGATGGTGCATGACAATACTCTCAGCGTGGCGGCCAGCTTTCTTGCCTGTGCCATCCCGAGCTGTTGTTGCTTTATGGTGGACTCATCTTCCTGGGACAGTCGTGGGAAGGGACGGGACGCTGGCTATGTCAACCAAGGAGGATCTGTTGTGGTCGAGTTGGTCAAGCAACGAGAATTGTAGTCGAGTCAACCTAGGACACAGCCCAGGAGGATACTCCGTTTCACCTGGACCGCACAAAAGGGACGTCAAATGGGGGTGTTTGCCACAGTACTAGAACCCCCAGTGAAAGTGATGAATTAACACTTGGGGGAACAGAGTGTTGCGTATGTTCTAGATTTAATTTAGTTTATAAGGCATGTGCTGATATAATCAGTTCAGAAATTGTATGTTAAATACCTAAAAAAAAAAGTATCATGACGCGATTAAAAACAAAATGTTGATAACTAGTTTGAGGAGGGACATTATGCATGCGCGTTGTGTAGATACTGTGTGTACCACTCCCAGAGCGCTCTGT
Organism: Timema cristinae; assembly: GCA_039000515.1. Taxonomy (NCBI): domain Eukaryota; kingdom Metazoa; phylum Arthropoda; class Insecta; order Phasmatodea; family Timematidae; genus Timema; species Timema cristinae. The sequence goes on from JBCFYV010000012.1 coordinate 108,299,455, forward strand.
CGGTGGGCGGCGGAAACACCTCGTTAATGCCAACAGGGCCACGGAGTTTTTATTGGACGTGATTTGAGCGTTATTTACGGCTACTCCCAGTTTTCTTAAGCAATAAAATGTGTTTCTTTTTCTTGTTTTTTTCTTATTCTTCCCCTAACCCTCTCCCCCTTTTTTTTTATACCAAGGACAAATTATTATATTTCTTTCTTTATATTATATTTCCAACCTCTTTTCCCTAACTAATGGGTATTGTTGTCAGAAGGCAGGCCCTGTTGCAGTAACATATCCAACACTCTTATTAAAATACCTGATATTAATAGGCGACTTGTTTGAAAGAATGCTATTGTCTATTGCGGCTTGGATTTTGTTTACGTTGATGATCTTGTTTTTTACTAGTAATCAAAATAAATCTTATGTTTATTCAAAGAAGAGAGTTACACAATTCTCAAGAAAATTTAACACAATACAAACACGCTTTTTCTTCTTATATTTTTAATAAAAATATTCAGGGACTTCCCCCCGTATCGTGAACCCTTGGAGAGAGAAAGTATTGTGACTGTCAAACAAATCATATTCCAGATTTTGATGGATGTCGACATTTCATAACCCCTTAACCTCTAAAATCTTGCGTTGGCGTCTGTCTCTTACCTGGACTAGAGCCGAAAACTTTTTACCGAGCTAGGGTTTACATAAGTTTCCCCAGAGGGTTTTTTTTAAGCGAAAAAATCGATTTTATCAAAATTGCCTCTAATAATTTAAATGAAAACTCGTATCTAGGCACTGTCTAAAACTACAAACAAAATGGCATACCTTATTTCTCTATGAAAATGATTTTAGGATACTTTATATATGCAGTAATTTTCATTTTAGATTATTTTTCCTCAACTTTTCGAGATACATTCATACAGCACTGTTTCCAGCAATATATATATAATAATTTAAAATATACAGTAGCCCCATGGTTTCTTTGGAGCTGACTGACAGCTCACAATAGACAGCTAAAAGCTTTGAAAAGTTACCAGACAAAATTATGTATCCCTACGCCAAACCATATGATCTGCAAAAACATGTGTTTACATTGTCATTTCGGACGGTCAAAATTTAGGTATTATACCGTACCTAAATGTTGACTGTCAGAAGTCAGCTGTGAGCTGTCAGTTAGCACCAAAGAAGCCATGGGGTTACTGTAGCTTTGGAAAATGGGGAGTTGAAAATGCACAGTCAAATAATATGTTTCCGTAACGGTGCTTACTATTTCATATAATTATGCTCTTTGGTGAAATGCGATGTTATTTTTCCCCATTATGTTTCTATAACGATGTATATTATTTTGTTTTACATACCTTACGAGTTATAAGTATAATTTAGATGAAGGAGCGGGAACGTCTGTGCGGTGCACCGTGTCATTTGGTTTAGTTGTACTAACCCCCCCCCCCCCCCCCCCCCGTCTTGTTGCTCGTTCTGATTGTCCGCGTATTTACGCTAAGAGGGTAGGGATGAGGAAGGAAGAGTTAAAAGCGTAACCTAATTTACTTGAAAGGTGATTGAGAAATCATTCTGAAAAAAAAAACAAAAAACACTTCAATATAGGCCTACCTAGACGGGATTCAAACGCTGAACTACCTGTCACCAACACACCAAACTAGACGAGACCGACGCCTTTATCCGCGTGCAACTGATGAGGATTATTGTAATAAAGCCAAATTAATTTTTGTATTAATTGGGTGATATATTAGAAAAAAAGTTTAGTGTTTAAACCCAAGATTATTAATGACTTATTATAATGTTAGAGGTTGAAAGGGTAACTTAGAGGAAATGCATCCGCTTTAGCGTGGAGAGAGGGTATTAAAAACACGGAGTTAAACCAATTATGAAAAACCCGCTCCAGTTCATTCGGCTAAACTTCGACCCCGCTCCCCTCCCTTTCACCGGCCACCCTGACTATTGTTAGCTTAACTTCTCGCCTCAGACTGTGTGACCACCCGTTAGTGGTTATAATCTATGTTCATTAAGTCCACGTTAAATAGGAGACTCGTGATATAATAAATCAAATACCCAAAACGATTTGATCAAATATTAAATTTAGGTTACAATAAATTTTCATATGTTTTTATTCACGTTGACATGGTCCGCTTCTGGAGCGTCTAAACCACAGTAGAACTTTTTAAATTCGAAGTCTAAAGGACATTTAAAAAATCAAAATATTTAAAATTTGAACTCCTCTACATGTACCGAAAAACCAAGAAAAATTTTAAACACTAATTATAAAAATTTTGGGGGAAAATATAAAAATTGCAGACTTAAATCATTGAAGACATGCAACATGAAATTTTACGTCCTCTACGTGGGCGTCACGTGATTACATAGTCACACAGAAGCGATAAAATCCGAGCCAACACATCCCTTAGTCTAGGAAACTTTGACATTCTCGGCGTATGGGGTGATTTAGTAGAGATCTTTAAATATAATATTCTGAAAATTGAAAAATGACATCTGGACACGGGAATTGAACCCGGGACCTTTGGTTTGATTCCCGTGTTCAGGTGTCACTTTTCAATTTTCAGAATATGATATCCATATGTAGTAATCGTCACTAAAAAGCATAAATAATAGCTTTGGCTATATGATTCAAAGATCTTTAAGTTAGATTTAAAATTAATCCAAACTCGTAAATTAACAATGTGTATGCTTCAAATTATACAAATATTTCCTTCTAAAATTCGAATTGAAATTTACTTTTTACCATTGATTTAAATAGGGATTTCATGGGGAATCATGGTGAGTTGGACATAACAATTTTTCGAATTAACCCATGTCGAATTAGCCAAATTCTATTGTAGTTGAAATATTTAAATAATGGGTTGTTAGTTCAAAATATGTTTAGTCCATGTTCGTTCCTGGGTGGGAAATGAGGGGGCAGGGATAAGGGAAAAACGCCTCCTCATCCCTAAATATGTGTGTTATAAGGGAAAATTCCCTTCATTATAAAATTTAACTTATTGATTTATTTAAATAGTCGACTTGCAACATGTTTTTCACTTCACACATGCAGTGTCCCTTAATAAACAGATTTGACTGTGCTTCATTCCACCTGACAGGCGGACACATATTTTAGTTATATTTGTCATTTTAAAACATATTTGAGAAAAAGGGCGTCTCGAAGATATGGTAATCACGTGGATGTGCCACACACAAATACAATATGTTTTGAATGCATTTAATGGCTAATATTTGACAAGGCTCCATTTATGTTAAACAAGTAGTGATAAGGAGTAGGCCTATGAAATTTGTAAGCCTTATTTGTGTAAGGTGGGAGAGAGAATTAGTAAAAAAAAAAAAAAAGAAGGCTTTTGAAGGGCTTGATTTTCCAAGTCAATGAAAGGTTTATGAACCCTATTCCAGAAAAAAAAAACTTGAAATAAACACAGCGTGTGATCAGGAATTACATAACGTAACTTAAAAACTCAAACAAAACACAGCCAAAGAACTTATTTGAAAACAAATTGTTCACTAAAATGTAACTCGAACATGGGATGGAAAGTGACGTTAGAAACGTTAAGTGTTTTTGCAGTTTTCATTGCAAACTATTTTTTTTAATAAATCAAATATTTATTTTTCTGAAAAGTCAAATATTTCTCCAATGTAAATATAGAGTTTAAGTTTCTTCCCAAAGTAATATCAACAGTCTTTAGATATTTTTCATGACCATATTAACAATTGATGAGAAACTTTTTACATGAAGATAAAAAGTTGTCATTAAATTACAGAACACCTTTGACGGATATTCAAGAACTGTTGATGTAACCGCGTGAAGAAAATAAAACTCTTTCTATTGGAGAATTAATTGATTTATTCTGGCTAAAAAAAAATATTTGTTATAAAAAGTGCAAAAATACTGCTATTAAATCGCAATCCCTAACATCCTACCACTTATAAGGTTTCAAATACTTGCAATAGAAGTTTACTTGAATTACAAAATAAAGCGTAAGAAAATACTTCAACATTTTGGTTTTCGTGAGACGTGAATTATAGCGAGAAAGGTGTCTTGCACACTATAAATAAACAAATGAAGTTCTAAATGGCCGTATTGACGTTTCTCGCAACACGGTTGGCTGACGGGCTCATGTGGTACACTTCATGTAATGCAACGTATCTGTTCTCCCCTGGACAACTCTTAGTTTAAGTGAACGTCACGTCAGCGTTAATTTAATTGTGTTCGTTTTCATTTAAAAATACGAGAAGAACCTGTTACTTTAAGTTGATCATGATCCTAGTATAATCCAAAATTTAGACTCCACTCCTAAGGTGCTGCATGGTAAGAGCACTGAGATGGTCTGGACTGATTGACCTGACAGTCATTGAAAAAATATGACAGTGACATATAAGTGACGATACTCACGCGTAACTTAAAGCAAAGAGGAATGATTTAGCAGCAATAATTTAGTAATAATGTCTATCTCTGATGATGAAGATACTTTGGCCTTATTGAATTTATTCAACATTATTAAAATGTCAAGCGAATTAAATGAACTAACTTAACCGTACCATGCGAAAAAAAAAGTGAAGCAGACAGGATTTTTAATATAGTGGGCGATGTTTCTATATGGTTTTATGTAAGTTATCACACATTAAAAAAAATTATAACTTAATATTTAAACTTTTTAACTTCTCAGAACTTTTGCCCACATTTGGGTGGAAATAATATTTGTAAAATATTAAACCACTTCATAAATAATTCAAGATATCTAAACGTATTCTACGCAATATCGATTCTCTCCCATGTAACTCTCTTTAAAGAATACATATATTTACTTTCATTGTTATATTGTCGAGCTGTAAGAATTTCCCTCTTATCAATCTACAAAACAACACACCGGGAAAAATGAAAATGGAACAAATATGTAAAGATTTTTTTTAAATGCACTCTGTGAAGTGAATAGGAAATTGTTCTTTTGAATTTATACGAATGGAAATCGAAGTCGTCTTAACAAAAGAGCTGACTGAAAACATATTAGTATATCCGAGACGAAAAACGGACCTTTGACAATAAAATTATATTACATAGCAATCCTCTGTGATTAATGCATTTTTACTCGTTTTCTATCCAAGAAAGAAGAGGGGAAAAAAAAAAAGCTTTTTGATGAATGAAGCCCATTTTTGTTGCCGTTCTCCTTAGAATTCCCAAAATCTTATTACATTTCCATTATCATTTCTCCCTTCGTAGCGAGTTCTTTATTCCGACCTTTCAATTGGCATCAAGAATCCGGCACGATAACAGCGAAAGGAAAGTAAAAAAAAAAAGAACTTCTTTTTTCTTTGACATTTTGTTTCAATCATAGATGTATAGTCACTTGCATTTTGAATTCGAGTTATCTTTGATTTCTTTTTCACACAAACAAGTTTTAGTCAAGTGTTTAGGTGTCATTTTTTTAAAACCGAAACCGCTCTTATATTTTGTTGGTTTTTTCATCTTCTGTAAGAAGTTATGTCCATACGTTAATTCTGCTAATTTTATTTATTCAAGGTATTTAACGTGTACTTTCTGAACCGACTTATTATATACATGTCAGAACACGACTTATAAACTAACTTAAATCTAAAACAGACACAAAATCCAGCTACCAGTCGTTAATTCATTACTGTGAAAGGGTAAACCTACATTACACCAATTATTATAATTTTTTTGGCCATGCTGTAAATCGAACCTGGGACACTTAGTTCAGTAGACAGATATGCTACCGATTGAAACGAGGTGTCGAATAATAGGAATGAGGAAGGTTTAAGTTTAGAGGAAATGTATCCACATTTGTGTGGCGGGAGAGTATGAAGCAATTTAAGAAAAACTACCTCAATACATCCAACCATGATCCTAACCTTGATCTCCCCATCACCGGTAATTCAGTATAAAATTAGATTGACGTTTTAGACCATTCGAACACCAATTTGGTTATTCCTTTAAATTCATGCCTTATCTAAGTGCTCTTAAACTCCGTAAGTTCATAACAAACTTAGTCATTATTTTAATTTTTAATCAACCAATGAGCAAGTAGATAATTGGTCCGTCAGACTCGTCAAAATAAAACCTTTTCAACAAATTCAATAAACATAATCAACATTTCTGCAATTTTATGTTTTGTTTTCTGCTTTTAGTGAAAATGTTTTTTTTTTCATCGCGTCTTATTAACTGTTGAGGTTATACTCACCTTAATGTTTATGATAATTACTCGAATGGGGTAGGGCTGAGGTAATGAGGTAATCTACCCGCATTTGCGTGGGAGGAGAGTGAAACACCATTTAGGGAAAAATCACCCTCAGTAGACCCAAATGGGATTCGAACCCCAGTATCCCCGTCATCAGCAGGCCAGTCTAACAAGAGAGTGACACCTTAGACCATTCGACCACTGAAGTGGGTTTGTGAAAATTAGTGATAGCCTTTATCTTTTAAAGTTTTCTGAAAATTGCTATCAATGGTAGATAAATTAAAATACAATAAGTTTAAAAAATTGTGACAATTTTCTTTTCTGTCATTGACGCTTTCATTTCTATTGGCATATCGATGTTTATTTATTTGTCTAATTGCGATTGTTTCTCTATAACCATCCGTAGCGATAATCGTATAAAAAGTTTAGCCAAAATTCACTGCATATGGACTATGGACCTTAGATTATTATATCATTATTTATCACCGCGTCTTACTACCCGTTCGGGTTATACGCTTAAGTACTAATCACTCTAATGGGTCAAGAATTTATAAGGTTACATTTAGAGGAAGTGAACCCGCATTTGCGTGGAGGGAGAGTGGAAACCATTTACGGACACCCCCCGCCCCCAGTTCACCCGACCGAGATTCGAACTTAGATCTCCCCGTCCTAGGCAGTCTAGCTTAACATGAAACTAGCGCGTCAGCTAACTACGTCACCGAAGCGGTTATGGCCCTTAGAGATAGGAACTTTGAGAACAAAGAAATCTCTACTTTAGAGTCGATATCGAGCCTTGCGGACAAGAACTGTGTGGACAGGGCTATAATTGTTAATAACAATACTTAGCACCTCGTCTTACTACCCGTTCTGGTTATATGCTCTATAATTGTATTTGGAGATCTAACAAAAATGTATTACATTAATTCGGTTTAATAATTATTTAATTTGAATGAAAATAGCTTTTTAACTGAAAGTGCACTCAAGATTACCATCTATGATTCGTCTATGACCGAAATTGACACTGTTTTGTTTCCCCCTTCAAAGTCCATGGCGCTGATAGTCGCAACATTAGCCGCTAGGGGCGATATAAAAAAAAAACCACCTCTCCCCCGCTAGATGGCAGCAGCGTCAGCAGTTGAGCATCGGGTAGCGTCGAGATTTACGATGCAGTAAAGCGAGAGAGGTTAGAAAGAAAGGCGACCAAAACTTAAGTGTTCCGTGACGTGGTCTTTATTATTATTATTATTATTATTATTATTAATTATTATATTATTATTATTATTATTATTATTATTATATAATTAATAGTATTATTATCGTAGACAAATTTTATATGTCAAGTATTGTTATCAGAGAGGGAAAGAGACAAAACACGATTTAGCTTAATGGACGCAGCCTTTCAATTAAAAATAACATAAGCCTATCAATTGCAGAACCTAAAGTAAAGTTTATTATTAATATTTTTTACTGTCTCGCGTCCTTAGTACTGGGTATCAGTAGGCCTATATCAATACGTATGGGCTAGGAACTTAAAACAGTACATTTTTGAGTAAATGTAACAGCATTTGCGTGGTGAGGATGAATGAATAATCATTTTAAAAAAAACTAAATATATAACACTTCAGTACACTATGCCTTAGAACTGAACCTCAGTCTCACCCGTTACCGGAAAACCAGACAAGACGAGAGATCGGCACAATCAACTGAATACTTTTTTTTTATGTTTACTATGGCAATCGACATCTATAGAAAAATAAAATAAAATAAAAATACTGTTAGAAAAATATGAGCGAAGACTCACGATATAAATAATATGACGCCTCAGTTTGTGAAATTTATTGTCATGTATATGCACATCAAATATATCTTTGATTTATACCATTTTACATTCGCTGTGAGGTATGCGGGAGTACTTTAGAGGGAATTCAACATTCTTGCTTTTATTCCCCCTCCCCCGTATTCTGTTCCGTTTCTAAGGAGTTCTCCTCGAGCTGTATAGACGCGGAGGTATTGATATTGATGGAGGGGGTGACTGTTACCAGCCAGTCTCCGCGCCATTAAACTCGGCACGATGGGGACACTCTGAATCTCTCTTGCCTAAACACGGAATCAACAAATATGTGCCCCGTTACATTTAACGACGTTACCTACTTGCTGAATTGAAGTGATTTCGCGGGCTGAATTTTTTTTAACTTTTAACGCACCTAAGTCCTCTAATCACTACTAAAACCTAAGACTCCGATAAACTAAATAGAAAATGAGGGAATAAAATTAGTATTTTGCCCTGCGAGACTAATTGTATGCTGACAATATTTTCCTTCTTCCGCTAACAAGTACTTTTACAGATTCTTCTACGCTTTTATTATTACTATTATTAGCACCGCGTCTTAATACCCGTTCGGGTTATACGCACTTACGCTAATGTGTAATAGTAGGGTGATAGTGAGATGAAATGGAGGACCTACAGTTTAACATGGAATCCGAACCACGGTGGAGGCCTGGCATTACACACATTCACAAGTTGTGATTAATACACGTCTTGTCAGAGGTGAAGGAAGGGTTTGGTAATCAGATAAATCTGTGCCGGGACCGAGGATTGAGCCCCGGATCTCCAGCACAGAAATCCGACACCTTACCCCTAGACCACCCCTTCTACTCCCGGACAGCATTTAATAAATTATCTTTCGCATGTTTCCTATTATAAACAGACGTATTATACCTCCATGAACTTTTTTAATCTTCATCCTGGCAGGAAGATTCCCTCAGGCCATTTTCGTGAACAAATTAAATAGCTTGAACTGTAGACTATTAAAAAAGTGAATTAGCAAAAATATTAACCTATTTTAAGATTAAAAAATATTGTTGTGACAATGTAGGAATATTTTTAGAGTTATTAAATATTTTTTTATTTCTGTGTCAAGGTTATATCTTTAAATAAACACATTAACATGGGAAACCTTAGCTTTACTTGTCATGACGTCACAGGTAGGTAACGCCGGTGCTAGAATAGTCGAGCAGAAATTCACAAATACCAGAAACCAAGTGGGCCTATTACGCTATTGGGGAACCCACTTAAGTGGCCGAATGGTCTAAGGTGTCACTCCCGTGTTAGACTGGCCTGATGATGACGGGGAGATCGGGGTTAGAATCCCTGGTCGCTGCTATTGAGAGTAGTTTAAAAAAAATTGTTTTCAACTCTTCCTCTACGCAAATGCAGGTAGATTACCTCTAAAATGTCTCCTTCCTCATCCCTACCCCATCAGAGTGACTATCATATATACGTATATCCTGAACAAATAAACATGTTGTTAAAAAAGTTACTGTGTAGAACTGTCCGGCGGTAGGAGAAAAACAGGAGGAGGGAAATATACATTCCAAACCAATCTAAATGGTGTTAAGACGCGGTGATTGAAAAAATTGAACTCATTTAAATGGTTGAAATTCTTTTATCGATTTTTTTTTTATTTTCCAAAAAGGAAAATTTTCCTGAAAAAGGAAAGCATAATGTTTCGTCTCACATCTCAACTCACAGCTCGCCTACACTGAATATCACCTTTGAGGTAACTGCAGGTCTTACGGAGAAAGGGGGATATTGACCATACGAAAACAAGTGAATGACAACACTGTTTCCCAATAGTAGCCATCACCCGCTTCGGTGACTGCATGGTCTAAGGCGCTACTCTCGTAATATATTAGACTGCTGAAGACGGAGAGATCGAGGTTCGATCCCAGTCAGGTGTACTGAGAGTGTTTTTTTTCTAAATGGTTTTTCACTTTACCTCAACGCAAATGTGGGTACACTTCCTCTAAATTTAACCTTCCTAATCCCTAATCCATTAGTGTAATTAGAACATAGTGTGTATAACCAGAACGGGTAGTAAGACGCACTGGTAAAAAAGTAACCATACAGTTCCCCCAGCTATTATGATATTCAGTGAAGTCGAGCAACTAAAGGACAAAGTAAGAACGTCTAGAGTGTGTGTGTTGGCAAATCGCGCTGCATCGGCCGTAACTACCCCCCTGCGGCGATGGGCTACCAGTAGATGGAGTAGAATAGGGCCGACAGTCGTTGGACCGTAACTTTCCCGCCCTGCCATCATTTGTCAGAGGGCGTAAAGAAGCTCCGAGGTCCATTTATCTTCAACATCAGATATCAAGAGAAAAGGGGTTTGGTGGACTGCGATTCATCCCGGACAGCAAATATAACCCCACCAGCTCGGAAACCCATCATCCGTTACGCTGATTAGTGAAGTGATCGGGAGGAGAAAAAAAAACTTTCCTCTCGCTGAAACACTTATCTTGGATTATTTCTTATAGCTAACGATACATTTATACTTGTTTCGTGGAGTAGTTTTTATTTGTATCTTATCCCGACTTTCTTGCGTGTGTGGTCGACCACAAGTCGAAAGGCTCTGGTTTGATTCTTAGTTGTACTGTCGGAGATAATTTATTTTTGTATACGAGCTTCTATTTAATTAGAAATATTTATGAGATCAGCCTGGGTGTGTAATAATTAGACATACTGCAGGAGTCTCAAGCCGATAATCATAACCTTTGTATTTAAAAAGTGAAACCCATACCGATGGATACGCGAATTAAGACGTCAGTCACATCTTATCTGATTTACCTGTGCAAAAAGAGTTTGGGGATCGAATCTCAGTCGAATGTATATAAGTGTTCTTTTCCTGAATACGGTTTCTACTTTCTTTACGTAAATACTGGTAATTATAAATTCTACCTTCCTCATTTCTACCACAGTATCGTAAATAATATATAGGGTGTACCATAACAAGTTGGAACCCACTTCGGTGGTGGACAGGAAATACAAAAACAATTTAAAAAGTCCGTACAATTATTTGTCCCATTTTACCTTGTTTGTACTACAGTAATATGGAACTGTTTAAGATTATAGGAAGTCATATTCTGAAAATTGAAAAATTACACCGTGACACTGGAATCGAACCCGGGACTTTTGGCTTAGTATGCCAATGTTTTAGCCACTGAGCTATCCAGGAATCGTCCCGTGCCCAGGGTCATTCTTTACTCATATTTTAAGGCAGAGTCTATGATGGACGTGAGGAAATCATCGACTACTAATGTGTAATGTCTTTTATTAAGAACACGAGCATGAAGCCAACTCCGAGTCTAAGGTGGCTGCGTTATCCGATAGCTCGTGATCTTAATTAAAATAAATCACACATTAGTAGCCGACGATTTCCTCACGTCCATCATAGACTCTGCCTTAACATATGAGGGAAGAATGACCTTGGGCACGGGACGATTCCTGGATAGCTCAGTGGTAAGAGCATTGGCGTACTAAGCAAAATGTCCCGGGTTCAATTCCCGTGTCCAGGTGTCAATTTTCAATTTTCAGAATATATCTTGATGGAGAATTCTTCTATAAAAAGCATAAATAATAGCTTCGGCTATTTGATTCATTACAGGAAGTGTTCAAAATGGCCACCTCCTGCCTGAATGCAAGCCTGAAGTCGTCGGGTCGTAGAATGTCACTCTCTTTCAAAAAATACCAAGTGTTTGGAATAACCAGGAATAACTGATGCGGGTACCTTGGTATTAAATACACTATTGTTAAAATCAGGGCCCGTATTTTGTTGACTTTTTTTTTTGTACATCACAAACAATGCTCATGTGAACATAAATGCTGTTCACTATCCCATTATTATAGGAACATTTTAAAATCATTCTTTGGTTAGTCTTTGTTATTTAGTATTTTTAAGTGTTTTAGTTAATATTTTCTTGGTTTGTATAATTTTTAGCCATCTTTAGGCATATATGTTGAGTAAGTAGGCCTATATTTGTTAATACTATCAATATTTTATAAATGTATAGGCCTAACTACTCAAACATAACTTTTTTAACACATAATGTAGGCAATTAACTTTGGATCCTCTTTTCTTGTTCTCTCTTGTTGCTACTAGTCTCTAGAAGAGATTGCTATTACTTGTGAGACAGATATTAATTGTAAATTAATCTTATATTTAGCAGACTGCAAGAGTTCATTAATTGTTAAAGGCTTTTCATTGCAGGTATATTTTTATACTTCATTCACGGTAGGAATTACTCTCTGAAAGGTCTTTTTTCCTACCGATATCCTACTATATAATAGATTTCTGGTAGGGAAAAAGGCCTTTCAGAAAACAATATTCCTACTCTGAACAAACTTTTAGCTACCATTTGTAAAGTGCGTGTTCGATTTAGTCGTGCGTATTCATTACGAGTTTTTGTTCATATTGTTAGGTCATTTTATTTTTAAATTTGAAGTAGGGTTTTATTTTCTTCAAATTTTTGGTTCATTTTATAAGTTTTTTTTTTAAATATTAAGGTGATTAAAGTCATTAAAGTAGTATTTAAATAATCACATAATACGATGGTTCTCTCATTTGTGTATGACCTATTAGTTTCAATACCAACACTATAAAATCTAATAGCTAGATAAAGTCATCATCCAATTACTTTCTAGTATTTCGTCTGTTTTTTTTATGTTCAGACTGAAAATAGGAAAGAGACGTTTTGTTTCAACTATTGCATTGTGTCCTTTGAACAGTCGAGACACAGTTCTTCTAATATAAAAAGGGTTGTGTGAGAGAAGGGTTGTAAAAAAAGCTGGTTTGGGGAGGGGGTGGATTGGGAAAAGATAAAGAGGAAAGGGTTGAAGTGTTACAAGAAAAACACAAGGAAGAATTTCTTCGTAACAACAGCTATGTCTACTAAAAAAAATAAAAAGGCACAAGATAAAGTTTTGTTGAAGGAAGGGACTGGTTGGATATTGAGTGGTGTTGAGAGATTTCGCCGTGAGAGGCGCTCGTGTTGCCAGATGTTTCCGGATGTTCATCCTCGCACGGGACTCTGGGGAATCCCCCGGACCCGGGAAGGATGTAATAAAGACTCGGGAGCCTTAGAGAAGGTTATTTTGGGGGGAGGTGTTTGACTTGGCACAGATTATTATCAGCATGCAAATTAAAGTGGCGTTATATGTACTTAGTAACCCCTTCCTTTGTTCTAAAACGCGTATTAAGGTGTAATATCCTCTCTAATAAGACTACCGGGAAGCTCAAGTGTACTTTCGCAAACATTTCGGAATAATCCTTCCGCGGGATCAAGTATAGGAAAGTCAAGATTTGTGTTACTGTTCCCCATAGGTGTTGGTGTAGTTACAGTGATGGTAAATTTTAAATATGCGTAAAAAGTTGTTTGCTAGCAACATTGATTAATGGCAATTGTGTTATTTTATCACCATTTATACTATCTGTCAAAAATAACAGTTGCACAGTAATATTATTAGGGGAGACCGCAGCAAAATACTGTATAGGGAAATATGACTAAATGGCAGCTCATGACTGTTATTGGCTAGTGAACATATTCCTGTGCAGAAAACAAATATATAAAACCCTGTATCTATACGTCATGTGGTCACGTGGTATGCAGCTGTCCCTTTTCATAGATATTATCAATACCTACAAAATAACACTGATAATATAAAATGTTATAAATGTTTACGTGGAAAGAATATGATTAACATACATTTTATAAAATGTCCTAAATATGAAAATTGGGGTATAACACTGATACCTACAGCGGCATCTGAACTTGTTTCGAGAAATAGTTAGAATGATGGAGGACTAAGGTCAACCCAAACAAATATATTGGAATTGGGATCACCTGGAAAAATAATACAAGCCATGGAGAAACCTAGGCTCAAGGGGAAGAAACTCCCTTCGATATTGGTGACCGCGTGGTTTATGACGTCACTCTCACAATAGATCAGATTGCCGAAGACGGGGATAACGCGATTCGATCCCAGTTGCTTTTATTGAAGGTGGTTTTCCTAAATGGTTTTCCACTCTTCCTCCCCGCAAATGCGGTTATACCTCTTCTAAATTCAAATTTACTAATCCTTGACACATTAGTGTAATTAGTAAATAGACGTATAACCCGAATGGGTAGTAAGAAGCGGTGCTAAAAAAAATAAAGAAAAAAAATATCTGCGACATATGACTCCTGGGCTTTGGTGGAAAGCTCGCATAGAGCACACAAAGAATAAGTTGATGGAAACCTTCATGCTTGGTCGTGCCGGGGGGTGAAGGGGGGACACGTCCCCCAATATTTGTGGCTTAAGGTGGGGACGCAAGAAAACGCCAGTGTTTTTGCAATTTTAATAGCAAAACTTTTTTTAGACAAAATAAATAAAATATTGCTCCATTATTCTTCACATGGTGACCTCAACAGTTGTTGAATATCTGTCATGACTCATGAGCATAGCGGATGAGAAAAAGTTGTAATTAAACTCCATGACACCCTTGACAAATATCTGTTAGACATCCCATGTAGGCTATTAAGGGCGGTGGTTTCCCGTTGCCCTTCATACTGAATATCTTTGAGCGAGCGCTAAAGTGTCTACCAATTTTGCTGGGAAAGGTATTTTCACATATCTTCCATGTTTATTTTTACATCCCACAATCGACTTGGACCGATGGCTTTACTTCCCTTTCGAAGGAAGTTGTGCTGTTGATTTTAATTGTTCAGATCCGTCGACCTCGGCTGGATTTGAACCCATTAACCTCGGGTCCTGATGCGAACCACTTTACTACAAAATCACCGAGATCATCTTATTTATTGTATGTAAGCTTAACAGTAAAAAAAGTATCAAAACAATCAATCACGTGATTGTGTCACAATTATAAAGATATTAAAGACAATATAAAAAAATATAATTACTTAAACAAGTATCATTATGTGGTTCGTAATGAATGAATAACTAAGGTGTTTGCTGAAGTGAATGTTCACTTAAATTCAATACTAAACACAGAATAAATAACTCTCTTGTAAATAGGTATGTGATTTTACTTTTATTTTCTTCAAATATTGAACAAATTATTGAGAAAAGTGTTAGACCTAAATTAATATATATTTTCAGCTGAAATCAAGCATTTGTATATTAATCTAAATATAATATAATGGATACAATCAAATAAGGGTCAGCTTCTATTAGATGTGGAGAGATCATGTTGATCAGCCGTCCTCCTTTTCCCGGACATGTTCTACATTTCAACCCTCTGTCCGTTGTTTGGGAGGAATTCTCAAACATTACAATAGCCCTACATTTTGATAAAAATAAATATTTGTCATTTTTTGGTGTCATTTTCTCTCAACGTGATCTCGACATTTATAAATTCTGCCGTAAAATGGCATTTCAGCCATCACTATTTTGTAACGTCCTACATTTTCCTTGAATGTATTACATTTTTCGAGTACTTGTCCATCTTCACGCCAAAGACATTTGGTTACCCCTGGGTGCAATGTGTCACGAAACAATTTAATTTAAAGTAACACCAAATAAAGTGCTAATATTAAAGTGGCAATTTATTTTTGGAAAGAGCCATTCTAAAATAGCTGGTGGGAGCTGGAGACGTTAGCTTTTAAATGGTACATTAAACGCCCATTGGTCATGTTTTTTTTATATTTGTTTTAGTGGACATTGTCAATAAAATAGGCTGAGTGTCCAATTAGGTATTGTGTAGGACGCAAACAAAATTGCAAGTAGAGCCATAAAGAGCCAACAGTTAAGAACAAAAAGTCAGAATGAGTGAGAAATATTCGTCTTTGGTCAAAGAGAAGTGATACGTATTTTTTACATTAAAATATGTTAGCAAACTGGATGGAATAAAATATCTAAATTTTAAATAGTATGAATTCATCGAACAAATCAAGGACAAAATTAATTCGAGACATTAGTTATATTTCAGGGATGAATGGTTTAGTTTATATGTATGTGGCCTCCCCTTATACTAGGAAATAGAACAAATGACATTTGGAATTATAGCTTACTAACATGAAAAGAAGCAAGCCCTCTGGTAAATTTTACACCGACCAAAACAAGAAATTCTACCAAATAAATCAAGAGTTAGGACTAAAACGACATCACAAAGAATCTTGATTACATTGGATATCATCTCTGAGGGAACTAACTGTATGGTTACTAACTGAAACAGCGTTGACACGCTCTTATTTTCGTGTGGTCAATCTTCCCACGTACAAGACAAATTTTTCAACGCTGGTTAGTTGAGGTTGCCAGTAGCTCCTTCTTACCCCAGCACACCACCTTCAGACATTCTTAGATCGAGGAGATTTTGGCAACAGTGTTGGCCGAGAGAGAGCACAGATTAAACTTCTCCATAAGACCTGCAGTTCACTCAGATGTTATATGCAGTGAAATACAACCATAGAGAGGAGAAAAAGTACAAAAATCCCAGATTGGCGTGAAAAAAACAACTTAAACTTATTTTCAGCCCCTGCATCTTGTATCTGAACGTTATTTAGCTTTTTTTTTAAAATTATTATTATTTAGCGCGCGTCTTATTACCCGTTCGGGTTATACGCTTTAAGTACTAATTACGCTAATGGATTAGGAATTGGGAAGGTTGAATTAGAGGAAGTGAACCCGCATTTGCGTGGAGGTAGAGTGAAAAACTATTTAGAAAAACCACCCTCAGTTTACCTGACCGAGATTCGAACCTCGATCTCCCCGTCCTCACCAGTCGAGCTCAACACGCCTAGCGCGTTAGCTAACTACACCACCGAGGCGAGTCTTATTTAGTTCTCACTTACAATTATATCCGACCAATCCTGTGATTCATAATATCATAAACATGTCTAAGAAATTAATCCCCCGCTTGTCCCATGATCTCAACCGTTACTCTCGTGTTAAGACTACCGATGTCAGGGAGATTGTGGTTTGAATCCCGGTCGGGTCTACTGAGGGTGGTTTTTACAAAATTGCTTTTTCCGTTCAAATGCTGGTATACATTTTTTGAATTCAACCTTCATCATCCCTAACTCATTAGCGTAATTAGCAGATACGCGTATAACCTGAACAGATAATGAAACGTGGTGGTAAAAAAAAATAGATTAATCAACTTTCGAAATCTCACTTTTCACTTCACTTATACTTAATAAAGTGAAATAATTTAATCTTGTAGTCTACATTTTCTTTCAGGACTTCCAGACACGCAAGCACAACTCAGTCGAATCACACATAAGTTCCAACTGGACGTTTGTTTCCTATATCAGTGTATTAGTGCCCGATTTAGAAGCAACAAGCCATTACACACACACAAACACACTATCAAACACGAATCTAAGGTTCAATTTTATTTTTCTATTCATTGCATTGGAAAATAAACACTTATGCCAAGGAATACGAACGAGGACAGTGAAATGTTTTGCAACAGCCAGACATTAACTTTACATAGCAGAGCATAAAAATAGTAGGTAAAATATCTAAAGCTACTATTCAAATAATAGTCCGAAACCTTATCTCATTCGTTAGCGCGCCTGCCCTTTGAGCTAAGGGTCCCAGGCTTGATTCCCGATGTCCGAAAAAATATATCGTTGGTAAAATGTGGGTTACTCCTTTCATAGTGATGCTGGGCGCTTTGTCTGTTTTAGATAATTTTTTTAGCACAGCGTCTTACTACCCGTTCAGGCTATATTCTTAGGTACTAATTATTATGCTAATGGTTTTAGGAATTACGTAGGTTGTATTTATAGAAAATGCACCCGCATTTGTGTGGAAGACGAGTGGAAAACCATTTAGGGAAAAACCCAATCAGTACACCCAACCATGATTAGAACTTAGATTTCCCCGTCATCGGTAGTCTAGTCTATTGTGAGAGTAGCGCGTTAGACCATGCAACCACCGAAGTGGGTTGTTCTAGATTTAATTTAGTTTATAAGTCATGTGCTTAAATAATTTGTTGGTTCAGAAAGTGCACGTTAAATACCTCTTATTAGAGAAGAACCCGCCTCGGTGGCGTAGTTGGCTAACGCGATAGTCGTATTGAGCTCGACTGCTGAGGACGGGGAGATCGAGGTTCGAATCCCGGTCGGGTGAACTGGGGGTGGTTTTTCCTAAATGGTTTTCCACTCTACCTCCACGCAAATGCGGATTCACTTCCTCTAATCCAACCTTTCCAATTCCTAATCCATTAGCATAATTAGTTCTTAAAAAACGTATAACCCGAATGGGTAGTAAGACGCGGTGCTAAATATTATTATTATTAGTCTATTATTATAGAAGAAAAAATTAATGTATAAATAAATAGATAAAAATAAAACATTACAATTTATATAATATCTTATGATTGTGATTATCAATATACAAGGTGGAAATTGATGTTATTACGTAAGTGTCCAGTATGAAGGTGATTTCAATTCAATCAATTTAGTTACGAAAATGTAAAAAAAAATCGTTAATATCGCCAACTTGCCCCAGTCTCCTCTATCAACTTTTTTTTTATTATTAACGCGTCTTATTACTTGTTAAGGCTGTGCGCATATGTACTAATTACGCTAAGGGATGAGGAAGGTTTAATTTAGAAGAAGTGTACCCGCATTTTCGTTTAAAGAGAGTGGAAAACAATTTTGGAAAAACCACGCTCAGTACACCCGACCGGGATTCGAACCCCAATATCCCTATCGTCGGCAGTCTAATCTATTGCGAGAGTGACGCCTTATGCCGTGTGGCCACTAAAGCAGCTATAAATGCTAGTTGTTCTAGTATAGCTTTTGTAACTCAATCTATTAATTTAATGGTAAATTTGATTTAAAAAAAATCTGATCTTTGACAAGCTACTACACTCATCGGTGGGGTCTAGAACTAAATTTCAGGCATATTAAGTCTGGTTTGCCATTTATAGAGGATTCGGGGTTCGAGTCTCGACCAGATGTACTGAGGGTGGTTTTTCCTAAAGGGGAATCCCATTCTTCCTCCACTCAAATGCGGGTAAATTTCCTCTAAATGATACCTTCCTCATCCATACCTCAAAATACGGATGGTTAGTAAGACGCGATACAAATATAGGTATATATATGGGTGTAAATAGGGCCCATATGTAGAGTGTGGGCTTTAGCATTCTGTACAGATATACGCGCATGCGCACTGCTGAGACTATAAATCGCACCTCCAACGTATCGAGCACTATGCAGCACATTAAACAGCATTTACAATATCCGGAGCAGGTAGGCAACCCGTTTACCAGGGTAGTATTTATGTCTCTGCGGTTACGTAATCTTGCCTCGATTCACCCGCAATCCTCTGGGCTCTCATCCCTCTCCTCCCTAACCATAAATAATAATAAAGAAGAACTGGAAGGAGAGGGGAGGGTAAAAGAGGGGAAGAATACCGCAAGACCCCGAACAAATATCATTCCCCATTCCATTCAACCCCCTGACTTCCCTTTCCCCACACAACCTCTTTTCTAACAAAGAACACCCATCCAGAAATGTCAAAACTTTTCGGTTTTTGTTGTTGTAGAGACTTCATTTAGGGAATATTGTGTTGGTGTTAGTGCCCTTTTAAAAAAGGGCCACTTCTTCTCTGGTCCCTCTTTACCAGCGTATCACACAATATCTAGTAGATTCTTGGATGTCTTTCACTCCCTCATTTATTTTTCCACGGCCCTTCGCAAGTTCTAAATCTACTTAGACAAGTTTATGTACACTCCGTTCATCCTGAAAGAAAGCTAACTTACCTTGCTCGCTTACACTATGGCGTAGTTTAGGGGATTAGGGCCATAGTGTAATAACATCAGGGAGAGATCGCCACCTTTCAGGGTAGACGGAATGTACCATATATAGTGATATGGTGATATGGTGGGTAGGGTAAATTTAAGTGAGTATTTACCCATTTCTTAAATACCCACCCAAAAAAGGGTATTTTCGGGGGGGGGGGGGGGGTTCATCTAACAGCAGAATATATCTAACATTTGTTAAAAATATATAATATAACTTTAAAATCAATTTTGAATTTTTTTTTTAATTACTTATTTGCATTTTTTTAAGAGGTAAAAGCAGAGAACTTATAATTGAAAGAGGGAAGTTTTATAAAAAGTTTAAAAGAAATTCATGGTTTGAAACTTGGCAAAACTGAGGTGGACATGTTAATCTCTCTATTAAAAATTGTATTGAGGAAGAGCTTCAGGTGCATTTTAAACTTTTAAAAGATTGATAGTAAGGTTAATACTGTCGTTTAAAATTAAAAATGGTTATTGTTTTCTTTCCTCGTAAGAAAATTGTACACAGCTAGAAAATATCCATACTAGATGATGATGATGATGATAATAATTTGCGCGTCTGAGCTACATTATTCGTAGCCCTTTAGTGGAAAGATTATCCAGTACTAATGTACCGTTGACCAAGCACCGCCCGAATGTACTAACCGTACATCCTTTCTGTGGAGACTCTTTCCATGTCCCGATGTGATGAGGTGATGGTGATAGTGATAGTGAGTTTGATGACGTGGAACCAGCAGAAATTTAATTGAGCCTAATCATCCAAAAACCCTGGTGACCGTTGGAGTAATTCCCCTTTCGGAAAAAATACCCAAGGTACCAGCCGGGAAACGAGACTGGGACCCTTAGGCTCGTGGCCATGTGCACTGACACTAGACCACTGGGTCGGTTTCCATGCTGATAAAAAGTAATTATAGTGTTTTTTTACTTGTATTGCATGTTATTTAAAAAAATATCACATTGAATGGTCTTAGCTTGAGAAACTATTATACTAATCATCTTGAAATACTGGCTTTTTAAGATATTGAACCAAATTATTACTTTTTATTACAATCTCTTTCATACTATTCAGTTTAGTCATCATATGCCATGAAGGAACTGTTTGATTAAATAAGCAGTTAAACCTGAAGAAAAGTTATAAATATCCATTAAAATACCCATTTTGAGTAAATACCTAGGGTATTTTACATCACTGACTATACAGACCTATCAAATATAGGCCCTGCCAAAGACAAAAACTGCAAGGGTTAAAATATTAAGTCATATTTTATTTGTTTGTTTTTACACTTAGAACAAATAATTTTATTCTGTTGTGTGACCGCTTCGAACGCTAGTGTTTCACTTTTGGCTTTCCTTATAAGCGTCATGTTACTATGGCAACCGGTAGAGTCTACTACAGTGTTGCTCATACCTCCATTTTAATCATTCATTGAGGAGGAGTAAGGTATGACTTGGCAGTTGAGGGTTTGAAAGGCTTAGGGACTTTCACAATAAAATTACAAAGCATATGTTATTTCAGGTTTAAACAAATCCTTTAAAACCATCAGAATTAATTTAGTGCCTGTGGGCTTGGCTTTGATCTTAGAGATAAGGGCACGAATAAAGAAAAAGTCGTAGCAATTCAAACAAATTTTATCTTTACATCTATTATATAAATTATTGTATTAATGATTTTATTTTCAAATTTGGCACGATTCTAAGGTAGGCTACGAAAGTTAAAGTAATACAAATTAGAATACAAGCAATACAACCGAAAGAAAAATTAATAATATAAAATGTAAACACATAATAAATATATAATATTATTTTCTTTGGAGATTTTTGTTTTTCAATCAATTGTAGTTAATACAAAATAAGATATTTTATTCCTTCAAAAAATGTTTATAAGATAAACTGTATGTGTGTGTTACTATTATTATTATTATTATTATTATTATTTATTATTATTATCGGCACCGCGTCTTACTAACCGTTCGGCTATATGCACTTACGCTAATGTGTAATAGTAGGGTGATTGTGAGATGAAATGGAGGACCTAGAGTTTAACATGGAATCCGAACCACGGTGGAGACCTAGTATTCTACACATTCACAAGTTGTGATTAATACAATTCTTGTCAGAGGTAAAGGAAGGTTTGGTAATCAGATAAATCTGTGCCGGGACCGAGGATTGAACCCCGGACCCCCAGCACAGAAGTCTGACATCTTACCACCAGGTCACCGACTATGTGTGTGTTGTTCAGACAAAGTCACCCAGTTAGGATACGAACCCAAACCACTTAAGATGACTACGACTACGCAATATTGTAATAAAAACGAAGAGTTATACAAAATTTAGCTAAATATAAAGTAACGTACATCTTTTGTCACAAAGTTATTTTCAATGTAGTGCTTAGTTATTCAATTACATTTTTGTCTCAAAACATATTTTGTAAATTTGGGAGTTATCAGTGTAGTAAATACTTTGCGAAGCGCTCTTTAATTTTTTTTAAAATATGGTAATCTATGTATATTTGCATTTGAAATTAATAACCTTATTTGATTCTCTACAATTTATATTTGGTCGTTAATCGTTGTGTTATTTACCATAGTTACATGTACTTTTTTTAGATTCACACTTTCGCCTAGAAACAAGAGCAGACCTTAAACGTAATCACGTGGCGAGCTATAAACCTATCACAAGATTTCACCCTTATCGGCGTTATCCGCTAGATGCGACTTGTATCAACTCCAGCATTCTTTTTTTCCTTCGTGACATCAGCTTCGTAGACACATTAACATTTCAAAACCACCGACTAATCCAATGCGCACGCTCCCACAGAGCTAGATATTTCTATACAGTTGAATCTACTGTTGTGAAGTGATTTTAAATAACTAGAATGATTGTGTGTACTTATTTTATTTTGATTTGTTTCCCTACACAACACAATAAATTGAAATTATCCAATGGTGGTATTATTAACTTTAAAGATCTGTTTAGCCGCTAAAAAAATAAATTATGTCGGTAACCAATTGTTTCTAGTTTTTGTTGCAAAGAATGGGCATAAATACATTTTTGGTGGTGTGTAAATTACTGCGCCACTCTAACAAAATTGTTTACATCCATTACTATTTACAGCCTATGATCCTAGTTAGTTTTTTATTCAAGCCATATTTTTTTCCACTACAGACTTGCTAGGACTGTCGTAGTTGCCCTGACAGAATCTGATCTCTATTTTTTTCGGACGTGTGAATGGAGCTTTATCCGTGGGGTGAGGTAGACTCTTTGTTACCTTACGATCTAACCTGCGGACCCAAACAAGAAAAATTTCAACGTTCCACGATAAAGGTCGAGTGTCCTTGAAAGGACACTTTGGGACCCCCCTAGAGGGTTTTCAGAGGAGTCATAAACCACTCTATTCTCCTCTTGTCTTAGGCCGTGACGTCACACCCACGACTGGACCCAGGGGCTAAATCGAGCCTACCCTAAATATCTCTCAATATTTTATATTTATAAGGCACATAATCTAAAGAGTAGATTGTGTAGGGGTGAAGGAAGTCTGATAAAAAATATTAAAAGCCCTCACGCCATTTTATATTAGGGTCACATTAAACTCTCTCGCGCCTGCTAAATAAATAACCGTCCGAGAAGATATCGGTGGGGTTTTAATGTGAGCTAGAGGTTTATAGGGGGAAATGGGGGCAGATACGCTCTTCAGCGTAGGGTAAGGCGGACACAATCTGAAAGTCCACACAGCTTCGGGGATATAAAATCGCGCTGGTCTCGCGGGAATTTCAAACTTCGGAACCTTTTTCTATGATTTAAAAATATTGCACTTTCCTTTTTTTTTTTTTTTTGCTCTTCGTTTTATTGCCCTTCTGGGTTATCCGCATTAATTTACTTAAATGGAGTAGGATTGAGGAAGGTAGATTTAGAAAAAAGTACCCGCATTTACCTGGAAGACGAGTGAGAAACATAAGTCGCCCATATCCTGTACATGTATTAAATAGTATACGAAACATCTTATAGAATAGTCTATATGCCTCTAGTTAAATCTTTTATACATTACCCACACTGGTGGTGGGAGCTCGAACTAAATGTCAGGCTAATCAGTTTGGTTTTCGGTTGACGAAGTTGTTGGATTCGAATCCCAACTGGGTGGACAGATAATCGGTTTTCCTAAAAAGTTTTTTAAAGACATCTAAGTCGCAAGGCATTTCATTCACTAAAAGCTCCTAAAAAATTCACTCCTTTCAAGCCTTCCTACACACCTACACACCTCTCCCACGCCCAATGTTTAAAAAGGTTCTTTTTAAAGTCAGAATTTATCAAAAGTATTGGCTTATTAACATAAAGTTTCGGCATTTTTAACCAATATCGTCCTTGTTTTCCTTATTTTTAATTTTTTTTTTAGAATTGTTGTTTTGACTATTAACTCTTTATCACTCGTTTCGGTGGCTGCATTGTTTAAGCTACTCTCGCAGTAGATTAGACTGCCGATGACGGAGAGATTTAGGTTCGAATCTCGGTCAGGTGTTGTCAAGTGTTTTTTTTCTTTCAAAATAGCTTCCTACCTTCCCCTCCACGCAAATACTGGTACATTTATTCTAAATATAACCTTATCCATTCCCAAAACTATTAGCGTAATTAGTAGCCCTACGTAAGCGTACAACCCGAACGGTTAGTTAGACGTGATGCTAAAAAAAATCATTAAATACAATAAACAAACCAATCACATAAGTTTAAATGACAGACAAATTGAAAATTAATCACTTAATGTCAATATTTATTTAATGAAATACCTTAATCAAAGAGCTATTTATACTAATTAAATCAAGTTAAATTAGAAAAGATTGGTATATTTACTCTCAAATTCTACCTTCATCATTTCAACTTAGTTTTTGTAGTTAAATACGTTTATTCTGGACGGGTAGTAAGACAAGAAACAAAAAGATAATCTTGAGCTGATTGTAGTATTTCGAATCCAGCCGACAGAGTACCTTACCACCCGTGTGGTCGAGATTTGAATCCCGACTGGGTGTACTGGGGTACGTTTTTCCTCAATCTTTACCCTTTCTTCCTCTAGACAAATATTTATAATGTTCTTATTAATTCTACCTTCAGGGGTTGCGTAGCCAATGAAGGCAGGCATGTCAAACTTGTGGCCCACAGGCCGCAAGGGGCCCTATCTATGATTTTGTGCGGTCCGCTGACCGTATTAGATATAAACAATAATGTAATGTGAGTATTTTCTTCTTTTTAGAAACGTCAAATAAATTACAACATTTTCGAATGTGATATTTGGAAATTTGGCATAATTTTGAAAATTATGGAATGTGAAGTTTGTGTACCAAATCTGTATTCTTTCTTTCGATATGAATCAATTCCCAAAATTTTCTGAATTTCCGCACCAAATATGTGCGTTGTTTGGCAGCATATACTTTTGAGTGGGTTCTCACATTAAATGAAACCAAACACCTCAAAGATCTCGCTCGGCTCAAGGACACATATTTTTCAACAATCATGATACAAATTACTTTGGCATATTATTGTCCGACATTGTTGTAAATGAAAGGTTTCAAATTTTTTGTTAAAAAATATAGGGCTTATCTTATTCTTTTTATGGGGCTTACTATTTTCTTTAGTACCTTAAGATAGTGATAATACAGGTTATTTTTAAATGTAGCCCTTATGATTTGACGAGTTTGACATACTTGGTCTAGACCGTCACCCACACAATAGACTTTGAGTGCCGATGGCGGTGTGATCGGGGTTAGAATCCCAGTCAGATGTATTGAGGCCGCTTTTTTTAATAAAGGTTTATTTTCACTCTCCCAACATGCAAATCTGGATTCACTTCCCCGTGAAGTTTCTTGTAAAAGTAATCTATCGTAGTAACATACTTTTTAGGCTGGAAACCCCTGGGGTAGCTTATAAGCTAGGGTCATAGTGCAATCTGACAATATAAAAGTGTTACTTTCCAACAAGTGGTCGTATCCGTTCCGGCGTCCATGGTTCGTATCCTGACTGGGTTAGTATACGACCTCATCCCCCGATCGTGGTCGTTTATATCTCAACGCAGATTATATTAGTGTATGTGTTCGCTCAGTATTTTCAGTTCTACAATGATTAGACTGCTTTGATTAATTGAAGATATACATATGGTAATTACGGGCTCTTAAATTCAGATTAACATTTGAAGACTGAATATAAATAATGTAAGTTGAGTTGGAGTGACTAGCTGAGTTCAACTCTTTGATAGCACACGTTTGAACAGATCCTTCTGTGTGATGGTGTGATCGCTGAGTATATTGACACACGTCCATTTTGTGTGATGGTGTGATCGCTGAGTGTATGACACATGTCCGTTCTGTGTGATGGTGTGATCGCCAAGTGTCTGACACACGTACGTTATGTGTGATGGTGTGATCGCCGAGTATATGACACACGTCCGTTCTGTGTGATGGTGTGATCGCTGAGTATATGACACACGTCCGTTCTGTGTGATGGTGTGATCGCCAAGTGTATGACACACGTACGTTCTGTGGGATGGTGTGATCGCTGAGTATATGACAACGTCCGTTCTGTGTAATGTGTGATCGCTAAGTGTATGACACACGTCCGTTCTGTGATGGTGTGATCGCAGAGTGTATGACATACGTTCGTTCTGTGTGATGTGTGATGTGTGATAGCAGTGTGTATGACACACGTCCGTTCTGTGTGATGGTGGATCGCAGTATATGACCACGTCGTTCTGTGTGATGGTGGATCTCAGTGTATGACACACGTACGTTCTGTGTATGGGTGATCGCTGAGTATATGACACACGTCCGTTCTGTGTGATGGTGTGATCGCAGAGTGTATGACATACGTTCGTTCTGTGTGATGGTGTGATGGTGTGATAGCAGTGTGTATGACACACGTCCGTTCTGTGTGATGGTGGGATCGCAGAGTGTTTGACACATGTCCGTTCTGTGTGATGGTGGATGCGAGTAATGACCGTCGTCTTTATGGTGTGATCGTGATTATGACAACTCCTTCTGTTGTATATGTGTGATAGCAGTGTGTAGCAACTCGCTTGGTGATGATCGCGATGTAGAAAAGTCGTTCTGGGATGGTATCGCAGAGTGTATGACATCGTTCTCTGTGTGATGGTTGAAGCATGTGATTGACCACGTCGTTGTGGATGGGATCGCAAGTGTTTGACCATGTCCGTTCTGTGATGTGGATGCAGGTTGACACATGTCCGTTCTGTGATGGGGATCGCGAGATTGATTCGCCAGCTTGAAAAAAAAGATCGATCTTTATTAATTTTATATTTCCTTGATACTGTATTTTTACACGTATTTTTTCAGCTTTATGATATTAGTACTCACACTCCGGTATCGAAAGAAACAGCTTTTTTGTTATCTTCACTCACGCTAGGATTAAATGTTTACTAGAGTGGACTGTGGAGGAAGAACAAATGACACTATTTCTCAGTTCACTCATTTTCTGGGTGACAAGCAAGAAGCAACTCTAGCATTCAATATATTTTAGTTGATCCATAATTCATAACTGTTATTCATTATAAGTTCATATAATTGTCCGTGTTTAAATAAGAATGAAAATACAATTATGATGCAAAAGTTGAAATTATTATTACCATATTAAAAAGAAATACTCAGATTGAAATTTTGATACCGATACTTAATGTCATCGATACTTTTCTTTTGATCCCACATCCCTGACCGCTGCAAGGTCTCCTTTCAAACCTCACCGCGGTTCAAGGGAGCCGCACACTCCTTTATGGCAAACTCCCTTCCTATCAGCCAAGGTCACTTTCACTCTCTTAAAAAAAACTGCAACATGAGCCAGGGAAATCTTTTAATACTTGTATTATTCACAACTGATAGTTGTTGGGTTTTTTTATGAAAGGGATCGTAATTTCTAAATAAACACAATATGTAAAGTACGTTTGTTTTCTAAAGGGAGGACACGTGACGTTTCGGTAAGTCTATGTCCTTTACTGTAACTCATAAATCCTACTTCATTCGTAGTCCATTAGTTGAAAGATTAGCCAGCACTAATGTACACGCAGTGGATGCCCAAATGTACTGATCGACTAATCGTACATCCTTTCCGTGTCCCGATGAGATGAGGTGATGATGATAATGAGTTTGAGGGTGTGGAACCAGCGGAAACACTTAAACTTAACCTAGTAAAATTAAAAACACCCTGGCGACTGTTGGGGTGACCCTTTCGGGAAAAATAATCATAGTTCCAGACGGTAATTGAACCCGGGATCCCTAGGATCGTGACCAGGTGCACTGTCCACTACACCACTGTGCCGGTTATCTTTCATGATAAACAGAGTGTACATAATATGCATAACATGCTTATAGCTCGAACGAGTACACCCAATATCATTGCTAAGTGAACTGCAGGTCTTAATGGAGAAAAGCTTTGTATTCGCTCTCTCCCGGTTCTTCGTTCTCAATTATGTCGCAAGGTGGTGTGTTGGGGCAAGACGGAGGGAGCTACTGGCAACCTCGACTAATCAGCGTTGTGAAAATTGTCTTGTATTTTGTGGGTGGTTTGACCACACGAAGACGAGAGAATGACAAACGCTGTGGTACAATAGTAACTATGCAATTTCCTCAGCAATGATATCCAGTATACAGTAGCCTCATGGCTTCTTTGATGCTGACTGACAGCACACAGCTGACTTCTGACAGTCAACATTTAGGTATATACGTAAATGTTGACTGTCAGAAGTGACAGCTGCTAAATACACGTTTTTCAGATCATATGGTTCGGCGTAGGGATACATAATTTGGTCTGGTAACATTTCTTACCTGTCAATCAGCACCAAATAAGCCATGGGTCTACTGTAGTAAGAATTGGAGTTTAAAAAAAAGACTGCCGTGCCGGGGGTGGTAGTGACAGCTGATCTGTTCCTCGGTGCGCACAGTGACGTGCACGATCACCTCACTCGCCACCACACCACGTGACCGCACCACTGTCTCTCGCTACACCAGCCGACACATGTGTCGACATCCCCCCACCCCTCATTCTCGTCAACCCTGAGTGGAAGTGACGAGGCGTGAGGTCTTGTCGTGCTCACGGTGCGGCTAATATTACATTATTAGCAACGACGAGTCGGTTCCGAAATGTTACTGGTTCCGGTGCAGGTTCTACTGTTTCGCTTCTCGGTACCGAATTCTACTTTGGTGCCGTTTTTAAATAATTGATATGAGTTCGGACTATACGCTTATGTACTAATTACACTCATAGTTTGATAATTAGGAAGATTTAATTGAGAGGAATTTCATCCGCATTTGCGTAGAAGGAGCGTGGAAAACCAGTTAGGAAAAAACTCAATACATCCGAATGGGATCAAACCCTGTCTTCGGCAGTCTAGTCCAACACGAGAGTAGTGGGTTATACCACGCGGCCACCAAAGTGGGACATATATTGATGTGAATACCTAAATATGACAGTGTACCGCTCACGCACCGAGTCCGTGTTTTATTGTGTTTTTTTAATGGCGTCTTTGCAATCTCTACTAGAGACAATACCCTTATCCCCTCTTCCCCCTCATCAAGTGTGTAGATTATCCACGTGTTTGTCCAGCGAAGAACAAGTGCCCATTTCCCAAGCCGCCACTTGAATACCTCCTTCCGCCCTCCCCCAATTCCTCTCCATCAGATTTTTTTTTTAAAGCAATGACTCATCTCTCGGGGACCCACTTCAAACGAGATGTTACTTCCAATCCATTCCTCTTCCTATTGTTGACACAAACACTCCCTTATGTTAGCGAAGGATTACTTCCACTCTGCAAACAACCACGACGTGCAAGATTTACCCACATACATTTTACTCTCTACTCCTCCTCGAATCATATGACAAATATTACATTTTAATTCAATTTCATTGTATGCAGAGTTGATGGTAAATATTTGATTTGACAGTTAGATGCCCCGTTTTTTTTTATTATTTGATGTTTACTCTCAACGTCACGCTGTCTTCTTCCTTTCTTCGGCCCTGCCCTCGCCCCCCTTTTCAGGCTTCCACCGCCATACTTCGGGTACCGTCGGTGATCCTCGGTAGCACACGACTGTCTCTTGTTTTTATTTACGTCTCCTCCTCATCCTTCTCCTATTTTCGAGAGAGAGAAGTGTCGCGTTGTTGTTTCACTGCCAGTCGCGCGTGGAATACCAAAGCGTATGGTTTGACTAACGTTGTTACATTTTAAACGGTTTAAGTCGTTTAAAACGTGGCCTCACGGAGAGAAATAATAATTTTAAATTACTTATTTGACAGGAGCTTTTATTTCCCCATGTGTTTATGTGATGGTTCCCTAATTTAATATTTCCTATCGATGCTTTATATTGTCGGTAGCATATGCCGCCACTTCTTGTTGTATTGGTATTAAATTTTTAAAAAAATGAATAATACATGAAACTTTTAAGTGATTTTTTTTTTCTAAACAAATGCAACCACCAAACAATTAAATAATGTTTTGTAAATATTGTGACATTAAAAAAGATTTGTGACAATATTTTAGTTTATTTGAATATTCTCTAATTTATGAAATTGTAACGTGTCTGGGAAAATGTCTGGTAGTGTAATAAGTTTCAGATTTTGGTTTTTTCTCTCCAAATATACAATTCAATTTCGAGGTTAAGACCAACCTATAAGTGAACTTTAGTTGTGATCAAACATCCAAGTTCTAGTGTTTAGGAGGAAAGTAATCGGCATATGTATAGAATGTGTATCGAGACGGGAGTGAAGTTTCACCGTGTAAGTAACCCGTCGTGGTGATTGGAGAACACAGGATGTTGTGTCTCAAAGGCCACGTGGCAGTGACCTGCGTCCTACTTATGATGCTGTGGCCGACCGGGACTCGGACTCAGATCTTCGGAGGGGTGCCCATCATCGATGAACATGGTGAGTCCATATGTTCACCGAAAACACACTTTGTTTTTTGTTTTAATGTACATTTATTTCGTTGTTAATTTGTTTTATAAGCTATATAAATTAGTAAAATTACAAATTTCTCGAATCCAAATTCGAACCCTAGAATCTTTAAATATGTACCTACAATTTTATTTAAAATTTAATTTTTAAAAATGTTCAAGGGTTGGTACCACTGACAATTGTCATTTTGTTTATTATGTCTATTACGATATAAATAACAAAGATAACACCCTCTTTTTTTATAAAGCGAACTTACTATGAATTAATCACGGAGTCAAACAGAAATACTTATAGGCTATGTATGGTTCCTGTTCTGGTTCTCCAAAACAAATTTTAAAGTTTCAGCTTCTATCAAATTAAAAGTTCCTGTTCTTTTCAGTTCTTAATTAGGTTCCGGTTCTTAAAAAACACACTATATTTACTAGTTTTATGAATGTGGGGAATGCCAGGCCTCCACCGTGGTTCGGATTCCACGTTAAACTGTAGGTCCTCCATTTCATCTCACAATCACCCTACTATTACACATTAGCGTAAGTGCGTATAACCCGAACGGGTAGTAAGACGCGGTGCTAATAATAATAATAATAATAATAATAATAATAATAATAATAATAATAGTTTTAGTTCCATTAAAATATATGTAAATATAACATAATATTACAATATAATTTACTACAAAATACGATGTATATTTATATATAACTTACATATATAATTCAATAATTTGATGTTGCATAATTTATTTATAATTCAAAGTGCAGCTTGAACATATCATTTTATTTTATTTTTGTCTGCCAGAATTCTAAATATCAAAAAAGACCACCCTTGTGGTCAGAGTTTCTGGATACAGATGTCCCGGGTTCTATCCCCAGCGCTTCCAAATTTTCTGTGAAGCAGTGGTTCAAGAACGGGGTCAAACTCATTCTTGTTAGGACAAATGAGGGACTTACTCAAATGAAAAAGTAGCGACTCCGATACAAAAAACTGAGATTAGTGGCCGGAGGATTCGTTGTGCTACTATGAAGACACACATTGGCATAAGTTGGCACTATCTTTATAGACAACAGACGGTGGCTGCTTTGTCTGTATGGCTCTAATTTCGTGCTGACGCCATTGAGTTTTTAATATAAATTTTGAAAATTTCATTTTATGTTTTAATTAATATTTAAAAAAAACTATAGTTTATGCGTATTTTTACTTGAAAAAAGGTAATTAAATTAAAATATCTGAGGCCGGTTTGATGCAGCCAAACCAACTACTTACTATGTCGGGAACAAAAGGAACTAGTGTAGACCTATATTATTTTAGTTGATTTGTCTGAAACATTTAAATCGGCTATATAATGTCTGTCAATTCTTTTTATATTAAAAATATTATTTTAGGATTCATTAGTAGGTTATTAAAATAATGTTGCGGTAATACTCTCGATTTTAATTCGAACAATTTTAAAGTAAAATGTTAGTACTTTCTTGAAGTCCTTAATTTGTAGACATACCAAACTAAAAAAAAAATTAGTTTGCAGGGCCACAATATATAAAATGTATGTAAATTTACCTTAAAAACCATTCTAATAATATCTTTGATGTTTCGCTCACTCTTCAGGTCATTTATAGAAATTATGTACCAGGCAATTGTCATTTCGCCCCATATATGAAATAATATTTTTTTTTAACCAAACTATAAAACACTTCTTGGACTACACACAATGAATACAAACTTTTGGCTACTTCTTACTTGATATTTGAGGGATGAGTGAACAAATAAACAATTTGTGACCCCCTTTTACCCTTAACCCTCCAAACAAACTAATCATCCAACAACAACTTAAATTGTTTAACTTTTAGGAACAACTATTTCAAATATTTATTTAGCACCGTGTCATACTACCCGTTCGGGTTGTACGCTTAATTACTAACTACGCTAACGAGCTAGGAATTGGAAGGTTGAATCCAGAGGAAGTCAAACCGCATTTGCGTGGAGGGAGAGTGGAAAACCATTTAGGAAAACCACCCCCAGTTCACCCGACCGAGATTCGAACCTCGATCTCTCCATCCTCGGCAGTCTAGCTCAACACGAAACTAGCACGTTAGCTAAATACGCCACTGAGGCGGGTACTTTCAAATAAATGTAGGCCTATTCTTATTTAGCTTAGACTGCTTGTACAACTGGGCAGATTTTCATTTCTCAGTACTCCACTTTATTAGACATATTTGCTGTCACTCAAAAGTTAAATACTCTTCCTTAGCTCTGAGCCTAGTAGTATTTATACTGAAAGTACTCATTGATACTTTTAAAATCCCCTTGAAAAATAAATACATACTACCCGCTTCGGTGGCCGCGTGGTCTAAAGCGCTACACTCGCAGTAGATTAGACTGCCGATGACGGGGAGATCGAGGTTCGAATCTAGGTTGGATGTACTGAACGTGGTTATTCCAGTTTGGTTCTCCACTCTACGCAAATGCGGGCTCACTTCCTATAAATATAACCTCCCATATCCCTAAACCCATTAGTGTAATAATAATATTATTTAGCACCGCGTCTTACTACCCGTTCGGGTTATACGCTTTAAGTACTAATTACGCTAATGGATTAGGAATTGGGAAGGTTGAATTAGAGGAAGTGAACCCGCATTTGCGTGGAGGGAGAGTGGAAAACCATTTAGGAAAACCACCCCCAGTTCACCCGACCGAGATTCGAACCTCGATCTCTCTGTCCTCAGCAGTCGGGCTCAACACGACAAGCGCGTTAGCCAACTACGCCACCGAGGCGGGTTTTATTAGTGTAATTAGTACATAAGCGTATAATCCGAACGAGTGGCAAGATGTGTTGTTGAAACACACAATCTTACCCTCACAAAAATTCCAGAGAAAAGGGAGAATTTTATTTTATAAATAAAATTAAGTTTCAGAAAGGAGCAGTGGCGGCTCGTAGCTAAAATTAGTGGGGGTGCTGCTAACACGGAAAGCAAAACAGTGAATTTTTTACTTCACAGCCTCAAAGCCAACTTTTCCATTGGTATCATTCAGAATTAAAGCTACTAATATATTACTTGTTGTTGCTCTTGCCTGGCTGAGATATTAGAATATCAGGTGTTGAACGACCTATTTTCTTAACTGTAACTATCTCATGGAGAGATAGCTGTGAAAACTTAAGCTGTTGAAGTTCACTTACAGTCACATAACTTATTTCTTGGGGATTGAAGGCCATGTTTAAAGCTTTGTGTTAAATAAAAGAACAAAAAAAAATCAAATAGAATAGCTGGAAGCAGAATAATAATCTAATTCTACACTCTTCTACACTTTATCACATTCAAGAATATGGTACACGGTTTTTAAGCACAACACACGCTGAGTAAAAAAAACCTTCCACCATCACGCCAGAGCAACAGTGCTCTCTCTACCTGGTAGTCCTGCCTTCCTCCTTATCCCCTCCTATGTGCGCATGCGCACAACAGTCAAACACCACGTCGCTGGCACTGTGAAGAGCACAGTTCCATACAAAAATTTTTGTATCTTTTTCATAAACTGGGAATGGCTACTGAAGTACTGACATTAAGCTTGAGGAATATATATTGTACTACAAAAATAAATAAAGAATTATAGAAAAATAGACTCATTATATTAAATGTTATCGATAGTATCAAATGGAAATAGGGGGTGCTGCAGTTCCGCAGTGCCTATACACAAGCCACTTCTGGAAAGGCGGGTAAAAAATTCAATCATAAATGATTTATTGCAAAAAGTTAGAACCTTTATTAACCTAAAAATATGTATCGAATCCGGTTCCGGTTCTTAACCAATTTATTTTTTGGTTTCTGTCCCAGAACCGGTTCCTTAAAAATAACTGTTGATTTCGGCTATCGGTTCTGGTTCCGGTTCGACTCCTTGACCTATTAATACAATTTGGTTTATTTTTTGTCACCCTACAAAATACACATGTCTATATAAATCCTTTTACCAATTTCTTAAACTTGTTATTTTAAGGGAAGATCTTCATAAATTATATTAGAGATATATATTTTTTTTTTAGGTTTTTACTAATCTCAGTTTAATAGAATCTAGGATTCGAGTGTTCTATCTTTAATTTCGACTAATATTCAAACCTCAACCTCCTCCTTAACCAAAGAGTCATTCTATTGTGAACCTGCCTCTTTAGACCAAGTGACAACTCTTAATAAGAGTTTGCTCCAAATTATTTAATTAAATAAATTAAGAGTTGGTGGGTGATACGTTCCATCCGTCCCATACGAGGCTTTTTTTTTTGTCATGGTTAAATATTTTGATATTTTATTCATTTCACTACACACAACGAGAATCGATCTACGCCAGGATTGGTACATTTTGAAGACTTTCAATAAATAAATATTTTAACAAAACTTACAAACTCGTCAAACTCGCATAGGAATGTAAATATATTGACAAATTACGTGTTACTTTTAAAAAAAATACTTTAAATAGTTTATAGTATTTATACTAGTTAAATTTTAAATCTAGCCTACCAACCCATAAAAGGTTAAATTAGATTGGGAAAGAATCATAATAAGTATAGGCTTAGGCCTATAAATTATATTGCCCTATTATATGTATTCGATTTTTCTTACCCTTTTGTTTTTCAAACATGTGTGGCAAATATCAATATTTTATAAACTGAAACAAAAAAAAACAGATGGGACAGATGATGTGTACCATCTCACAAATGCTAAACCGCCCGCACTGATGCTCACGTGGCTTAGCATGTCCGTCTGCTGAGCTAAGGGCCCGGTTTCGATTCTTGGCATGACAGAAAAATTTATCTTTGGTGAAATAGGGATTTCCCCTTTCACAGCGATGAATTAACGGCCGGGGGTTGGATGTTTTGTCTGTTCTAGATTTAAGTTATTTTATAAGTCGTATGTTGATATG
Source organism: Timema cristinae (assembly GCA_039000515.1). Taxonomy (NCBI): domain Eukaryota; kingdom Metazoa; phylum Arthropoda; class Insecta; order Phasmatodea; family Timematidae; genus Timema; species Timema cristinae. Next base: position 108,335,078 of record JBCFYV010000012.1, read on the forward strand.
ATCAGTCGACTCAGAGAGTGCACGTTAAAAACCTCGAATAAATAAAATGGTTCAATAAGTTGTATCCTTCGTTTACCCTATAAGGTAACAAATTTACCTTACATTATTTCACTATGGAAAGATACCTACTTAGGTGGCCGTATTATCTAAGGCAGTGATCTTCAACCTTTTAAACTAAGGCCACTTTTCCCCAGCTAATTATTGCGGCCACACTTTACATAAAACATGTCACACGTAACCAAAGATTCCAATTTCATGTTTGTACAGTTGTACCAATGTAATTTTGCCATACTGAATCGCCTGAAATCTAAAACAAATCATAATACAATATTGAAAATTAAAGTTTAAAACTAAGTTTAATCTATAGAAAATAAATTGCTACCCATATAAAAAAATGTTGTTGAAAATGTTTTTAGGTTTAATTTTAAGGAGACACTTGGCACTGCTTTTTCTTAACTAATTTCTCAATATTAGCTTTAATGCAGACGGACTAATTCTAAGGGAGCTTTCTAAGTGGACGTCAGTAAGTTGGTTCCATAATTTCGACTTCACAATGTTAATTCTTTAGAAACGTTGTTTACAGCAGTAGGTACTGCCAAAGAGTGATGTTGTGAGCAGAGTATTAGTTCGGAGGTTTGGAAATTGTTTTTCTTGAACATATTTTGAGTAAACTGTCAAAAGATCTACACTCACATATTTCTCTCTTAAATCTGTATTACACTGCAACTCAATGAGCTCCATTTGCACATTGCTCGGCACGTCCTCAACATCAACACTAAATGGAGTGGAAAATATGTTGAACTTTTTTTATTGGATTTGAAATCTTGGAAACGCGTATCAAAATCGGACCTTACATCTCTGAGTGCGGTAATGTATTTTTCATTGTTATGAAATTCACATTGGGATTTTGTTGAAAAGTGTGTTAATTCACATTTTGTAGTTGAACTTCCCACAGACGAAGTTTATTTTCAAATGCCTTCACTTGGTCAAAGAGGTTATGTATCAAACTGTTCTTACCTTGTAGTCGTATGTTCAGGTCGTTTAGGTGCATAGAGATATCAGTAAGATATGCAAAATCAGCCATACGTTCAGGGTCATTGAACTGATGGACAGGCTTGCCTTTTGTTGCCATGAATTCACGAATTTCTTCTTTCAGGTCGAAAACTCTCTTCAGTGCCTTACCTCTACTGAGCCAGCGAACCTCTCTGTAGTAGAATACATCGCCGAATGTGTTAAATATCCTGTGGTTCAATCCTTGGGGTTTGATGAAGTTCACTATTTTTGTTAAAACTTTCATAACATCTTTGAAGCATACACTTTTAGCGCACAAGTTTTCTTGGTGTATAATGCAATGATATTGTATGAATTTACCATTTTGACACGTAGCAGTACTAGCTTTTTTCGTATTAGTGCCACAACACCTTCATTTTTTCCTACCATTGCAGAAGCTCCGTCAGTAACTACTCCGGAGAGATTGCTCACCTGTTTCTCATATCGCTCCAAAGTTCAAGAGACAGCATTAAAAATATCACTGCCTTTAGTAGTGCCAATCATATGAAAAAGAGCAGCCATTTCTTATGTTATGGTAAAGTCATTGTGAATGCCCCTGGTAAAACTAGCCAACTGGGCCGTGTGTAATGATATGAAATTATACATCTCAATAATTAATATTCACATCTTTATTCAAAATTACGAAATTTTAAATGAGAACTGATAGTAAGATTTATTTGTGTTAAGTTGTTAAGTTGCAAAGTATGGCGACATCCTCCTACGTCTCTGTTTAAAAAGATAACGCAGTTTTGTGGACAGAAACGCACCTGGATGACCGACCACACCTTTTTTTCTTTTAGGAAGCTTCGAGAAGGAAATGTCTCTTGATATACCCCTTCAGGGTACGCATCTCTTCACTTTACTTCCTGACGAGGAGCCGTGTAGGTGGAGTCTATGACATCTTAATCTGTGTTCTAAATTTCATGTGTCGGGAATTATCATGGATATAAATTAATAGTCGAGCTTTTATTAAACTCTACAACGTGTGAAATATCTAGCAAAAAACTGTTTATTTACTTAGAATTTTAAAAAAACAAGGACTTTTAATATATAAAATAAGACATCTTTCCTTTTCAATTATTATAATACAGAACAGCAAACTTGGACCCAATTCAATCGTTATATCAAATGTCACCCTAATGGTGGCGTACAAACATTAATATATCAGGCTAGCTCTTTTAAACGTTACAAGTGTCTGTAATGTCAGTACTCTAATCGAGACCCAATGAAAAAACAACTGAGAAGCACGTTCTTTAAGTGTGTTCTCAATATCGTTTGCTAACTCTTCAATCCTTCTGGCCACAGTTACTCCTGATAAGCTAACTTTTAAAAAGAAATGTTTTTTTTTATGATGGACACAGAACTTCAGCTGCCGAATACATACACTCCTTTTTACAAATTCGCCATCTGTAAATGGCTTTTATTTCAAAGCTATTTTCTCGGATATAATATAACTTGCCCTAACACTTGATTTAATTTCAACATTTTGCTTCTTAAATGACGTTTGCAGTTTTCTCTTCAAATCCGCCACTTTATCTTATCTCATTTGCTCTTTAACTGAATCCATTTTTGATGAGTGCTTCGAGTCGTAGTGCCGCTTTAAATTGTATTCCATCAACATCGCTACCGTGTTATTACTAAGCAAGCAAACTGGTTTCGCTTTCATATTTTTTATCCCGGCACAGATTGATCTTATTACCAAACCCTTCCTTCACCTCTGTCTGACAAGACGTTTATTAATCAAAACTTGTGAATGTGTGGAATGCCAGGCCTCCACCGTGGTTCGGATTCCACGTTAAACTGTAGGTCCTCCATTTCATCTCACAATCACCCTACCATTACACATTAGCGTAAGTGCGTATAACCCGAACGGGTAGTAAGACGCGGTGATAATAATAATAATAATAATAATTTAATATTAAAAAAAATACAAGTCCATCCACTTTTCATTGAACACCCTTCTCTCTTCTTTAATTTTTCGCTTTTTGGTTGTGCATTGTTAAAAAAGCTGAATCCAAAAATTAATGTACCAAACAAAGTACAAACAACACCATGCCACAAAAGGCTGACTCGTACTAAGAGGGAGGGAGTGAGGGTAGCTGGAAGTCGGCCAGCTGTTTGACTTTGAGTTTCATTGTTGTCACGTGCTGCAAAAGCATCGCCAAAATTCCCAGACAAGAGTTTTAGTCCTAAAAAATGTATCTTACAGAATTATTAAACAGAAATATTGTTGAATGTAGGTGACCTGGTGGTCTAGGGGTAAGGTGTCAGACTTCTGTGCTGGCGACCGGGGTTCAATCCTCGGTCCTGGCACAAATTTATCTGATTACCAAACCCTTCCTTCACCTCTGACAAGAATTCTTGTGAATGTGGGGAATGCCAGGTCTCCACCGTGGTTCGGATTCCACGTTAAACTGTAGGTCCTCCATTTCATCTCACAATCACTCTACCATTACACATTAGCGTAAGTGCGTACAACCCGAACGGGTAGTAAGACGCGGTGCTAATAATAATAATAATGTTGAATGTAAAATTGTTCCGCGGGCCGTGGGTTGAATACCACTGGTCTAAGGCGTCACTCTTGTGTTAGACTAGATTGCCTATGACAGGAATATTGGGGTCGAATCCCAGCCAGGTGTACTGAGGATGGTTTTCAAAAAATGCACGGTTTTCCACTCTCTCCCTCACTCAAATTCGGGTACACCTCCTCTAAATTCAAACCTCTTCATCTATAACACATGAGCGTAATTATTACATATACGTATAACATGTCCAAGTAGTAAGACACGTTGACAATAAAAAAAATCTTGGTGAGAGGTGGAGCAAGGTTGTGATAGGTGCCCAATACACATTGGGGTGGGGGGGGGGGGTAGCCTGAGGTTGAGAGCAGTGCCCAGTCCATCCACGTCCGGCACGCGGAATAGTGAAGGTCAAGGTTTACATTTAAGCCGAGTGTACAGAAGTTATTTTTTTTCGAAATGGTTTCCAACATTCTACGCCATATGCATATATCCCTTCATTTTACTCCATTGATGTAATCAAATGTGGATAGCTCAGATATACTTATAATTTATTGCTGTCTGGTAAAAAAAAAAGTATTTATACATTTTAGTTCTCTTTGTGCTTTAATCAACTCTCCACTGTCAAGTCTCTCCTCTCCTCGGAGAAGTCGTCGTTATCTTCATCGTGTAAAATAAGAGGTTCAGACTGTTTGTTGTATGTAGGTACAGAAAACAGGTCTTGCTTGCTCTGCCCCGACAGGCTGTGTGTCTACAGTAGCCCCGTGGCTTCTCTGGTGCTGACTGACAGCTGACGGCTATGAAAAGTTACCAGACCAAATTATATATCCCTACGCTGAACCATATGATTTACAAAAACATGTTTTTAGCAGCAAAATTTATGTATATACCTAAATGTTGACTGTCAGAAGTCAGCTGTGAGCTGACAGTCAGCACCAAAGAAGCCACGGTGCTACTGTAGTATTAGGGCAGTGCAGTACCTTTAAAAGGTAACCCTACCCTAATTTAAAAAAAACCTAAACTCTCTACAATAATAATAATATTTAGCACCGCGTCTTACTACCCGTTCGGCTTATACGCTTTAAGTACTAACTACGCTAATGGATTAGGAATTGGGAAGGTTTAATTAGAGGAAGTGAACCCGCATTTGCGTTGAGGGATAGTAGAAAACCATTTAGGAAAAACCACCCCAGTTCACCCGACCGAGATTCGAACCTCGATCTCCCCGTCCTCAGCAGACGAGCTAAACACGACAAGCGCGTTAGCCAACTACGCCACCGAGGCGGGTTTTTTTCTTTCTTTCTATTAGTATTTATATTCATCAACTTAACCACTATATACAAACATTTATCAACATAACATAATCAAAATAATATTGTCTTTCTCCAACCCTTCAGGGTTCTTCAAAGTAGATTGTCCATCGAATTTTAAAAATAAAGTTGTTTCTTAAATCCCCAAATAGGGCACATCTCACACTGTTGTGGCGGGGTTATGGCCCTCACCTCACTACACATAATGTCTGGTCGACGTTACTCACTCTGGTGCCCATAAAAACACTGGGCGACCAGCGCATTGCCATCTAACTCGGCCCATAGGCCGGCATCGCCGCTATCTGGCCTCCCCTCCCATCTCACACGACTAGAAGATTGCCCTTTGTAATTTAGAGAAAGAATAAATGGTGAACATAATCAATTAAATTTTCGTTTTGATTAGGACTGAGGTAATCATAATTTATAACGACATAAAATACAAATACAATATTATTGAATCATATTTAGATAATTTATATAAGACATATCTTATTTATTTAAACAAATTTATGTTGTCTTTTTTCTACATGTTTGTTCACTTTTACTATAAAGTATATTTTAAGCAACAAACGGTATTTCAATAATAATACGTGCTGCTATCTAGATGCAGCTTTTGAAACTAACGGAAGTGACTGTTCCGCTACTTTCTTCGCCACAATACACATCTTGGCTACCATCATTTATTTAGGTAGCCTCGATCTTTTCAAAAATTGACAAATTCTCTCTAATATTTTTATTTTGTAAAAACACCAATATAATTACCATGATCATACGTGCCTACTAGTGTTTTGCTTACGTATACAACCTCAATACGGTTTGGCGATTTAATGTCTGAATTTTGTTTTTGACCAATATTGGGTACGGAGAATGATCAGACATCGCAATCTAGGTGTAGAAAACTAATGTGGTTGTAGCGTATACCTAAATGGAAAACATTATTACATTACAATTATTACGGTTCATCCATAAACCACGTGACACGTTTTTCTGAACTCTTTTGACCCTTCTTCCCTCAACCCCCTCCATGTATCACCAAGTAGACATGTATCCACTCTTACATGTTATTTCACATCAAGAGTGAATGTCTTTCTTTCCTAGAGAAGCTTTTGTGACACTAAAAGAGGGACTTAGATTTAAAACTACCCAGAATCCATTTTAAATCCTGGATATCAAATATTTCAAAGAAATTTATAAAAATACTTTATTATTTTTATTTATGAAAAATTATATAATTTAAGTATAAGATCTTTAGTTATATTCATAGTGATTTAGTAAGGAGAATTATAATAATAATTATTCAAAGGAACGCCTAATCAACAATAACAAAAGGATCTAATTAAAACTGAAAAGATAATAAGTGATATAAAATATAAGGTAAAAGTTAAAGATATAATGAAATTTAATTAGCAAGAAATATATTGGGTTTTTAAGAAAAAAACCTTTAGAAAATTAAATGAAATACAGATAATAACAAGTCTGACTATAATATATGTTACATCATATAGAAGAGAAGGTATAATAAACAACAGAATACTAGTAGGACTTAAATAATGGAAACTTATAACTTTATGAATCCTATTAAAGAGTGTAAAATAAGGTAGAAAAAATAACACTAGGGTTAAAATACAGGAAACATATTAAAATTGTTCTTGTCCAATTTTAATGTGTTTCCTGTATTTTACCTTATATTTCATATCACTTATTATCTTTTTAGTTTTAATTAGATCCTTTTGTTATTGTTGATTAGGCGTTCCTTTGAATAATTACTAATTACTATAAGATCTTTGTTCTGTTGCGGCCCATCTTTTTGAGGGACACGTACGAATTGCGGCCCACTCACTTGAGAGAGAGGTATGAGTTGTGTCCACCTAATTAGCAATGTGCTTTTATCTCATGCTGTCTTAAATTTCAGATAGAAACTATAATCGTCTCATGTCGACATCACTCGTAATATCCAAACTTTCTCAGTTCTTGTCGTCCAATGGTTTTGGTTAAATTATGAATGTTCAGTCTCTGAACTGTATATATTTAATATTGTAAAATAGCCTTTATGTAATAGTTTGTTTAACTTAGTTCATTTTTATTTGTTCCCTATTTTTATTGGTTTGTATGTGTTAGTTGTTCTTTGTTCTTTGGTTCCCGCCGTTTTTGAGTTTTTCCCTCCTTTTTTTTTGAGAGTGGAAAGAAGGGTGAAAGTAGGTCGTTGGTTCCTTTTGTTAGTCAGTTCAGCGTGGGACTCTGTACGTGTTGGATGTCTGCTATGACAACTGCATCTTTTGCTGTATAAATCATTGTTTATGTGTGAGTCTGTGCTTTGGGCCCTAAAGGGGCCTCTTTGGTCCAAAACCACAGCCAATATTCGAGAATTGCCGAGGAATTAACGACCTTGTTCCCTATTCCTTCCTATACCAACCCACAAGGTAAACCTCCATTTTCGCGGAACCTTATTTAGCAGAGGTAAGCATTTATCACATTGTTATATACAGTCCACTTTTTATCGATTTTGTTGTTGTTGTTGTTTGATGCTAATAGTTTGGTGACTGGAAAGAACAATGAAGTTTTGTTAGGTTAGGCTATGTTAGGTCAGGTCATCATCTCGGGCCGCAATTTATACGTGGCTTTAAAAGTGTGGGACAGCAACTCACCTGCAGCCGTGTTCTATGGCACCATGTATAAATTAGATATAGTGTGTGGGGAGGGGGGGGGGGCTCGAGGGGGGCTTCTCAACAGCGTTACATGTTATGGGTGCCCCTCTTATTATGTTGATCAGACTATCATGTCTTTGTTCCTACCCCTGTAAGAATTGCGCCCCCTTCCCTTTCTTTGGTTTCACTTATTTCTTCATTCTTTTAGTTTTCCTTTTGTTTGATCCTTCGTTCTGTCTCATCCCTTGTTGCTGTGTAGTAAGTGAAACAACCCGTTTAGCGCAACCTGGAATTGTTCTGATGAGGGAGGGGAAGACAGATGACCAGCTTGTTGGTGGCACGGGTGGTGGATAGGGGGGACAGTAACAGGTTGTCTGACCACGATAAATCACCCCCACCCCCCCCTCCCCGTACACTCTTGTTGTGGGAGGACAATCTTCCACTCGGTAGATTGGGGGGAGCGGAAAAGTTTCAACTCTGAATTGTAACATTTCCGACACGTCTAGAACAAACAACTCATAAAGCTATTTTATATTTTTTCCGTCGTGTTTCACTTATTTTCTGAACTTTGCGCAAATACAGAATGTAGCGTAACATGTAGGACCCCATTTAACGGTGGGCAGGAGACACAAAAACAATTTAAAAGGTTCATATTAACATGTGCCCCATTTGACCTTGTTCCCAAACTATAGTCATGTTTGTACTCCGGTAATGTGGAGCTGCTTAACCTAATAGGACGTGTTCAAAATGGCCACCTTCGGCCTGAATGCGAGCATAGCAATGCAATGTATCTTTGAAAGAGTGCGGCATTCGACGGCTCTGATGACTGCAGTCAAACACATGTAATCAAATGGTCCACATTGAAAATAGTGAGGGAGAAATTAAGTACTATCACAATTTTTAATCAGTTAAAACTAATTTTTAAATCCTTAATATTAAAAAAAAGGTGATATAAAGTGTTAAGATTTAGGCCTACTCTTTATTTTCCCAAAGAAATTTGAATTATTTTTTTTTGCATCAAGAGTGTGTGGGGATAGGCTTTAAATCTTGTTTTGAAGTAACTTTCATGTTTTTATTTATTTTTTTCCACTGTGTCTTATTACCAGTTCGGCTTGTACGCTTATATACTAACTAAGCTAATGGTTTTAGGTTGATAAAGGTTATATTTAATGAACTGCACCCGTATTTGCATAGAGAGAGTGGAAAAACCATTTTGAAAAAACTACCCTCACTAGACCCGACCGAGATTCGAACTTCGATCTGTGTATCACTTGCAGTCTAGTCTACTACGAGAATAACGCCTTAGACCATGCGACCACCGAAGTGGGTAACTTTCATAATTGATGACAAATGCGGGCAGCACGGAATATTATGGCTCGGGCCGCACGCAAGTTTGACACGCCTTCCTTAGACCACGTGACCACGTGGCTTTAAGAAAATCATTATGGTGGTTGTGAGAGAATTAAATAAATTATAATAAGACTAGGCCTATTTCCAATATACTGTATTTACATATTTGTTTTAAAAAGTGTTATTATTATATTATATTAATTTTAATCTATAGAATAAAACATTAGCCAATAGCTGTTCACTAAAGGTTGAGGTTTGAATCCCAGCCAGGTGCACTAATATAGTTTACTTTCCACGAAAAATATGAGGATACTTCCTCCAAAAAATATACTTTTTTGTACCGCATCATACCACCCATACAGGCTATTCTCATTTATTTGCGTTAGTGGACAGAGATGAAAAAGGATATAGTAATGAACCCCATTATGCTAATTGAGAAAATGAAATAATTCATCAATCACGTGACAATTGAGTGGATCTCCAACATACAAATCAGACTAGAAGATTAGTAGACGCTTGTCCGAGATGTGAGCTGGAAAATTTATTACTTTTCAAAATTATCAATTTTTTTACCATGTAAGAATTTCAGCTATCTGGTTGAACAATTCAATTATGAAATGACTAAGTTTAATTTATCCTGAGGACGGTAACAACACAACAAAAATAGTTAAATGCAATATAAGATAACAGTGATTCTTTTTTCACACTCTCGTAACGACTGCAAGCTGGTGGTTGAATGTTTACTTAGTTGGTCGTATATACAATAAATATATGTGAATATTCACTTTATAATCAAGCCGAAAAGTTATCCCTAAATTGTTATTAATTTTGGATTATAATTTGTGTTTGCATGGTGACTTATAGTTAGTTCAACTTAGAAAAGGATGTGAAGATTAATTTCAAGAAATGCAAGTGTACACTAGTTATCAGTTAAAAAAGACTAGTCTGATGCTTCTTTTGTCACAAAGAAGAGAAAAAACAATTGCATTTACCACCACATAATTCCTCGTCCTGACACCATAACTCATCCTTTTTATTTTATTCATCTTACCTTTAGAGTGTTTTTTTTTCTCCTTTTCTTGTGGTTTATTTATGGAAAACTTATTATGACACCTTAGACTGAAGGACGAGGGGAAAGGGAGGGGGTATCATGACTCCCAACTTCCCACGTTTCATTACCACTGGAAAGTTAAAGTTTTCGTAGTCTATTTATTTTTATGTCTTCATGACAAGTGAGCTCTTTTTTTTATCGTAATGTTAGTGTTAAGTGATGTTTTGCAATATCAGACTTAGTTATCGTGTTGGTTCAGAAAATATGATGCCAAACAAAAGAAAAAAAACAACCTTAAAAAAAAATGTTAACCTATTTGAACATAATCCTTAAAATTCCTATTAAGACAGAAAGAACAAATAGATTATATCAAAATTTTAATACTAATGCATTCACAGTCCACTTTTTAATCGATTTTGTTGTTGTTGTTTTGATGCTAATCGTTTGTGACGGAATAACAATGAAGTTTTTTAGGTTAGCTATGTTAGTCAGATCAACACTCGTTCCGCAATTATCACTGGCTTTTAAAAGTGTGGTGCAGCAACTCACCTCAGCCGTGTTACTATGGCACCATGTATAAATTAGATATAGTGTGTGTGGGGGGGGGGGGGGTGGGCGGGGGGGGGGGAGGGGGGGGGCTCGAGGGGGGGTGGCTTCTCAACAAAAACGTTACATATGTTATGGGTAAGAGTGCCGCCTCTTCATTAAGTTGATCAGACTATCATGTCTATTGTTCTACCCCTGTAAGAATTGCGCCCCATCCCTTTCTTTGTTTCACATATTTCTTCATCCTCTTTAAGTTTCCTCATAATCTCATGCGGCATACAGTTAGAACCTTCGTTCTGGTCTCAAATCCCTTTGCTGTTTATAAAGTTGAAACAACCCGTTTAAAGCGCAACCTGGAATGTGTTCTGATGAGAGGGAGGGAAGACAGATGAACCTACTTGTGGTGGACGGTGGTGGATAAGGGGGGAGGGGACCAGTAACAGTTGTCCTGAACCACCACGATAAACAACCAAAATCAAAATCAAACACAACCCCACCCCCCCCCCTCCCCGTACACTACTTGTTGTGAGGTACAATCTTCCACTCGGATATAATTGTGGTGAGCGGAAAAGTTACCAACTCTGAATGTAACATATCGACTACTCTAGAACAAACAACTCAAAAGCAATTATTATATTTTTTTCCGTACGTGTTTTCACTTATTTTTCAGAACTTTGCGCAAATACGAATGTAGCGTAACATGTAGACCCTCCAATTAACACGGTGGGCAGAGACGACAAAAAAAACAATTTAAAAAAGGTACATTATTAACATGTGCCCCATTGACCTTGTTCCCTAAACTATAGTCAATGTTTGTAACTCCGGTAAATGTGGAGGAGCTGCTTAACCTAATAGGAAGGAACGTGTTCAAAAAGGCCACCCTTCGGCCTGAATTCGACATTTTAGCAATGCAATGTATCTTAAAGAGTGCGGCATCGAGAAATTCGACGGCTCTGATGACTGCAGTCAAACACATGTAAATCAAAATGGTATACCACATTGAAAATAGTGAGGGAGAAATTAAGTACTATCACAATTTTTAATCAGTAACAAACTAAATTTTAAATCCTTAAAATTAAAAAAATGGTGTAATATAAGTTGTTTAAGATTATAATGGCCAAAACTCTTTATATTTTCCCAAAGAATTTGAATGATTTTTGTTTGCATCAAGAGGTTGGGGATATGCTTTAAATCTTGTTTTTGAATAACTTTCATGTTACTTTTTTTAATTTGTCTGGAATTAAGTTCAAATTCACGGCTTTGCAGCAAGGATAACACAAAACTCCATTGCATGCATTGTCAAAATGAAGCCATGGGAATCGGGTAAACCACTCTGTTTGAAATTGAAATTTCTTACCAGAAACCACATAAGGACTTGTGATGGGTAGGTGGCATGGACCCTCTCCAATCCGAGAAAAATTACGAGTACCTGCAGAAGATGGTTTAGGCTGTGTCCCTTCACTTGCACTTGTATCCATCTTGTTGGAGGAGCTTTCATGCAGAGTGAAACTCTCAGCATTTATTTTGGGATCAGGAGAAGAACTAGAATAAGGTGTTGACCTGATTCACTCCTGTAAATGACCCAGAGGCCTAGTAGAATCTCCCTGCTTATATGTTAAACCTGCAACACAAATAATATATTTTTATTGTAATTGAAAAAAATAACTATCATTATATTTACAACCAAGCCCTAGGTGGGCCAGTGTATCTAATCGGTTCAATGTCACACTGAATGATAATTATGTTGATTAATTAGTAGTTTTAAATATAAGTTCTTGAAATAATAAAAGTATAACGTCTGAAGAAATAGTACGAATAATATATTCTGCAGACCTAAACCTGATCGTATTCTCGTAAGTTACATGCAGTTGGTCATTCTGACGTTAATCATTAACCAAAAATAGTAGTCTTCATTAAAATATTAATCAACCAAACAGCTAACAAAATAATGTAATACATTTTAACATTTTAGAAGCAATAAGTAATAATATATAGACTAATTTATAAAACCTTTAAAATGATTTTTTTTCGTAGTGAGAGAGATTTCTCTGGTAATCCAAATCCAAACATCAAGTGCGTACGAGGCTCTAGCAGTAGTACATACCCCACACCCCACCTTTTTCTTCAGATATCTTTCTATTGCATTTGTACTCAGGGCGCACCCAGAATTTTAAGCTGGGAGGGGGATTTTTACATAATAATTTTCATAATTGCAGCATTATATATTTCAATTACTCTAATATTTGGAAATTTTATTTGAAGTAGGGGGGTAAGAAAGATAGAGATTCAGCGATGTCCCCTAAAAAGTGGGGTTCCAGGGGTTTCTCCCCCGTGAATTTTTTTAAAATCTAAGTATGTAAATGATAATATTTGAGCTAATTTGTACCAAAAGCGGATCCTCGGCCTACCCTCTGACACTGTGTATGCCACTGGTTAACAGGTCTGTGTTTACACATTCTTCTTCATACCCGGGATTTGCAGTTGGTGGGGGTGGGGGCATATATTAATATCTCAATTGCTGATACAATAGTATTTACATAATTGCTCTAACATAATAATTTCAAGTACTGTACCCACTTCAAAACTCTATGTACAAAGAGTAAATACTTTAACCATTTCTAGAAAAGATTACATCATCACAGGTCCAGTTTTCATTTAAGTGAAAATTAACAGTAAAATTAAAATCCACATAAAAAAGTAATCCTTTGAAAAGCCCTAATTACAGTACAAATTTAATTTATAGTAAATATAATTAAAAATATAATTGTTTAATTGACTGAACATAATGCTAATAATATTTTTGTAATATCCTTAACTTCTGGGGAAGGGCTTCAGACCCCAAAGCTACCCCCAAGGGTGCGCCCCCTGATTGTACTTGGGTAAACGTATAATAATTAATTATTTTATGAGTACCAAATTTTGAGGAATGTCCCGCTGCTTCTACATTGTTGGCTTCAAACTGTGATAGTGATATTTTATCTCCAGAACTGATTGCAAAAGTTTCATTGGTTCCATCTTGATGTTGCAGTAAATTGCAATCGTCAGCACCTACGATATATATAAAAAAAATCTTTATTGAAGTATAAGCGATCTATAAAAGATATAAAAAATATTTTATTTGAAACTCAAAATCAGAATTTTATTATTAGACTTTCTCTAGGCTCTGTATATATAAAAGAATAATTTTAGTGACCAATTGAAATGGAATTATCTTTCTAAGAGATGATAATAATTTATTGATCAGTTTTAATTCATTGTTATAACTTACCAGGACATTGTTCTTTGGATTGTCTCTGCTTGGCTTTGAAGAAAGTTGTTATCTTCCCATCATGAGATCTCTTCATTGTCCACTTCAATTCGTAAGACGTAGGATAACAGTAAAAAAACAAACGTATCTTTGTTGTCTGATGACACACTCAAGTCACCACTCCCCACGTGAATGATTGAATACCAGACGGTATTTACAACCCCTACCTCTCTTCTGGCTCAACCCCTCCCCCTCCAAGACTTTGGCACAAGTCACAAGTGGACTTGTAAAGTAACATAGCAGCACTGTCGCGCCTAGCAGAAGGGCGTGTTGGAGACTGGTGATTGCTGTCCCAAGCACTAAGCAGTGCCTACGATAGGTCAGGACTCGCCAATAAAACCACTCGAAACAGGATTATATTTTAATTTTGTTATGTTACCTTAGAGTGAACTGTGTATCTTGCCTCAACAAGATCTTTCTAGTATCTAAAAGTTTTATTATATTTGTTTGAGAGCGGAGGGGTAAAAATGATACATTTTACCCCCTACATTTCTTGGGGGGATAAAATTTACCCCCGTACCCCCTAGTTCCTGCGCCACTGGCTGTTCACTAAAAGGTTGAGGTTTGAATCCCAGCCAGGTGCACTAATATAGTTTACTTTCCACGAAAATATGAGGATACTTCCTCCAAAAAATATACTTTTTTTGTACCGCATCATACCACCCATACAGGCTATTCTCATTTTATTTGCGTTAGTGGGACAGAGATGAAGAAGGTATAGTTTAGGGTAAATGAACCCGCATTTATGGCCTACTTGGAGTGAAAATGGAAAATTATCATCAATACACGTGGACGGAATTTGAGCTTGGACCTCTCCAACACTTACAAATCAGACTAGAAGATTAGTATGACGCTTGTCCGAGATGTGAGCTGGGAAAATTTATTACTTTTCAAAATTATCAATTTTTTTACCCTGTAAGAAATTTCAGCTATCTGGTTGTAACAAATTCAATTATTGAAATGACCTAAGTTTAATTTATCCTGAGGACGTTAACAACAACAACAAAAATCAAGTTAACTGCAATATAAAGATAACAGTGATTCTTTTCTCACACTCTCGTAACGACTGCAACGCTTGGTGGTTGAATGTGTTACTTATGTCTGGTCCGTCATATACCATATATGATATATGTGAATACTTCACTATTATAATCAAAGCCGAAAAATGTTAATCCCTAAATTGTTATTAATTGTTTGGATTTATAATTTGTGTTTGCTATTGGTGACTTATAGTTAGTTCAACTTAGAAAACAGGATGTGGAAGATTAATTTCAAGGAAATGCAAGTGTACACCTAGTTATCAGTTAAAAAAAGACTAGTCTGATGCTTCTTTATTCGTCACAAAGAAGAAGAAAAAAAACAATTGCATTTACCACCACATAATTCCTCGTTCTGACACCATACACTCATCCTTTTTTATTTTATTCATCTTACCCTTTAGAGTGTTTTTTCTTCCTTTTCTTTGTGGTTTATTTATGGAAAACTTATTATGACAGCCTCTAGACTGAAAGGACGAGGGGAAAAGGGGAGGGGGGTATATCATGCACTCCCCACTTCCCAACCGTTTCATTACCACTGGAAAGTTTAAAGGTTTGTGTCAGTGGTTATTTATTTTGTGATGTCGTCTCATGACAAATGATGCTCTTTTTTTTTTTTAATACATAATGTGTTTTGGGTGGTTAAGGTTGTTTGTGTCTCTTACTTTATATCAGGCTTGTCGAACTCGTCAGAACATAAGGACCGCATTGGACATTGAAAATACTGAGGGGCCCGCATTTGAAAAAACAAAAAACAATGTCACCATCTAAATAATAATAAAAAATCTTATTAATGCAAAAAGAAAATTAAGATTATATAAAATTTTAAGACTAAAGCTTGATTCCCACGTTCACTGTAAATAGAAAGCAGAATCTGCTTGACTAGGCAGTATTTCACACGCTGTATGTTGACCCATGATGCATTGCGACGCTAACTTAAAACAGCTTATCATCAACTTATTTTATTTTCTAATGGATATACTTATATTTTAGATCGTTTTCCCGATGGATGTTTTCAAATGATAATGTGGCACACTAGAATCCTCGAATCTCTCGAATCCCATGGTATTCGAGAGATTCGAGATTAGTAAAAATCTCAAAAATTATCTTCAATACAATAATTATGAGAATGGACTTGATATCACAATTTTAAGCAATTTGTAAATGGAATTAAATAGACTTACAAAATTGTATTAAAATAATTAATTTACTAAAAAAAAAAAGTGTTCTCTTTGTCGTTAATGACGTAACTGACATGACAAATAAAATATTATAGCATTGATTTTTACTTTCTCGCTATCTTACAGGTAGAGAAAATATTGCGATAGGCAAACAAATCTAACTCGAGGTTTTGATGAATTTCGACGTTTCATGACCCCCCGAATCCTAAAAAGTTGTTTTTGAATTCCCGTCTGTCTGTACCTCCTACTAGAGCCTAAACTATTTTACCGATTGGGCTAAAACTTGGTATCTATGTTCTTCATAGTGCTCCCCGAGGGGTTTTTGGAATTAGATATCTAACCCCAAAATTAAGGGTAGTTTACTGAAGGGCAAATAAAGAAAAAGTCCATTTTCTAAAAATCGGCTCTAACGATTTTGATTAAATTTAATTTCTAAACATTTATAAATATTATAAACAAAATGGCTCTTCTTAATATTTCGGCAAAACAACTTTAAGGGCTTCGGTCTGATTGGTAAATTGTTATCATATCTCCGTAACTCGTTCAGGTATGAAATTACTTATTAAAAATATGTAGATCTATTTATAATACACTTTTATTTTTGAAGAATATTTTTATAAAACCAATAACTTTCAAGCTATACGCAAATATATATATTTAACTTTCAGAACACTAAAGGTAAAGTATTTGCGACCGTATAAAAAGAAATCTAACGTGAAATGTTGATGGATGTCGACGTCTTATGACCACCCGAACCCTAAAAAGTGGTCTTTGTAATGCCGTCTGTGTGTTTGTTTGAACTTAAAATTAAGAGTAGTTTAATAAAGGGCGAGAAGAGAGAAAATCAATTTTCTCAAAACGACTATAACAATTTTGATTAAAATTCGTATCTAGGTGTTGATTAAGATTATAAATAAACTGGCTATTTTCATTTTCCCATGAAATTTACTTTTAGGGTACTTTTTAGAACCTAAAATTTCCGTATCTCTGCAACTATTAAAGGTACTAAATAACTTATTATTGCAAAATTATAGTACTATTAAAAATAAAAAGCTTTTATATGAAATATGTTTTTTTTAAACCGACAATATCTGAGATATTGGCAAATTTATTAATACAATTTTGTAAGCTTTGTGTGTTAAGAGATACTACTTAAGCTTTAACGCATTAACTCTCCAATGCCAAAGAGTAATTAAATATAAGTAAGTCTCTCAAAAAGTTTGTTATTTTTCCCTGAACCTCTTAGGATAAATGTTTGTACAACAATGATCTATCTCCATTTAAAACTCATTAGTCAATATTTACATTTTTTATTGGTAAAAATTTTTAAATGAGGAATTTAATGGCAATGCGATGACAAGAAGATGTGCAACACCTAATTAAATGTCGAAAGTTTTAACCGGAAGTTGAAATTTTAATACGAAGTGTTGACCCTTGTGGACCCAATATTGATAATTTTTTATCGGTTCAAACATACAAATGAGGACATTAATTCTTTAAAAATAAAATTATAAAATCCTTAACCGGGACTAAAAAAATGTTTTACATAAGTATGGTGCAATTTTTGCTTGGGTTTGCTAGTGTATATTATTTCGTTTCACATATATTACGAGTTTTGAGTAAATATCTCCATTTTTAAACAATAGAGCGAGAAAGTCCGTGCGGAGTTCCGTACCAATTATTTTGCCATTGGCACTAAGCCGTATACAACTTTTTTATAGCTTAATTAGTACATAAGCTTATAACCCGAATGGTTAGTAAGATGAGGTGCAAAAGAAACTTATTTTATTAACTTCAATTGATTAATGTTTCACAACACTATAATAATCTCTACCTAGTACCTAATAAACTTTAAAAATATGTTTTAAAGATAAATAAAAATAAATTGTCATGTCAATTTATTTTTAAATAAATAGTATTTTATTTTAGTGTGGACCGTAGAATGGTTTGGGTTGTCTAGGCCTGCTCTAAACGGTGGGGCTAGGCCAGTGGCTGGAAAGTAAATTATGATTTGGGAGGTCTGAAATTCGATTCTCATCTGCTGTATTTTTTCCTTTCTATATTTTGCATTTATAGGCAAATTGTTAAATTACTCTAAATCAGGGCTCTTCAACCTTTTTATGTCAAAGGGCCAAAGTTTATGTCTCTTGTTGGCTCGAGGGTAGCAATACTGTACCCATAATATTAGCATTATTAGGATTGAACACTTGATAAGTTTTTTCCTTTGGCGTCCGAGTGTGTCAGTGGTGATGAGGTAACGTAAACACTCCGACTATGTACGAACACTCCCGATTATGTACGAACGAACACTCCTGACTATGTACGAACGAACACTCCCGACTATGTAAGAACACGCCCGACTATATTAAAACACTCCCGACTATGTACGAACGAACACTCCTGACTATGTACGAACGAACACTCCCGACTATGTACAAACATTCCCGACTATGTTCGAACCCTCTTGACTATGTACGAACACGCCGATTATGTTCAATATGCCAGTTCAAGGTAATTTGTACAAAAACGTAATATTTTTCTTCACGTTTAAAGCAAAAATAGTTTATAAAATAACTTAAAATACGTGTTTATTTTATTATTTTGTTTTGTAAAATAAAATTTTGTATTTATCATATTTTCCTCTTGAAATAATTTTATATATCTCATAAGTCGCAAAAAATGTTATGGTGGGCCGTGGGTTGAATATCCATGCCCTAAATTATCTCATCGTGTTTGTTTAAGTCTAGCTAGCTAAGCGAGAAGAAATGGTGGATTGGATGCGTGGCACGATAAAAACAACATCTGGTTGTAATTTGAACCCAAACATGCTCACTTTCAATGCGAGTAGAGCGCCTTAGACCGCCAGAACACCGCTGATGTTAACATATTTCTTCCTGTAAAGTTTTCTTTCTATAGCTTCGCGGAATTGATTTTAACATTATTGCGCATGCGTTTTCACTGACCCATAAGTACAATTTTTCTTCTTTTTCATGGACTGGAGAGGATACTGGCAAGTTGAAAAGGGGGTTGGGACTTGAATGTTATTTATTGATGTATTGAGCACCAACTTTTGCGCCAATACTCCCCAAAGAGCCGTTAGAACTTTTTTTATTTTAAGTATTGCTGATACCACTGTGCTTTGGCTTTTCTAACAAAGGGTAGGCCATTTATTTTTATTTAACAATAAAATAGTAAAGAAATGTTTCCCGGTTTGTTTTTCTTTGTAACTTCCTCCCCTTGGCTTCCCCCACACCCCGTTAATCAATTTGTTGGACGTACTCGACCAGGAGAAGAGAACTCGCACGACGCATTCCATTCTGGACCAGTCTCACTTCATCTTCAGACCTTAGTGATGAATATTTTGATTGGATTTTCGATTAACATCTTTGCTTTTATTTTTTTCCTGAAAATTTAAAAACTATTTTAAATCAAGCATGTCAAACTTAATTCATGATTCTGTGCAGCCCGCGGACCTTTTGATTAACCAAAATGCAATGCGGCCCACTAGCTTCTTTTTATAAACTTTGTAGTAATACAGCATTTGAGATTATGACATTTGGAAATTGGTCATATTTTGATTAAAGCTAGCAAGTGAGGTTGGTGTACCAAATTTTACTCATTACTCACCAAAGATTGTTAAATTTGCGCACCAGAAATATGTGCAATAATTCTCAGCACACGAGGTTGCTTTCTCTCGTGAATAGTAACAAACACCCGAGCCATCACATTTACCGATGCGCATTTGTCATCTATTTTGAACGTGACTTCAACTAGAGATGAAAAAAAAAAAACACTCGCACACTTGATGCAAATATAAAAATTTTAATTTAAAAAACATATAAGATAAGTCCTAACATTTTAAGTAATCTTCATTTTTATTTTTGTTATAATAAGGATTTCAAAATTGATATTTTTACATTTAAGATGGTAACATTATTGAACTTTCTGAAATGTGGCCCCCCTCATTATTTTCAAAGTTCAATGTGGCCCCCTCATGGTCAAACGATTTTAACACGCCTGGTTAAAATGGATCTCTTTAAATTAATTTAAAAAAAATAACGCCGCGTCTTACAAACGGTACGTGTTATACGCCTATGTACTAATTACGCTAGTGAACTGGGGATGAGGAAGGTTGAATTTAGAGGAAATGTACCCGAATTTGCTTGGATTGTTCAAAAACCATTTAGGGGGGGGAAAAACCTTAGTACATCCGAATGAGATTAGAAGCCCGATTTCCCCGTAATCGGCAGTCTAATTTATTGCGAGAGTGACACCTTAGATCATTCGACCATTGCAGAGGGTAAGAACTTTACTGATGCTAAGGACAGTTGAAACAAATCCAGCCACCTCTAGGCCTCGTAAACATTATCACTGTCTCTCAACCCCCTCGGAGAGAGATGTATTATGATTGTCAACGAATTTGAATTCAGATTTCGATAAATGTCAACGTTTCATGAGCTCCCGTTGACGGAAAAGTTGTTTTCGTGATGCCGTCCGTCTGTATCTCCGGCTAGAGCCGAAACCATTCACCGATCGGGCTAAAACTAGGTAGTTAGGGTTTTCATAAGTTTAAGTTTACCTCGTGGAGTTTTTGGAACTAAATATCTAATACTAAAATTAATAGTAGTTTACTGAAGGGGGAAAAAAAGATCAAATCGATTTTCTTGAAATACGATTTAACGATTTTGATAATATATTCGCAACTATTTCTGATACGAATTATTAATTATTGTAAAGTTGTAGTTGGTCTATACTATTAAAAAAACACACTTTGGTTGATGTACAGGCCTACTTTTTTTTATGGAATATTTTGAAATGGATTGTTATGCTCTTTTATGAACAGATGTGTTTATCTTTTTCTCAGTGGTTTTGTAAAACTATGTATTATTTAATTTATACTATTTGGGTTAGCGTTTCTGTAACAATTTATATAATTTCTCTTGAAATATCTTATTAGGTTTTTGGTTGATGTCTCTATTTTAAGATAAAACAGAGATAACGTGTGTGTGGGGCATAGTACCGTTTATTTAAATGGAAAACCTTGCGTTAAATTGCAGCCGACAAAAAAATTAATTAGCTTAAGACGGCCGAGAGGCAATTTTGTATCTCGGCTGTAGCCAACGATAGTACAGTGTAACCTTTTAAATTCGAAGTCCAAGGGATATCTAAAAAGGATCATCTAAAATTCAAATTAACCATTTTCATGAGTATCTAGGCGGCTGGTACACAATAAATCAATAACCTTATAATATGCTACATATAATCATACACATTTTATATGTGCTATATGAAACACACATACGCAATAAGTACATACATAAAAAAACACAAGAAAACACAAAAAATAAAAACTTGAAAAAATTAGCATGCTAAAATTGCGGATTTAAATCAGAATTGATGAAAGCCGAACCAACACGTCTCCTATATTAGGCAACCCACTCGCCGCTGTTACATACGTCCCCCGCCTTCTCATTTACTATGTGTTAATAGGCTAACACCAACTCGGCATATGGTGGAGAGAAGAAGGGGGGGGGGGGGGGGTAAAGTTCGTTAAGCTAGGTTTGACACGAGTACAAACTCGAAAAAATATTAACAATGTATATGCTTCAAACTGTCCAAATATTTCCTTCTAAAATTCGAATTACTTTTTTTTACGGTCGATTTAGATACAAATTTAAAACCAATCCTGTACCTTTGTTAGGCACACAGCTCTCGTCTTGTCCTTTGTTGGTATTGCAGTGAGTCCTCTCCCCTTGTAACCCCCTTCCACCTCATACCGACTCCTCGTCTGGACCAGGGGGTTGGTTTAGGGTTTCTTGATTTCCATTAAGATGACGCAAGGAAGAGGCCAACGGGTGGTACACACACGGTCCTGATAAAACGTGGCTCCTATCGAAATATTTAGGACAGGATCGCATGCCTCGGGGTACAGACGTGTCCACAAATAGCGTGTCGTGTTTCCAGAGTAGCAGAGCTTTTATAACTCTAACTGTGATATGTTCTTACCCAGTTGCTCCCAAAATTGTATTGGCCAGCGCCCTTTCTCATTTCCATTGATCCTCTCCTATTCCCTATGGAAAGCATTATATATAAAATTGTAGTTTGAACAACCCAATAACGAAGATTATAACACAATAAAATTCACGCATTTATTAAAACCAAAGAATAATGCTTTTAATTTCTGTTAACTCAACAAATTAGGATGAACTTGATCTAGTGAAAACAGTTTTTAAATGTCTAAAGCTCATTGAAGAAATGATACTAGTTTCCCAACTTCTAGTTTGAAGTCACTCAACAGGAGAACAGGAGTTTAAGATCCCTCTTGCCACCCCCTTGCTCTTAGTGCCCCCTACCCCTAGATATCCTTCCCACCCCCACAAAAGGAGTGGTACCAACCACATGTGGAACCACTGTTATAACCTAAATTGGTCCACTTTGGTTAATCACACGTAGGGTCTTAAATATGAACTAAATACAGAAATTGGAATGTATTTTCGTTTATACTTGGCCATTGAGCGTTTTGTAAAATGATGAGAACTTATCACAGGTACAGTTTAAACTAACTTTCAATCCTGGCACCAACCCACGCCCCGCCACTGCGTGTCCAGATGGTGACCTGGTTCTCCTAAATAATCGGATTGGTGGCTACCCTTAATTTATTTCGTAATTTTTTTTACCGAGTCTTACTACACGACTGGGACATCAGCATATGTACATTAATGGGATGGACATGGAGAAGATACTAATTAGAATACATGTATCCACATTCACTTGAAGGGAGAGTAGAAATCATTAAGAAAAAGTAATCTCAGTGCACCTAATTGGGATTTGAACCTTACTCTCCCCATCACTGGTAAGCCAGACCAGACGATACTAATGCCTTTGTTCGCGTGCCAGTCGGTTCGAGTGGACTTTCAGTTGATTAATGTGTCAGTAAATCAATAAGTATTAATATTGGATTCATTTTGTGAGTTACGCATTAAGGGTGCCGCCTACTGTGGTATTTATTATGTGAATGGCAGTTCTGAAGCATCACAATTATTAAAACATAACTAAATCATCTTAGAATATTCTGTTTCAACCCTGTTAAACATACAGTTGTTTGAAGTAGGCTAGGTATAAGTTTCATACTATTTATTTGGATAAAAGCACTGTGACATATTGTGTGAAGCGTCATTTAAAATATGTGTTAGGGATGAGGAAGGTTGCATTTAGAGAAAGTGCATCCGCATTTGCGTGTAGGGAGAGTGGAAAACCATTTAGGGAAAAACTAGGTGCATCTGATCAGGATCGAACCCCGATCTCCCCATATTCAGCAGTCTAGTATAACACGGGAGTAGCGGGTCAGTTACATTATCTTTTTTAATTTTAAAACTTAAGGTGATTGGTCCTTTTCATTTGGCGTGGAAATGCATAGCCATGGGAACAAATGGTTATCTTCAAGATTTTTTTTTATAGTTTTGCAATTTTCTTTTCGGAAACGGTTTGTTCAAGAATAGAAGCCTACGTTATACTTTTTATATACACATCTCCTCTGTAATTTTAACAGTGATCAAATATCGATAACATTGACATTTTTCAATATAAAACTACCAGCACCATAACAAAAAATAAAAAAATAAAAAAATTAGTAAACATCGAAAGAGTGTTGAAAATATTAACATACACATTTAACTCGTTCTCGAGAAAACTGATATTTACAAACGTATGATTTTTCCGCAAGGACTGTCCGGTAGTTAGCGCCATCTACGGTTTCCGTGATCCATCTGTTCTTGATGGCGCGGAAGGATACTTTGGTCGGTTGTGAAGTCACGCCGCGTCTTTCACTCTCCCGCCCATGGACCTTACAGTCAAAGGTGTGTGTGTATATACATATATATATATATATACACACACACAAACACACACATATCATACATATCAGTGGCCAATGATGAGCCAAAATTTCCCTGCCTTACATTTTTCCTTCAGCAAATCCTCTACTATATCTATAAAAGTAGGCTAACGTTTAACGTTCTTTGCGTCAAGTTGGCAACCCTGGGGCACCCACCCCCACCTGCCACGACAAGGTGGGTGCTAGTTCGCTTGAATAGTGTGACGTCACAGGTAGAGTGGTAACCGTCTTATTACCGGTAGCTGGATACACCGACGCACTGCAACAAGGAGGATATAGACTGGAGAGTAATGAGCTTTGTGTTTTGCTTTTAGCAAACATCATACAAGGTCCAAGGAGGATATAGACTGGAGAGTAATGAGCTTTGTGTTTTGCTTTTAGCAAACATCATACAAGCTCCAAGGAGGATACAGACTGGAGAGTATTGAGCTTTATGTTTTGCTTGTAGCAGACATCATACAAGGTCCAAGGAGGATACATATTGGAGAGTAATGAGCTTTGTGTTTTGCTTGTAGCAGACATCATACAAGGTCCAAAGAGGATACAGACTAGACTAGAGAGGATACCTCCCACATTATTATTGTGCAAACTAGAATCAGTACAACTAAAATAAAACTCGATGATACCAACTTTAGCTAAGAAGTAAATGTGGTAGTCTACTTTTTATTAAGTTTCCGTTACGTGTCATAGTAGATGCTAACACTAAAAACTAGTAAAATTTGTTAAAGTAATATAAATTGTTGCAAAAATACTCCACCAAATAACCTAAATTAAATAATAAATATACACTGTTATAGAAACATTGAGAAAAGAGCAACCTCTCTGTTCACCAAATAGTATAGCAATCAATTCAATATTTCTAAGATTGATAAGGACAAATTATTTATAAGTATAAAATAAGAACGACAGTGGATGTGTCTCCCTTTCCTGGGGGGAAGGGGGGGTCAACCAGATGAGGAACTGAGTCGGCGGCCTAACCGTCAGGATGGGGAAACAATAAAACTTCGAGTACCTTCTAACAGTTTGAATTTGCCACGTTCCCATTGGTGCAAATTCAAACAAGGTGAAGAAGGGTAGGACTGTAATGACCAGTAAATAGCGGTCCACCGAGGTATTAAGTAGGGTTGGGCCGAGAAAATCTGGCATTCTGGTTTTTAAATTACGGGAGGACTCGGGTGAACTGTGTGACGCTCGGGTACCATAATGATGGGGGGACTTCACTATTTTATTAAGCATTAAAGTTGTAATCAGGTGATAACGTAATCAATAAAAATGTGGTGTGTTACAAATAACCTTAATCATTCATTATGCCCTATACTTTCAATATTTTAACGGCCAAAATAAGTTCAACTAGAAAAGAAAAAGGTATCGTAACAAGATATATAAGTTTCATATATATATATATATATATAAGTTTTATATATATATTTACATATATGTATATATATTTACATATATGTATAAAAATAAGTTTCATATATATATTTAAAATAATAGATCTTTATTTTTAATATCATTACAACCTTACAACTTTAAGTAATTTCGTTTCTCAAATAGTTGCGGAGATTTATTATGATCAAAATTGGAATTTTTTGCTTATGTAAAGTACCTTCAAAGTAATTTTCATAGGAAAATTAGAATTGCCTTTTTTCTTTTGTAATGTTAAACGGTGCAGAGATTTAAAGTTTAGTCAAAATCGTTAGAACAAATTTTGAGGAAGTATTATTCTTTTCTTTAGTAAACCACCCTTAATTTTAGGGTTGGACATCTAATTCAAAAAATTACCTAAGGGAAATTTTGTGAAAACCCTAGATACCCTGATAAAATTGTTTCGAGATATAGACAGACAGAAGGCATCACTAAAACCACTTTTTAAATTTCAAGAGGTCACGCATGAAACGTCGACATTTTATCAAAATTATGAGTTCGTTTTTTTTACGGCCAAAATGTTTCTCTCCTCTAGGGTTCTAGAGAAAGTAAAAACAGAACTATAGGATGTATTATGTTCCATTTAAATGTAAACTGCCTTTTACGGCTCCCACCAGGAATTTTAGAATGGCTATCCTAAAAAAATAGAAAAATTAAAATATTGCACTCTATTTAGATACATTTTAAATTGCCACAACATTTATTTTTGCAAAGATATACCCTCGTTATGCTAAATTCAGCAATGATTTTCTACCTTCTTCAACTCACGGCACACTGAACGAGGCGCTAAAATTGTCAAGGCACATCATCAGTTTTTAAGGAGAGGTTTTATCACTAAAATAACTTGTATTGCGATTATGTTTGAAAATTAAATAGCTAAAATTCTTAAATTTTGTTGTTTTTAAAAATAATGATCATCATGGATTTTTTTTTATCTATTTTTATTCTTCATACTTTTCTCTCTTTTTAATCTTCCTCCAAAATCCCACGGCACACCTGCGATGTACAACTGAAAAACGGCACACTGGTTGAAAAACGCTTTGCTAAAGAATGTACTCAGGAATCTGGGGCCAAGTTGCTTCATGAGTCAGTCCCCCCACTGGTCACTTGAAATTTAAAAGTCCTCAACTTGCTTCAAGTTAATCTTCGTAGTTTATCTCCAACGTGTATCCGCCGAGCCTCGCTCAGCCCTTAACTCCCTCCTTTGTTCTAATTGCTTCACATGGCCAAGGTTGTAGCGTACCCGTAGACAAAGTAGGTCAATAACCTTGTTTATATGGGACTTCTTGTGCTTTATAAACACGGGGCTATATTAGTAGACGAATTACATGCTAAATGAACGTTAGCACAGATACAAAATACAACATCCTGCGCCCGGGGGTCAATCCAACACTGTGAAAAGGCAAGACCCAATATGGGATTTTTCCGCATCGGTGGTCGAATGAAATACTCTAAGCTCTAAGGCGTAATTTTCGCATTAGACTGGATGGCTGATGATGGTGATATTGGGGTTCATATCCCGGTCGAGTGTACTGAAGGTTGTTTTTTCCTAAATGGCTTTCCACTATCCCTCCATATAAATACGGATGCAGTTTATACAAACCCTACCTACCAGACATGGCTTCTGCCAACCCCACTATAATATTTCAGGTGACTGCAAACACTACTATAATATTTCAGGTGAAGGTAAACCCACTAAAATATTTCAGTTGGCTGCAAACCCCACTATAATATTTCAGGTGACTGCAAACACCACTAAAATAAATATTTCAGGTGACTGCAAACCCCACTAAAATATGTCAGGTGGCTGCAAACCCCACTAAAATATTTCAGGTGGCTGCAAACCCCACTATAATGTTTCAGGTGCCTGCAAACCCCACTATAATATTTCAGGTGACTGCAAACACTACTATAATATTTCAGGTGACTGCAAACCCCACTAAAATATTTCAGGTGGCTGCAAACCCCACTATAATATTTCAGGTGACTGCAAACACCCCTAAAATATTTCAGGTGACTGCAAACACCACTATAATATTTCAGGTGACTGCAAACCCCACTATAGTAATTCAGGTGACTGCAAACACCACTATAATATTTCAGGTGACTGCAAACCCCACTAAAATATTTCAGGTGGCTGAAAACCCCACTATAATAATTCAGGTGACTACAAACACCACTATAATAATTCAGGTGACTACAAACACCACTAAAATAATTCAGGTGACTGCAAACCCCACTATAGTAATTCAGGTGACTGCAAACACCACTATAATAATTCAGGTGACTACAAACACCATGAAACCTTGTCGCAAATCCCATGTAGCCTTATCCAAGAACCAACTGCATTTATTCGCATCAATAGGCACGCAGACTAAATGTCGAGCTCATCTAGTCTTGCTTGCCGGTGGTGGGGTGGTTGGGTCTCATATCCCGACCGGGTGAACTGAGATTTTATTTTATCTTTTCTTAAACGGTATTACACCCTATTCCCAAGCAAAAAAGGGTAAATTTCCTCTAAATTTTACCCTCTTTATTCCTACCTCGTGGCAGTAATTAACATGCATATCACTCATACGGTTAGTAAGAAGGGGAACGGGGAATTTAGCAGGGGTGAATCCAGATCATTTTCATATGGGGGGGGGGGGGGCGCCATAGTTATAAATAACATGGTTACTTATAATGTTAGATTTAAGTTTGAAGCCATTTAATAGTTTCTCATCCATATTTGATCTTATGACTGTTTTAAGCCGTGGTCATACTCTACAATTTTTTAGAATCAGATAGTTTTTTATAAACTATTTGGGTGGCTTTCCTTCAACAATTTTTTCGAAAAATTGTTCACTATAGAAGCTCTGAGTAGTCTTTGCCTTGATTTTTTTTAAAAATTAGATTCTTTTATAAGCCATTTAAAGTGTTACCCAGCTAGAAATTTTTAAAATTTGGATGCCCCTCTAAGCTATTTAGAGTGATCCTCACCTTAATTTTTCACGATGGTTGGATACCTCTATAAGATAATCTTTTAAGTGGTCTTCCACCGACAACATTTTGAAAATTGAATTATTTCCGAAACTAGGCTATTTGGGTTGGTCCACAACTGAAAATTCTTCAAAATTACATGCATATGGAAGCTATTTCGAGTTGTCCTAGACATTTTTGAAAATTTCTGAAATTCGTATGATCTTGGAAGCTATTTAGAGCTTTCCTCCCCTGATTTTTTTTTCTGCCAGTTAGATTCCTTTAGTCTATTAGTTATTTGATGCAGTATTTTCCGGCAAGTTTTTGACAATAGAATGCATCTATAAGTCATTTGGAGTTTGATTTAAGACCATCTTTCAGCTTCATATTCGATAATATCGGAGGATTTGAAATATATCTGGGGGGGATTTAATCCAGGGGGGCAAAGTCCCCAAAGTCCGACCGCTCTTCTGTCCACACATACTCTATATTTGGTATTAGCGAATGAGCTGCTCTCAGGCGATTATTAGTCTTCTTTGATGTGTGGTAATCTACCGTCTCCATGCGGAACATTGTTTTTTATTTTTATTATTATTTATCACCGCGTCTTACTACCGTTCGGACTATAAGCTTTAAGTACTAATTACGCTAATGGATTAGGAATTGGGAAGGTTGAATTAGAGGAAGTGAACCCGCATTTGCGTGGAGGGAGAGTGGAAAACCATTTAGGAACACCCCCCCCCCCAGTTCACCCGACCGAGATTTGAACCTCGATCTCCACGTCCTCAGCAGTCAAGCTCAACACGACTAGCGCGTTAGCTAACTACGCCACCGAGGCGGGTCGGAACAATGTTCATTACTCGCCAATCGCCATGCCCGACAAATATTCTTACAAGAAAACGAATATTTTCCCCACATTTGCGTTAGTCATGTCGAACATTGATTAAACGTGGATGAATAATGAACGTGTGGACCCGGATTAAGAGGTGTCTGCGCGTAAAATGATTTTTTTTAAATTGTATAATTTATCTGTATTGGATTTTATTTTCTAAAATTTTAACTTTTTTTTTTTTTGTATTTTTTAACTTTCACAGTGGGGTCAACTGACCCTTTGACCCCCGCTCCCCTGAAACCACATCGTGGTTGGTAGATAATCCTTATAAGGGGCCGTCCTAAAGTTACGTAAGGGGGTAGAGGTTGGAATCCACCTTACGTAGATTTTTTCATCAATGTTAATGGTGAGACAATTTTTCTTTTTAAATTGTCAGAAAATAAATATATTAATTATAAAATTTCATTTAGCTTAAGTCTTATATTTCATTTACTT
The DNA here is from genome assembly GCA_039000515.1 of Timema cristinae. Classification (NCBI taxonomy): domain Eukaryota; kingdom Metazoa; phylum Arthropoda; class Insecta; order Phasmatodea; family Timematidae; genus Timema; species Timema cristinae. The sequence continues at coordinate 108,364,681 of JBCFYV010000012.1, forward strand.
AAGATATGTTCACCCTAATTTTACTGTAATTGAAGTGTTACAAAATGTCATATCCCTCACTTTATTGCCAATCCTTATGTCTAAAAATAACCAAACGATTAAAATAAAATAATCTAATTCACAAAATCGTAAAAAAAAAAGCCTAAGATAGATGGGTGACTTGGGGGTCGAAAATTATGAAAAAAACCTTACGTAGTTTAAGGATGGGATCTAACTTAATTTGGGTTTGAAATTAGGGCCCCTGGATCAAAGTCTGGCCTGCTAACTTATCGTATATCCTTTTAGGGAAACTACTTTTACCCTCGACCATACAAAGTAGCATCACAAAAGAGGGCGCTATTGAGGAGGTAAAACGCGTTCTGGTGGAATGTAGTGAGTGCGTGAAGTATGGCGGTATGATCCCCCCCCCCCTCTTAACCCTCATTCTTGTGTTGACGAGCCCCCTCTAAAACACCCCTCATATCCGCCCCACTACCCCTTCCTAAATGAAAGGGGAGCAGCTGTTTTTGACGGCATCACTCAGTCTCGAAAACACGGGCGAGGAAAAACTATTTCTCTATATAAAATATATTTAATAAAATGTTCAATGTTTTTCATAAAGATGAAAAAGGCATGCACGAACTTTTGATTAGTCCGTCATCGTACGAAAGTGCACTACTCTTAACATGATAGGCCTGTGTGTGTCTTCAGCGGTGGCTGCGTAGTCTAAGACGTCAGATTTGCATTAAACTGGGTTGTCTAGAACGGGGAGGTCGATGTTCAAATATCGACTGTGTGTGTTAAAGGTGGTTTTCTTCTTCCTCTTTCCACGTGAATGCGGGGACATTTCCTCTCAATTCAACTCGACTCCTCCCTACGCTAGTATTATGGATATGCGGATAACCCGGATGGGTAGTAAGAGGTGAATGGTATTTAAAAAAAATAACACGTTTCTTTCACTAAAACCTATTTAAGGCAAGGTTGGTAGGGATTTCAAGTTAAAGAAAGTATTTATTGTAGTTTTTATAGCAAAACTTTTTTTTTTTGCCAAAATAAATAAAATATTTCTCCAGTGGAAACATATATTCTAATTTTATTCACACGGTTCAACAGGTCTTGAATATTGCCCTAGAATTTAATGACAACCTTCCCTCTTCATTTAAAAAAGTTTCTCATCCAAAAATTATAATATGCTGATTACATATATTCAAGAACTTTTGAGATTAATTTGTGTAGAAATTTAAAATTTGTTTGCTATGAAAACTGCAAAAATACTGGCATTTTCTCGCAGCGTTTTCGACCCCCTTTCTGTGGATATCTTACAAGTGCGTGCGTGGGGGGTGGGTGGCGGACACACACACACATACACACGCACGCGGGCGGGAGGAATATTAAAGCGCAATCCGTCATGCCTCCCTGACAGCTGATTTGTTTCGCCCGCTCGAGCAAAGGGAGGCGGCGAGGGTAATGCTATACAGGGTGGGGTTTAGTAATACCGCGCTACATGACTGGAGACTGAAGAGAAGACTATCCTTGTATTCTACGATAGAATGTTCTATTCCCTCCCCTGAATAGCCTATATCTCGTCAGGAGCAACATCTTACAAGATCCGCCTGGATGCGACACTCCCATCATGATACAAAGATATACAGGGTGATAGAGATACAAACATTGGTAGAGAAAGATGAAGAAAGATGAAAAAAGAAAGATAGAATAAATAAATTAGGGATATAGCTTGGGAAAAACAAAGAGAGGTAGAGGGAACGAGTCAGTGATTCCCAAACATTTTCCGGCCATAAACTCATTCCCAGTACTCTTCCATTTCATCCTCTACCTAATAAAAACTGTATTCAGAACAAGTTCGCACGACCAACTAAGTAGGAAAATAACACAACATAGTTCTAAACAGTAACATTTAATAGCCCGTTTATTCAAACTCAAATTCAAACTCTTAGTTTGATTGATTAAACAAAATTGACTAACTTTTTCTAGTGATAACAGCTTTTCAAAGATTGATAGCTCTAAATAAAGTCTTGTATCGGGCATTGTTATCTTGCACCACAATTTTCCTCGCAAGCTCGATTGAGCACTTCCAACTTGAACCATAATAATTATCCTCACAAGGTGAATTGCCCACCTCTACCTCGTACCACAATTTCCTTCCCAAGGTAGGTTGGGCAGTGCTAGTCTAACTTGACTTAGTTCGCTCTCTCACTAAGAATTAATTTTACCTCCGACAAGTCTGCTGGCAAGTTATTGTGTGAAGTGCTCAATCCGCCTCTGTACAATTCCTTCTAGTCGAATCGACGGCGTGTTCAACCCACCGATATCTCACATAGTGTCATATCTACCTCCTTGATTCATTGCAAAGGCTGATAAAACTGCTTGTCTGGATGAACATTTAAGAAAAAAAAAAATTCAGTTTCTAATACATTTCAAACAAACACGATGAAATAATTTCCGTTTGGATTTAAATCGTGGCTGACCCGTTTGACCGTAGCGTTCTACTCATTCCTGTGCATCACCGTTGAGCTCTAAAGCAAGTCACGTTTATCTATGCCGATAAATAACTAAACTGTTTCTGTTAAAAGAGCGGGAAAGCTATTTACTAGATTTTAGAAGTTCACCCGCATCGATGGGTATGTGGATCATTCAGTTTGGTTTGCCGTAGGAAAGGGGGGAGCGGGGTCAGAATTTGAATCTCGGCTGGACGTACTGAGGATGTTTTTACGAAAGAGTTTCCCCACCTCATTCCACAAAATCGAGGGTACATTATTTATATATATGTTACTTTATCCTTCTTACCCTATTGGTATAGTTAAAAACGTATCACAAGACATGTATTAAGACGTGGTGCAAAAAAAAAAGTTTGTTATGGTAGACTTTACTCTGCACCGTGTCTTACTACCCGTTAGGGTTATCCGCTTGAGATGAGAAAGGTTGAATTTATAGGAAATGTAACCTAATTTGCATTATCCTTGGGGAAACAACTACACCCAGTCAGGATCCTATCCATGACTTCCACGTCACTGGCAAACCAGACAACTAAACTGGCGCCTTTAGAAGAAATGTGTCCGCATTAACGAGGAGGGAGGATGGGAAGCTTTCGGTGAAAATCACTTGTGCAAATTCTCCCACAAGTGTAACCAGCTGGTATCGAAACCCCGACCTTCTCTTCAACGGTGGCCAAGAGTAATACGAGTCTGACGCTCTAGACTCCTCGGTCATTGTTGGGGGTCCTACTAGTTTGTTATATTGCAAGTCTTTTTTTTTTAGCACAGTGTTATACACAAATATAATAATTGCGTTAGTGAATTAGGGATGAGTAAGGTTAAATATAGATGAAATGTACCCGAATTTGCATGAAAGGAGAGTTAAGAATTTAGGGAAAACCACTCTCAGTACAACCGGCCTAGATTCGAACTCCAATATCCCCATCATCGGTGGTCCAGTCTTTTGAGAAAGTGACGCCTTAGACCATTCGCCCACCAAAGTGGGTAAGTCATAAAGTGATATATCGTTGTGTAAGTCCACATATTAACTTTTTTTTTTTCGTAATATTTGACAAATACTAATTTACTGGGTGAGTTTAGTCTTGGAATATTATCTTAAATTAGTTTTAAGGATTTTAAATCAAGTTTTGATTTGTTTTAAACATTTTTATTGCTGAGAAACTATTTGCACTGTATTTATTAACACACTACTATACTATAATATTTTATGTTGCAGTTAAAATAATAGAAAATTTTCCAAACAATGTTTATTTTAGAACAAAACAACCTGCTTCGGTGGCCGCATGGACTAACATGCTACTCTCGCGAAAGACTAGACTTCCGATGACGGGGTATTGGGGTTCGAACCCTGGTCGGTTGTATTAATGGGCGTTTTTCCTAAATGGTTTTCCACTTTCCCTCCACGAAAATTCGGGTACACTTCCTCTAAAATGCACCTCCTTAATCCCTAAAAATCTAACGTAATTAGTAGATATGCGTATAACCCGAAAGGAAATAAAAGTTCAAAAGCATATTTGATCCAAAGAGTAGCTACAAACGGTTTAAAAAATAATTTAAAGCTTGCTTGGACACCCTTAAATCTAAAAATTATTTAGTGCCTTAAAATGTATGACGTCATGTACCACGTGGCTCAATTATCCGACCCCCAATCAACGTTCTCTGATTGCTGTAGCCTCAGTGAGTGTGATCGAACTCCCAAATTGTGATCTCCGCCGATAGTCCAATCCTCCGTGTCATAGGGGCGGGTATTGTATTAGTTATGGGGGAGGGTTGGAGGGGGGGGGGTGGGGGTGGAACGAGCTGCTGTCATCCATCACGGGACAAGACTTGTCAATCTACTACAAGGGGTGGCGTGAAGTCCTCTCTCTTCAACCCCATCAATATTAGGGTCGGACTATAAAGGGCGATGGAGGTGGGGGAAATACTTCAATTGGTTCTTGTCCATGTAGTCTGCTTGAAGTAGTTAACTTGTGGGAGGGAGGCGGAGGTGGGTGATTAAGTTATTAATAATCTTAGAGATGGATGTTCATTGAAATTCCATTATTATTGTGTTTAGAAATTGATAAACTATTTATGATCTTCATTTTACTTTCTCATATCAAGAGAAAGTATTGTAATCGTTAAAATTTTTTTACCTTGAGATTATGATGAATCTTTACGTTTAATGGAAGGTCCGTAAAGGAAAAAGTATTTTACAATTCCCTCTGTCTGTCTGTCTGTCCCTGGCCACAAATCTGAAACGGTTTGATATATTTGTTCCAAGTTGATATCTAGATGTTATAAAGTAATACCTCGAGACCTTGTTTGTTTTATTTTGACCTAGCCCTCAAATTAAGCTTAAGTAATTAACTGTTTGTTTTTTTGAATGTTTAAAAATATGGCTATAACGATTTGGTTCAAATAGGTATCTGCTAAGTTATTTGCATTATAAATCATTATACATAAATTTGTTTTTCTAAAAAAAAATCATTTTGTAATATAGTTCACTAGATTCTAAGGGTCGTAGCGAACATTGACTAAAGTGAGTAAATTAAATATTTATTATTATTGAAATTATAAAACACTAAAACCTTTGATTTTATATTTATAGAAATAAACGTCATCTCGTAAGATTACACCAACACAATTTTAATGATCATTTGAATAATAACTAAGACAAACTACTGGTTTTCACTAATTACAGACCTTTACCCTATAAAGTTTGTAAATTATAAACATTTAATTAATAAATCCTATGATGTAAGTCCGCTATCAAGTCGTACCGACCGAGCGCCACCACCGGTAGCAATGATGATGCTAAATTGGCGGATAGAGGGTGTCATTTTGTCATCACAACGAACTCCCTGACCGTTAATCTCAGTTTTCTAAGCCGGAGCTGCTATTGTATTCAAGTAGCTCCTCGTTTGTCCTCAGAGGCTGAGTTTGATTCCGTTCCATTGTTTCACAAAACAAAAATCTGGAAGTGCCGGCGATCGAACCTGGTACCTTTAGATTTGTAGGCTGGAGAAAGTATGACCATTATACCACAGAGTTGGTTCTCAATGTAACTGTTTTTAATCAATAATATTAAATATAATCCCATGTATGCATTTTTTTAAAAGAAATACGAGTATACTCATTCATTTTTTTTAAATCCAAAACTTCAAAACTGCTTTGTAAAAACTCAACTATTACTACCCGGGATCCATATTAGTTTTATCTTAGGAAAAAAACGCCACGGATAGAAAAAGTTTAAAGAACCGCCGATCTAAAGCGTCACTCTCGCAATAAACTAGACTGCCAATGGCAGGGAGATCGGGGTTTGGATCCCGGTCGGGTGTATTGATGGTGACTTTTCCTTAATATTTTCTACTCTCCTTCCACGCAAATGCCTCAACCTTTCTCATCCCTAACATATTAGCGATATTAATTCTTATGATTATATCCCGAACGTAAGATATGATTTAAAAAAAAAAGTAGCTTTAATTCTGATGCATTTTGTTATAATGAAAGTATTCACTAAAACATTCACACAATAAGTTGAATGCTAAATGAATGGTCTGGTTGTTAAGTTTATACTAAAATTATGGTGGTATTAAACCCCTGTAAGAAGTATTAAAGCTCTAAAACAAATTTCAATTAAAAATCTGAAAAAAAAATAAATTTCATATCTCAAAACCCATATTTTCTTGAGATGAGGCTCCTATTCCTGAAAAAAATATGTGGTAACCTTTGAAAGAAATAACAGTTTCTCATACGACCCTTTTCATAATATGTTATCTTGTAACTGCCACTTCTTCCCCCTTACTCCTCAGATCCTTCATCATCATCACAGACTTCCTTTAATCACGTGATCCGCGCCATGTTTATACTGTTGGCTGAGTGATTTCTGTCATATCCCCAGCCTCGGCTACGCGATGGGACTGCACTTGACTGCTGTGGTAATTGCTCTGTCCCTCTCTCTCTTTCCGTCTCTTCCAGTTTAATTATCACCGCGTCATGTCGTCAGACTCCTCACGGACTCGCTTCTCGCTCGGTGATATCGTCTTGTCTACGCGGGAGATTGAGTCCTGGGTTCGATTTACGACTAAAAACCAGCTGATTAGAACTACCTCAATATATGGATAGGGTGTAATGAGGTGGACTGGATAGAAATTTCTCAAGATAGAGATAGGTTACATACTTTGGAAGGTGTGGCAATGAATTTTCTTAGTGCCATAGATAGCAAATAAGAAGATAAATAATATAAATAACTCAACAAATAAATAAATTCAGACATTTCAGCATAAAATAATATAGTAGGTTTTTTTTTATCTTTACTTGGATGCACTTAGTGTGTAGTTTTAAAAATTAAAAGTTGTGTCAACTTCGAGTTTGCTTCTTATATTTCAAGCTTCGTTTTGACTTCGTTTCGCATTTTAAAAAATGAGCTCGCACGCACCTAATGTTTATACAATATAAATAAACTAGGACATTATCTTAAGCTATAGCTATGACAAGTTGTTCATGTAACACGGGATATTTGTATGCTAATTGAACATTTGTGTATTTAATACTAGCAGAAGTATCCGGGGTAACCGCGCAATTGATTGCAAGTTTTCTTTGCTTCGAACAGACAGAAAAAAAGCTATCAATTTTATTTTTTTCCGAACCCATTTTTTAGTTAAAATTTAAAAAAATCTAATTAAAAATTCCAGTTTCAAGGAGCACATGTTTGTGCACAGGGGCTACTAATTTTAAAATTCCAAACCTCTGCGCTCGGTAATTTCTAGCAATGCTCATTACAGACAGGAACAACTATACACAGCTCTTCAATTTATTAATATACATCTAGGTATTTCGCGATTACATAACCTTAAGTTGGGACGGAAGATAACGCAGGTTAAAGTATTTGCTGTTTTTATTACAATAAACCTATTTTTGGTCAAAACAAATAAAATAATACTCAAGTAGATAAGTTTAGTTTTAATTTTATACATAATATTTTATGTTTCATTGGAATCAAAGAATTTGAACAGGGCTTTTTCTATTAATTTAAAAAAGTTTCTCATCAAATTCTAATAAGCCCTTGAACTACAGAAAATTAAACTCTTATGTTTCTACTTGAGAAATATTTGATTTATTTTGTCTAAAAATGTTTTTACTTTGAAAACCTGAAAAAACACTTTTTCTCACAACCCCTTCCATCCAACCTTAAAAGTCTAACTCTTTGCGGGCTTTTGACTTTATTTTATTTATGTTACGTTTTCCCCTCCCCTCACTTTGATTTAATGCCAAGAATAAAACACCGCTATAGGTTTCCCACAATTGTCTCTGGCTCGTGTCCAACATTTCTGTTATAAAAGTACAAATCATATTCCCACCCACCCACCCGCCCCCTCTCCCCCGCCTTGACAGTTTTGCCCTTGATGGAAAGCACCTGTAGTCCGTGAGTGGCGATTCTTGTAGCCGGCGTCACGTGTTCACGAATGTCGGCGATGCGGAAAGAGTTTCCTTGTGTCTTGGTGATGGGGGGGGGGGGTCTGTTGACGGCGGTGGTGATACGTCACTTCTACGTCGCCGAACTCTCGGTCTCCAATCACCAGCCCGAATCCTTGGTTCCGCGCAACATTGGTCTATGGCGTGAACGCGAGATTTTTCAACGGTCGGGCGTGAATTTTGAGAAACAATGATATTAGAAAGTTTTCGTGTTATTGGTACTTTATATCAGCAAACAGGATGAAGAGGGTGAATTTTAAGGCTCTAAACAAGTCTTTGCACGGAGAAAGTGTAGGGACTAAGCTTTGATTTCACTTGTTTTCTTTATCTTAGGTATTTTCCCCCCCCCCCCCTATGTGCCACGTCCGCTAAACACTTTGTTTACCCCGTGAGGTGACCTGGTGGTCTAGGGGTAAGGTGTCGGACTTCTGTGTTGGGGCCAGGGTTCAATCCTCGGTCCCGGCACAAATTTATCTGATTTCCAAACCCTTCCTTCACCTCTGACAAGACATCTTGTGAATGTGGGAATGCCAGGCCTCCACCGTGGTTCGGATCCCACGTTAAACTGTAGGTCCTCCATTTCACCTCACAATCACCCTACCATTACACATTAGCGTAAGTGCGTATAACCCGAACGGGTAGTAGGACGCGGTGCCAATAGTAATAATATTTACCCGAGAGACAACAATCGTACCTTGCTGACTTCCACTATGGTGTAGTTTATATTATAGGGCAATAGTGGATCTCGTCAAAGTAAGACTGCCACCTTTCAGCATAAACTGAGTGCACGCGCATTTGCGCGAAGATAGAATGGGAAACCACCAAGGTGCAATTTTATTTTATGCATACAGTACATCTAGATAACATGTCAGACCAACACGTGAAACCATAGGCATCACTTTATTTTATGTTTAAGGTGGCTAGTGGTTTCGGAATGAACCTGTTTTCACTTTCAATTAGTAAATAAAAAATATTTCATACCAAATAATAACACCATTAATACATCTGAATGAATTCTAAAAGTCATATTAAAATGTTATGTTAATCGTTTATGCATTTCCCCAAACGTGGATTTTCAATTATCTAACCATTCACTGCTTCTTTTGTAGTTCCTACTAAGATTGTCCCATTTGAGTAGTTTCTTGGGGGAGGGTGGGCCAACATATCTCATCATTAAAGATTCCCCTGTCTGAAAAACAACCAAATTAACATATCTATCATATTTCAATCATGTTTTGATCTTAGTCGCTTCAGAAAGGATACTAAAGTAGGCGCATTACAATGGCGTATTGCATAGACTCAAAAAAGTATCTAGATTTAATTTTTGTGTACAATTTCATAAAAAATTAAGTATAAATGAACCATTGCGATACGGGCAGGTGTGCACCAACCTAACCCACACACAAACATACACTTTGTGGCTGCTACCCCTGTTAAACAGGTGGAGATTAACTGCTACACACAAGAGCTAAGCAGATTAGGTCCCATACCTTAAATCCTCCCTTTCTCTGTTGTAAATATTACAACACTTTACAACCCTTGCTGGGTTTGTTTATATTGTAACAAACTCTTATAAAAAAAGAGCGACTATAAAAAATAATAATCACGCTCACTTTCGCTGGAAATTGAGAGCAGAATTTGCTAATCATTTCACACACTAGAATACATTTATTTAGGCCCATGTTCTTTTTTTTTTAACCATCGCGTCTTATTATCCGTTTGACCCGCCTCGTGCGTAGTTGGACTAACGCGCTAGTCATGTTGAGCTCGACTGCTGAGGACGGGGAGATCGAGGTTCGAATCTCGGTCGGGTGAAGTAGGGGTGGTTTTTCTAAATGGTTTTCACTCTTCCCTTCACGCAAATGCGGGTTACTTCCTCTAATTCAACCTTCCAATTTCTAATCCATTAGCGTAATTATTACTTAAAGCGTATAACCTGAACGGGTAGAAAGGGACGCGGTGCTAAGTTAATAATAATAATAATAATAGACTAATAATATTACCCATTTGGGTTATACGCTTATCCACTAATTACGATACTGTTTTAGGAATCAGGGAGGCTATATTTAGACGAAGTATATCCGCATTGCGTGTAGGGAGTTTGGAAAACTACTTTGGAAAAACCACCCTCAGTACACCCAGCCTAGATTTGAACCTCGGTCTCCCCGTCATTGGCAGTCTAGTCTACTGCGAGAGTAGAGCGCTATACCACTCGGCCAATGAAGCGATGGCCGTGATGCTTTGCAACACAAACTTCTAGAAATAACTGATTATACTGACATATACACTTGAGTTATGCCTCTCTATCATAGCCACCGGAAAAAAAGAGGTAAAATATTAAAAGAGTGTATTTCCATAAATAAAATTAGTTTATTTTAAGGTTCGAATAATTCAGTCCAAATTAGTTGTCTCCACTTTATAAAGTAGGATTCCTTTATAGCTTATAAACCGAATGGGTAGTAAGACGCGGTGCTAAAAAAAAATCGCTTTACAGAACTAAATAACTTCTTAGTTTAATTTAATGTATTCATGTATGCAAACCATTTGTTGAGGCACTAATCACGACTTGTGTTGGTGATTTCATTAAGGACATCTATCAGAGACACGCATCGGTGGTCACGCGTTCTGAAGCCTCGGTCTCGTAATACACTCTATTGACGGGGGGAGGTCAGACCTCGAATACTCGCTGAGGGTATTTTTGTCTTAAATAGTTTTACGTTATCCCTCCACGTTAACGAGGCTACATTTTTTCTTAATTCTACCTTTTCCTTCAGATACCCCGGATGGGTAATAAGATGCGGATCAGACCTAAAAATCTATATTGTGGGTTTCATTTTGCTCTTTCCAGACGAATGTGAGCTAATTTCTTCTAAAACTGCTCTCCTCATCTCTGCCCTTCATATTTAGTTGCCAATACCCCTTTTGCTGAAAATAACGATGGTAAAATAATTACAATAAATGTTGTTTCTTAGTTTGGTGTTGCTCCAATTCGCGATTTGCCAGAGTGCGGTTACAGGAGGTGTAGGGGGGGATAAGGTTTGTAGAAACAAACTGATGCATTTGGGGGGAAGGGGGTTATAAAATTGGCCAGGGAGATGTCGAACCAAGGTGATGAGAGGAAGTCGAGGGTGGGGGGTAGGGAATGACACAAACTTTTTACTCCCCCCAACCCCCTTTTCCTTCTTCCTTCCCTTTACTCTTAACTCGTGGAAATCCATTTTCCGCTCTTTTTGTTTATAATTGGAATTGCCACTAGAAGTTGCTGTAGGGGATTGTGTGTGTGGGTGGATTAAGGGGTGTAGGTGGGGGGGGGGGGGGGGTTGACCTCCCCCTTTCATTCCTCACCCGTCCTTTTCTCTCCAACACCGCGATGTCCTGATGTTATTGATGTTATAAACTTCCATTTCCATGTCGAGACAAACCTCCAGCGGGAATAAGCCTTCTCTGAATATACTTCCTTGCCTACGCGAATTACACAAACCCGCCTGGAAATGCTACTAGTTGCCTTCTCCCCATCCTTCTCTCTCATTATCCTCTCTCTACTTCCCTAGCTTTCTCTCTTCTCTCTCTCTATCTACAGCTAAAGAAATATCGATGATGGAGTTAGGAAACCCAGCTCTCCACTTTTCTTTTCGAGAAAAGCCTTAACACTTGGAAAAATAGAAGGGATGATTTTTTTTTTTTTTGTCTTTTGAGTTTTTTCTATTTTTATTTATTCAAACGCTATTCTTTATGAAAAAAAGTTTTTTTTAAAATTATTTGGATTGTTAAATGTTTTTTATACTAGCCTTGAGCTTTAAGTTTCGCTCGACCCCTCGGAGAGAGAAGTATTATGATCGTAAAAAAAGAAAAAAAATTGAACTCGACATTTAAATAAATGTTGATTTTTCATGACTTCCTGAAACCGAAAAAGTTGTCTATATCTATAAAACTTGATATATATGGTGCTCATAAGGTTATCCCAAGGTGTTTTTGTAAATAAAATATACAGTTAGGCCTACTGGATTCTGGTAGTTTACTGAAGGTTAAAAAAAAAAAAAAAATATTTTCTTGAAATTCGCTCTTACGATTTTGATGGAAATTAGTATTTTGGCACTTTTAACCTTACAAACAAAGTGGCCTATCTCATTTTCCTTGGAAAATTATTTAACGAGTACTTTACATAAGCGGATATCTCAAATTTTGATCGTATCTCCATAATTCTATGAGATACAAAATTAACTTTATTGCAAAGTTGTAGAATTATACTATATGGTGACCTGGCAGTCCAGGAGTAAGGTGTCAGACTTCTGTACTGGGGTCCGGGTTCAATCCTCGGTCCCGGCATGGATTTATCTGATCGCCAAACCCTTCCTTCACCTCTGACAATACGTGTATTAATCACAACTTGTGAATGTGGGGAATGTCAGGCCTCCAACGTGGTTCGGATTCCACGTTAAACTGTAGGTCCTTCATTTCATCTCACAATCACCCTACCATTACACATTAGGGTAAGTGCGTACAGCCGAACGGGTAGTAATACGTGGTGCTAATAATAATAATAATAATAATATAATAATTAATATAAAAAATACTGTTCCGTGAAACCCTCTTTGGGAATCACTGTTTACTGTCTTGTATTTGGGTGACAGGTAGTTAGGTACAGTCGGATCTTCATACGAAGCCAGTTATTTGATAACTGGAATGTCATGTTGCCACAATAGCAGAAATAAAAAAATTATAATTGTATTTACATTCCTAGACCATTAATTAATTATGTAAATATAAATCAAAGTAATTAATGAGTAACTTTTAGATGAACTTTATCATTAATAAATAAACTAAGACACATTTCTCAAATTCCAGATCTTAGTGATTTTCAATCAATGTTGGTGGTCGAAAGTGGGCTCCCTATAAAAATAAGGGTTCACGTATTCTACCAAAGTTTTGTGATGAGGTTATAATTACCGGCGGAACTAATTTTACATTTGTTAATTTAGTTGATTTATTGATATACATAATTGTGAACTAACACATTGTGAATAATTATGGCACCCGTTTCGGTGGAAGCATGGTCTAAGGCGTCATTCTCGCAATAGATTAAACTGCCGACGAGGGAAAGATCGTGGTTCGATCCTGGTTAGGTGTCCTGAGGGCTTTAACTCTCCCTCTACGCAAATACAGGTACATTTCCTCTCAATTAAACTTTAATAACCCCAACACATTAGCGTGGTTAGTACATTGGCGTACAACCGGACGGGTAGTAAGACGCGGTGCTAAAAAAAAATGATAATAATAAAAACTATTGTATTTGCTTCGTTTATGATACAAACCGAATTGGTATGCCTGGCACACACCGCCTTGTTTGACTGCGGAAAGCGAGTGCTCATCCCGACGTTCAATCGTGGGTCTGCAGGAAGGGACCAGCAAAATAATATTTAGCACCGCGTCTTACTACCCGTCGGGTTATACGCTTTAAGTACTAATTATGCTAATGGATTAGGAATTGGGAAGGTTAAATTATAGGAAGTGAACCCGCATTTGCGTGGAGGGAGAGTGGAAAATCATTAGGAAAAACCACCCCCAGCTCACCCGACCAAGATTCGAACCTCAATCTCCCCGTCCTCAGCAGTCGAGCTCAACACGACAAGTGCGTTAGCCAACTAACTACGCCACCGAGGCGGGTAAGGGAGCAGCAAAAGCAGGTCATCAGCCGCGTACCATTTCTCTTCTCAAAAGAATCATGTGAAAGGCACCACTTTCACTTTAAAAAACCGGCGTAGCCTGGTGAACGGGGATAATAGTTTTTAGCTCCAGTTCTTTGCAGAGTTTTTTTTATTCCAGGACAGTAAATAGCAATTAAAGAAACATTTCACCCATGTTGATCTATCCTCTTATTATAAAGTGAGGAAAATGAGGCCAAAATGTCTAATTCTAGGGACGAGAGTTCTGAAAATTTTGGAGAGTTCGTTAATAAATATGTTACGTTACATTATTTTGGGATAAAGAGAGGTGCTTCTATCCTTAAAATACCCTATTGGACACGCAGTTGCTGATACACTCCATCCTGATTTTTTCTTAGGATCACGTTTTACTACCCGTTCTGGTTATACGTTTACTTACTCATTACGATAGTGTTTTTAGGGATTAGGAAGGTTTTATTTAGAGGAAAATCTTACATTTGCGCGGAGAGATAGTAGAAAACCATAGTGGAAACCATTTTAGAAAAACCACTCTCAGTACACCTGACCGAGATTCGAACCTTAATCTCCCCGTTATCGGTGGTCTAGTCTATTTCGAAATTAGCGCCATAGACCTAACAGCCACCGAATCAAGTATCTTGTTTTAAAATAAATTAGGTCGCTGATAGTACTGGCTCTAGACCTACAAAATAAATCTCTCTCTGGTTTTTACTATTTTACTCCCCCAACTTGGAAATGACTTGTGTTTGTTTTTTTTGTACGAACAGGTATTCTGTCATGTATGAAGGTTTGACGTGCGGGCGGAATTATGGCGCTGATGGAGCGCTCTAGCGGACAGGGCAGGACGGGAAGTTGTTCATCAACCGCGCACCTCTAGAATATCAACACTAACAAGCGCCACCCGCCCCCTCATCACCGCTCCGCTCTCAGTTCGTGACTAGGTTAGGACGTGTGTAGGATTTAGAATAGAAGGGAAAAAAATCGAAACTTCTCTAAAGCGGATTCCACAATTAAAAAAAAAATCCCATCGCGTTTTACTTCCCTTCCGGGTTGTACGCCTTTTAATCACGCTAATTGAGTAGGATTAAGGTAGCTAGAATTTAAGAGCAATGTATCCGCGTTTGCGCGAAGAGAGATGGGAAACCGTTTAGTAAAAACTATCCTAATTACTCCCAGTTGGGATTCGAAACTTGCCCTCTCCAATACTGGTGAACCAGACTATATGACTCAACGTTCACTCCGCGTGTCCACCAATGTGAGTCTCGGAGATACACAGTTTTTAATTTCTCGCGATCCTTCAGAGAGAGAAAGTATTGTGATCGTCAAAATATCGTATTCTTAGTTTTGATGACTCTTTGAACCCGAAAGAGTTTTTTTTTTTTTTTTTTTTTTTTTTTCAGTCTGTCTGTTACCGAGACTACAGCCAAAATTATCTTTCCCATCCGGCTAAAACTTATTTCCTAAGGTTTTCATACGGTCCCCAATAGGGGTTTTTGGAATTATATATCTAACCTTAAATTTAAGAGTAGTTTACATAAGGTCTAAAGAAAGAGTGTAGTATTTGGCTACAAACATAGAAGAGTCGAGTTAGGAAAATATACAACCTACCCCGTTTCACCGTCCATATGTCTAGGACTACGAGTCGGGGAGAAAAACAACACAACCAAGCATAGCCGCGCCACGAGATAGACTAGCCGCAGCCATCAAGGGTCGAACGGCGCCCAATAGAGTGCGCCACATAACAAAGGCGTCCCAAAGAGCTTAAACTGTAAAGAGAGGTTGTTCTACTATAATTTAGAAGGTTCCAGTTGTTTGGAGTTTTTAATAGAAGTTATTGTGGTCACGCCCCCCCCCCTCCCCCACCTTGCTGATCCATATGTATTCCCCCACCATGTATCCTGTTCTCTGGGGTTTCTTGTACATATAGTGCCGGCGGGGCAGCTTGTCGGCACTCTTGAACTCATCTTGAATGGAGGAATAAGAAGCTAAGGCTTCAGATAGTTAAAATGTAAGAACAAATTTCTTTTTCGGCTTAGTATTACTTCGTCATTATTATTTCTTTATTTAACTTTTCAAAATTCTTGTTTCGGTAATGTATTATTAATTTTGCAAAGGGAAATTTATAATGCATGTAGATCATAGATCGATGTTGAATTTTGTCACGTATGAAAAAAGTCATTTATTATATGGATATCGATACTTGATTTATAGTTGTGGGTATCGATACTTAATTTACTATTGAAGATGTCGATACTTAGGTTATTTATGCGGAGATCGATTAGTTTGAGGATATAACTTCTGATCTGATTGTGAGACGGAAAAAAACTTTATAATGAGGTGACCATTCCAACTACTCACGCTTTACATTTAATGAATTATTTCAAATAAATCTTCAAAACAAAAATCGTGGCAACTGTTTGTGTTTAGCTACACTTCGGACTGAAAGGATCTCCCGAGCAAGTATCGAGCAAAACCGACAAAGCTGAAACCATCCCGACTCAAGACGAGCCAAACTTCTATGATCGACTTAAGGTGGGATTGTAGAAGTTCGAGAAAATGTCAGGGTTTTTGCAGTTTTTATAAAAAAAACATTTGTTTGACCAAAATAAATAAAATATTGCTCCAGTAGCAACGATTAGTTTAATTTTCTTCACACGATGATATCAATAACTGTTTAATATCTTTAATAAGCATAGCGGAATTAAATGAAATACTTTTTAAATTAAAAGAAAACGTCATTAAATTCCAGGATACCTTGACGGATATTCAACAACGGTTGATATCACCATGTAAAGAAAATCAGACTATATTTCTACTGGAGAAATATTATATTTATTTTGGACAAAGAAATGTTTTGCTATAAAAACTGAGAATCACCCCCTTTTCCCGCGTCCCTTACACCTCACCTTAAGGTGAGTCCACAATTATTATATATATATATTATATATATATATATATATATATATTATATATATTTATATTAATTAAATATATATTATTATAATATATATTATATATATATATATATATATATATTTTTATATATATAACTCAATAAATGTGTGTATATATTAAAGATTCATTTATTTGAGTTATTTAACGTGCACGTTTTGAACCGACTGATTGTATCAGTACGCGAATTATAAAACTAACTTAAATCTAGAACAGACACAACATCCAACCCCCCGGCAATTAATTCATCTCTGTGAAAAGGGAAGCTACATTTCACCAATGATAAAGTTTACATCCATCCCAGGAATTGAACCCGGGGGACCCTTAACTCTGTAAACAGACACACTACTGATTGAGCTAAGGTTTCGGGCTCACATTCGCATAATTCCTGGTATCGTATCCCTGTAGTGAGTGATCAGCGGGTGACGATAAACACGGGCACGGTCGAGGCCAAATCTCGGCAGATCCGGTCCTTCGTTCCTTGGAGATCATTCATTGATGCGACCCCATAATTTCCATCATTCGTATGTTCCTGACCCGCGACAGTGTTCGGTTCGAGGCAACTCCAGATTAGTAGTTCCGCGCGTCGAGGATACAGATTCCCGTTCAAGATACGAGGATCGGGCCCGGCCTTACAGCTTGTCACGTGACCATGTTTTTATTGTGTTCTAATGGTGTGTTTTTTTCGGGCGAAAGTATGTAAGAATTGCATTAGGCATCTCTAACCACTTATCCACAGGGGGTGGGGTGATCTTGTTCTTGTTTCTTGCTGAACTAAACAGTTGCTCCCGGTAAGTCGGTCTTCTGTGGCCCTTATTTATGTCAGGAGATCCCCCCTCCCCACCAATGTTAGGAGACAGGATCAAACAAAATAATGTAGCCCCATCACCCCCAACCCTCTTCTCAACCGGGAACAAACCACCTCAAGGCCCCACAACAAATTGTTTCCCTTGGCAAAGCTCCCGGTTTCCGCCGCCAGGGGCGTTAACGGCGCGCACGAGAGTGATAGAGGGGGGAGCTGCTTGAAAAGCCTTCCCCTCCCCTCCAAGATTCATCCTGCCTCAAACTAACCTTTGGAAGCCTTAATTGTCAAAAGTTTTCCTCGTGTGTTGTCTGAGAGAAGCGTGCGCTTTGTTTGCGTGGGGCATTGCCCCCCATCCCCATCTCCCCTTTGATTTGCTCAACAATTTAGAGTTTTGCACCTCCCCCTCTCCTCCGACTTGATGGTTAATTATATCGAGTTTCGTTAGTTGTTTTGGAGCCGCTAATTTGCGCGCCGAGGCTTGGAAAATGTGTTCCTCGTCTATCTTCTCGTTCGAAGGTGCACGAAGGGATAAAAGGGAGGGTTTGAAGATGGATGACGCAACTCTTTCTCCTCCCCCTCCCCCAATTCTCTACTGAATCAGTGTGCTATTTATTGAACTAGGGGAATTTAGAGTTAAAACAAACAGATATTCTAACTAAAGGTTTAGTTAGACAAGGGCCGGATTTGCAAGCATGACTTCTGAACCCTCTTTGGGCTAATATTATCATTTTTATCTTATTTTTTTCTCCTAGTCTTACTATCCGTCCAGGCTATAAGCATTTAACTGCACAAATGGTGTAAGAAGAAAATGTACCCGCAGTTGCATAGAGGGAAAGAGTTGAGAAAAAACAATTTAGGAAAATCCACCCCCCACCCCCCATTAGGACCGCCCAGTCCCACTTCACTGTCCCCTACCCTTTCTTTGTGGATAAGAGGTTCGTCTGCTCGACCACAAACATAGAGGACCCTAGTTCTATTCCGAGAGGAGTTTATAACATGTCTGAATATTTAAAACGTGAAGGGATTCCTTTCGACAGTGATTCTCTGAATTATACACAAACCAATTTTAATCTTAATATTTAAATGAAGGCTTATACAGATGTAATGAATATCAACTTATGGCTGCAAATCATTGTCCGCATGGAGGGAAACCACAATTTTAGTAATTAAATTAGTTGAAAAATGACACCTTGATACATGAATCGAACCCGGGACCTTTGGCTTAGCACGGCAATGTTTTACCACCGAGTACAGGCCTAGCCAGTTGGTAGCGTAATATATTATATATATGGCTTGAATATAAATTGACCCAGGCCAGAGGCCTGAAACGGTATTAGATTTTTTTATTTTTTTTGTGATTTTGTTGCACTTACATTTTCTAAAGTTTATATTATTCCTTTTATCAACTGCATAAAATTGTTATATTAAGTTAAGGTCTTCAAATTATTGTATTCGAGATACTTTTTGAGATCTTTACATATCTCGAACCTCTTGAATACCATAAGATTCGAGCGCCACACCTATATTGAGTTCTTAACAAAAATAATCCTGTGCCTTTGATCTTGCCAGTCAAGTTTTCACCGTAAGTAGCTGACTGGGACTCGAACCTCTCCCTCTTCCTTGTCCATGGGCCTGCAAGACTGCGTGGACAAGGGAGACGCCCTGTTGCTTTGTCAAACAGTAGAAAAAGTATATTATTTTATTTCCCTGACCCCGTCTATGTTCTGTTAAACCATGATTCCCTTTTTACCCCCGCGGAAAAGTTTCCGGCGACAACAGTGCGTATAAATACATTACCCCAGATTATCTCAACTCTAGCGAGGCTAGGATGAGTTCAGTCTAGGAGGATATAGATTGGAGAGGAACTGAAAACATAAATATGAAGCAAGGGAGGAAGCCTAGGAGGATATAGACCGATTGGAGAAAAACTTAGAACACAAATATGAAACAGAACAGAGCCCAACTTAGAACACAAATATGAAACAGAACAGAGCCCGGGAGAATGTATACTGGAAATAAACTTAGAACACAAATATGAAACAGAACAGAGCCCGGGAGAATGTATATTGGACATAAACTTAGAACACAAATATGAAACAGAACAGAGCCCGGGAGAATGTATACTGGACATAAACGTAGAACACAAATATGAAACATAACAGAGCCCGGGAGAATGTATATTGGACATAAACTTAGAACACAAATATGAAACAGAACAGAGCCCGGGAGAATGTATATTGGACATAAACTTAGAACACAAATATGAAACAGAACAGAGCCCGGGAGAATGTATATTGGACATAAGCGTTAGAACACAAATATGAAACAGAACAGAGCCCGGGAGAATGTATATTGGACATAAACTTAGAACACAAATATGAAACAGAACAGAGCCCGGGAAATGTATACTGGAAATTAACTTGAGAACACAAATATGAAACAGAACAAAGCCCGGGAGAATGTATACTGGAAATAAACTTAGAACACAAATATGAAACAGAACAGAGCGCGGGAGAATGTATACTGTAAATAAACTTAGAACACAAATATGAAACAGAACAGAGCCCGGGAGAATGTATACTGGAAATAAACTTAGAACACAAAATATGAAACAGAACAGAGCCGGAGAATGTATACTGAAATAAACTTAGAACACAAATATGAAACAGAACAGAGCGCGGGAGAATTATACTGGAAATAAACTTAGAACACAAAATATGAAACAGAACAGAGCCCGGAGAATGTATACTGGAAACAAACTTAGAACACAAATATGAAACAAACAGAGCCCGATAGAATGTATACTGGAAATAAACTTAGAACACCAAATATGAAACAGAACAGAGAGTGGGAGAATGTATACGAGAAACAAACTTAGAACACATATATGAAACAGAACAGAGCCCGGGAGAATGTATACTGGAAATAAACTTAGAACACAAATATGAAACAAAACAAGCCCGTGAGAATGTATACTGGAAATAAACTTAGAACACAAATATGAAACAGAACAGAGCGCGGGAGAATGTATACTGGAAATAAACTTAGAACACAAATATGAAACAGAACAGATGCCGGGAGAAACTGAGAAGAGAAGTAGGAAAGGAATATTATTTATATGAAAAAGTTTGTTTTTTGTATCTATAATTATTTTTAAATTAACTACCCTACTATCTTTTAGATATTTGATTGATACTCTTTGGAGCAAATATTATTATTGGTAATAAAATGAGCAATATTATCGAAATTAATATACTAGAGTTTACTTTAAGCCATTTATTTTTGGAAAAATACAGCCAGTAGACAATAATAATGCTTAATTTGAACTAGCGCACCACCTTAAGGTGAGGTACAGTCAAATTTTCTCATCCATGGTATATCACCCATATCGGTGGTCGCATGGTTTAACGCGTAGCTCTCATGTTAACTATACAGTCGGTGATGGGGAGATAGAGGGTTTGAATACCGGAAGAATGTGATTCCCACTCTCCCTCCACGCAAATGTTAGTATATTTTATTTAAACTTCTACCTTACTTATCCCTGTCCCATTAGCATAATTAATTAATAATTATAACCTGAACGAGTACTAAGACTCGGTGAAAAAAAAGATGATATAAAAAGTGACAGCAGCAGATCAAATGACTTGACGTATGAATGAATACGTGAAAGTAGAGTAAGTAATTGTTTGGCTCTCAGATAAAGTAAAAAGTGGCCTCTGTATGTATTGTGTTAGTTTTTATAACAATTTGTTTTGGCCCGAAATACAGTACATAAAAACATTTATTTTATAACTATATCTAGTTTAATTTCCTACTCAGGCCTATACATAATAAGCTTAACATTTATTGAATATCTGTCACAAGCATCCAGACATTTGAGCAAAAACTATTTTATATCTATTAAAAAATTCTGCTAAATTCTGCAATTCCTATCTGTTATGACATATATTCAATAATAATTGTCGATACAACTTACTGTGCATTGAAAACTAAGCTAAACATAACTCTGAAAGGGAGCAGTCTTACTGTGACAAATTGCATTTGGTCCTATCTTATAAGCTGCGTCATAGTAGAACAATGTAGGGTAAGCTTGCTACCTTTCAAGGTAAACGGAGGGTATACAACATTTATCTCAAGGTACCTTCAACCTCACCTTAAGGTGGAAGTGAAGGAAACGCGAGTGTTTATGCAGTTTTTATAGCGATTTTTTTTGCTTAAAATAAATAAAATATTGATCCAGTAGAAATATAGAGTTTAATTTTCTTAACATTGTGATATCAACAGTTGTTGAAAATCTGCTATGAGCATAGCGGCATTAAACGAGAAAGTTTTTTATTAAATTCCAGGACACCCTTAACAGTTACTTTGCCCACAAAAGTGTTAGTACAAAAACTTCCAAAATACTGCCCTTAACACGTCTTAATTCACCTTAACTCGCCTTCCCCGCTCCCCCAACTTAATGGAGTAAATATAGCATATAGGAAGGCTACACTCCCTCTTTAGTGACGAGGAAAATTATTCGTGTAACGTTGGTAGAGAGTTTGAATGAAGTTTAGACTCGTCTTTTGCGTTCGAGATGCGCACGCGCTCGTCCCCTTAATCTTTTTATTGATTATTTCGTTTTAAAAGATCAAATGACGTGACCTCTCTTTAGTTCAATCCGCATTTAAAAATCTATTTTTCAAGATGTTATTTTTTGTTAATCTATAATTAATTAATCTTCTGTTTCTGTTTTTGTTTTTCTAATGAATGTCCCGTGTCTTTCATAATTTGTGTCGGTTCAGATTTCCCCCCATCCTCTCCTGATGGTCATTTTAGGATCTCCCTTTTTTCTCTTCCTTTTTCTGACCCGAACAGAATAGTCGTGTCTATAAATAGCCGTGACTAGTCATGAATGGGTTGGGCGTTCTTCTAATAATAAGTGTTTGTATCTGATTGGAAATTGTTAACCCTTCTTAAGTGGTCGAGGTCGGATATGACGTAGGCCAGCAACTCCTCGGGATCTTTTGGAATGGTGATGGGGCGTTATCGGATGAAAACTGTCGAGTGTTTCGATAGTATGAGACCATCGACTCATTCGAGAGTTTGGAAAATATTCTCAGTTTGTTAATTGATGGTCGACCTTACTGTTTGGGATGTTTCCCTTTGTTATTTGTATATAATACTCGTCACCGTAAAGTCTACTATTGGGAAGCAATGCCTCGTTCTGTATTGCTGATCGAAAGACGACCTTAGTGTTTAGAATGTTTCCTTTGTTATCTATGGAGATTATGATTCACCGTAAAGTCCACCATCGTGAACGACCAACCATCTCATTCGCTTGGTTTAGTACTCTCATGTCTTCACAACACATTCTCTGGAATAAGTTAGACGTATAGTTGATTATTAATAATCTGAGTAAATTTGTTCTGTTTCTTTGTTTTATTGTTACCCTGATAGCACAAAACTGCAATATCGTACGAATTATCTTAATCTAGAGCATATAATATCAAAATAATGATAATATCTGGGTGAAGTGATAAAAACCGAATAGAGTGACTATTTCATACGTCACCTGAACAAAGGCGGATCCAGGGTCTGTTTTCGGGGGCAATTGGTTTACATAAAGCTCCTTCAAATATAAATTCAATAATTCTAACTAAAAGAACGCCATGGCATCAGCCATAAAACAAGCTATACCGCCATATGTTGTCGAAGATAGGGCCAACATTTGAGGATAGGGGGTGTCATATGGTCAGCACAACGAACCCCTCAATTGTCTAGCTAGATTGAAGCCTCTACTTTTTTTTTAAATTCAAGTAGCTTCTCATTTGACTTCACGAGGCTGAGCTGACTCCGTTCCAGACCCACTGCTTCACATATAAATCTGGAAGCGCTGGCGATCGAACCCAGGACCTTTGAATTTGTAGCAAGGAACTCTGGCCACTGGACCATAGAGGTGGTCAATAGTAACTAAAAAGGATTTTAATTCATAGTAATTTTAATAATAATATTATTGATATTTTATAAAAATAATTATAATTAATAATAATAAAAGGACTTGTAGGAAAAAACACAATTTTGAATAATAAACTTGTAATTTAATTCAAAAAGATAAATCAAAATAAAGTCACTGTCACAATCAAAGTGATAAATAGGTCTAAAATGTTTTGGTATTAATAGAAAAAAATATGTATTTATTACAAATAATTGGTCATTATACTAAGATTAGTAATTATATTACTGAACTTGAGTTTTAAGCACTGCTTGTGCACATTGAGATAGTTAAAGAGTTGTTGGTCATGTAGAGATAAGTTTAAAGGGGAGGGAAGTAGGTCATGTAAGAGATAGGGCGAGGGAAACGGTAGGTCATGTAAGAGATAGGGTGAGGGAAACGGTAGGTCATGTAGAGATAGGGTGAGGGAAACGGTAGGTCATGTAGGAGATAGGGTGAGGGAAATGGTAGGTCATGTAGGAGATAGGGTGAGGGAACGGTAGGTCATGTAGGAGATAGGGTGAGGGAACGGTAGGTCATGTAGGAGATAGGGTGAGGGAAACGGTAGGTCATTTAGGAGATAGGGTGAGGGAAAGGTAGGTCATGTAGGAGATAGGGTGAGGGAAACGGTAGGTCATGTAGGAGATAGGGTGAGGGAAATAGGTAGGTCATGTAGGAGATAGGATGAGGGAAGAGGTAGGTCTTGTAGGAGATAGGGTGAGGGAAACGGTAGGTCATGCTAGGAGATAGGGTGAGGGAGACGGTAGGTCATGTAGGAGATAGGGTGAGGGAGACGGTAGGTCATGTAGGAGATAGGGTGAGGGAGACGGTAGGTCATGTAGGAGATAGGGTGAGGGAGACGGTAGGTCATGTAGGAGATAGGGTGAGGGAGACGGTAGGTCATACAGGAGATAGGGTGAGGGAGACGGTAGGTCATGTAGGAGATAGGGTGAGGGAGACGGTAGGTCATGCAGGAGATAGGGTGAGGGAGACGGTAGGTCATGTAGGAGATAGGGTGAGGGAGACGGTAGGTCATGTAGGAGATAGGGTGAGGGAGACGGTAGGTCATGCAGGAGATAGGGTGAGGGAGACGGTAGGTCATGTAGGAGATAGGGTGAGGGAGACGGTAGGTCATGCAGGAGATAGGGTGAGGGAGACGGTAGGTCATGTAGGAGATAGGGTAAGGGAGACGGTAGGTCATGCAGGAGATAGGGTGAGGGAGACGGTAGGTCATGTAGGAGATAGGGTAGGGAGACGGTAGGTCATGTAGGAGATAGGGTGAGGGAGACGGTAGGTCATGTAGGAGATAGGGTGAGGGAGACGGTAGGTCATGTAGGAGATAGGGTGAGGGAGACGGTAGGTCATGTAGGAGATAGGGTGAGGGAGACGGTAGGTCAGTAGGAGATAGGGTGAGGGAGACGGTAGGTCATGAGGAATAGGGTGAGGGAGACGGTAGGTCATGCAGGAGATTAGGGTGTGAGGGAGATAAGGCAATGAAGATGTTAAGAGTCTTTAAATTATTTATAACACCATGAAGGTATTGGTTTCAATATGTTTTATTAATTTCTATACAGGGGGTGGGGAAAGTGATCGCCCCCCGCACCAGAACCAAACTAGGGTTCGTTTGACTCGCTCTCGACCAAGAGGGTGTGCTTGGTATGGACACTAGCATTTCCTGACCGGCCACGACTAAATATTGAAGCTGTACATTGGCCAAGAGGGTGTGCTTTGTATGGACACTAGCATTTCCTGACCGGCCACGACTAAATATTGAAGCTGTACATTGGCCAAGAGGGTGTGCTTTGTATGGACATTAGCATTTCCTGACCGGCCACGACTAAATATTGAAGCTGTACATGTCGTGTTCCTCGATTCGGGCAAGGATTTGTGAAGGTGCCTTGATGCCGGCTATTTTTAGCTCTATTTTAATAATAGTCATCTATCACGGGACTGAGCAAGTCAAGATCTGTTTCTAGTTTTCTCAGTTCGTTCGTCGAGTGGAGGGGATTGATAAATTGAAAGCTTTTACGCCTAGTCTATATGTGCGTGCTGGTGGGCACGCGGACTAGATGTCAGGCTCATATTGTCTGGTGTGTCAGTGACGGAGAAGTCAGTGTTCGAAACACGGCTAGTTGTACTGATTTTACTCTACTGGTTTTTATATATAGTTTTCTATTCTTTCCTCACGAAAGTTCGGATTCATTTCCTCTTAATCCTACCTTACTCATCCTTTCTCAATTAGTGTAATTAAAATTCGTATAGTCCGGATTTAGAGTAAGACGTATATATAAACACATATATATATATTATACATATATAGTTATATTTATGTAATATTTAGCGCCGAGTCTTACTACCCGTTCGGGTTGTACGCTAAAATATTAAATACACTAATTTGTTAGGGATGAGAAGGATTTAAATTAGAGTAAATGTACCCACATTTGCGTGGAGGGAGAATAGAAAGCAATTT
The DNA here is from genome assembly GCA_039000515.1 of Timema cristinae. NCBI lineage: Eukaryota > Metazoa > Arthropoda > Insecta > Phasmatodea > Timematidae > Timema > Timema cristinae. The sequence continues at coordinate 108,390,512 of JBCFYV010000012.1, forward strand.
AGTAAAAAACCATCTCCAATGCACCCGACCAAGATTCGAATCATGATCTCCCAGTCGTCGGCAGTTTAGTATATTTCGAAAGTGACGCCTTAGATCATACGGTCACTGAAGTGGACTATATTCAATTAATTTTGAAAGATTTTGAAACTACGTCTCTAAGGTTAGCTTTATTTCACTACCTCACTAATGGACTACCTTTTTTTTTATGTACACTCGGCTCACCATAGCAATAATATTATCTGACAGTTTAAAAAAGTTATCTGAACCACTTAAATTTATTCATACGCTAAGCTATGTGTTTTGCAACAACTTCTCTTTATTTTTGCATATTGTCTTAATTTTTGTACCACGTTGGAACTTGTAAGACTTTCCTTTTGTAATTACTGACTACCACCCAGTTATTCTGTGTGTAATAAAAAAAAATCCAAAAGACAATGCTCCCATCTCTATAGGCAGGAAGCTTTTTGTCCACAGCCAGCGAGGAAATTAAAAGTTAAAACTTTTAAACTAAACTTTTACAATTCAAACTAAAAACCTTTATCAAGTTGCTCGTAGGTTTAATCTGTACTTACCAAACCATAATTTATAGCTCGTTTAAGGGCATAGCTTAAGCTAATCTCTTGAAATACTTTATATTTGTATTAAGGAGAAAGTTAAGTTTTTAATCGACTAAATATGACGTGAACAATTTTATTTTTTTACTCATTACTTGCTTGCTTTGCTATATTATTTCGTTCCATCTCTTCTCACTACGCGTCTGGATTATCTATTTTATATATATATATATATTTTTTTTTTTACGCTACCATATTAGGCAGTATAAAGGTAGAATTTAGAGTAAATGTACCCTCATTTGTGTGGAGGAAGAGAGGGAAGTAATTTCAACCTCCATTACGCCTTACTGGGTTTCTGTCCTTGACTTTCCTGTTACAGGGGAACCAGGCTAAATGAGCTTGAAATTTAGACCGTGTGTCCACCGGTGTGGGTACATATATATATAAAATAATATTTAGCGCCGCGTCTTACTACCCGTTCGGGTTATACGCTTTAAGTACTAATTACGCTAATGGATTAGGAATTGGGAAGGTTGAATTAGAGGAAGTGAACCCGCATTTGCGTGGAAGGAGAGTGGAAAACCATTTAGGAAAAACCACCCCCAGTTCACCCGACCGAGATTCGAACCTCGAGCTCCCCGTCCTCAGCAGTCAAGCCCAAGACGACAAGCGCGTTAGCCAACTACGCCACCGAGGCGGGTATGTATATATATAAACTGTGGAAGACAGCATTTAGAATAAATGTACCCGAGTTTGTTTGGAGGGAGTAAAGGAAACCACTCAGGGGTGGGGGGAGAACTCTCTCAGTACACCCGACTGGTATTTGGAAACAGACGACCTCCCCGCCACAGGTAAACCATTCTATACGAGCTAGACATTTAGTCTGCATGTCCACTGATGATGTTGGCTGTTATATTCTCCTTGAAATATAGAAATCCATATATTTTTTCTCTTCCCCCGCTCCCCACCCGCCCTGATCCACTACAGTAATTATATTTTATAGTAATTTAAAATAAATTACGTTGTAGTCCAGCCTTGGTTCTCTGAATGTCTCGCGAACACTCTACAGACTAACCTTGTTTTCAACAAATCGTCCAGAAAGTTGCTCTGGCAGCAAATCTAAAACCGTGCTTGTTTCAACTCGGTCCTCTGCTAAGAGGGGGCATTATAGAGCTACAAGTGACCCTTTGTGACTACAGCAGCTTTCTAACAAGTTGGAAGGTCGAATGGAACTGCGGCTATCAAACCTTCAAGTACTGTCAGGAACAAAAGGGTGTTGAGCTATCATCATACCCGCGTTGGTCCTTTAGTATGGTTTTGCAGATGAGGGAAGGTTGGGATTCAAATCTCTAAGGGTGTTTTTTTTTTTAATCTATTGGTTTCCCATGCTCTCTCTCAAATAAAATGCGGGTGCGTTTATTTGAAACGCTATCATAATCTCTATAGCATTATGATGGTTAAAAATTCAAATAGCCAACGGAGGATGAGACGTGGTACAAAAAGAGCAACTAAAAAGGTATGTTAGTATCTTTTTTTTTTAGTAATGCTTTTAATAAAAGGGTTATTAATGGTTTAATTCAAAGGGTAGTTCTGGCGAGGGTAGTTCATAGGAAGTACATCTGCATTATCAAGGAAGAATGGTTGAACCACAATGTGATAGATTAAATGTTGAACCCCACAACCCCTAAGAATACAGCTGTTGCCTAATTCAAGTGGAAGGAGGATTTTGAGTATGATGGAGGGTAATTGGAGAAGACAGGCCGGGCCAGGGTTAGGCAACGCTGCGCTGATTTCATCTGATTACAGTGAAGAAGGAGCTCGGGCTAAAAGAAGTGGGGGTGGGGCGTAGCCCCGGGATAGGAAGAGGCCAGGCTCACGCTCGCTTATCGTCACTTGTTCGTCCGGAAACACAAGCGTAGTGAAAGATACATTTTCGTGGATAAAAAGTCTTGAGATTAAAGAGAAAAAAAGTTTTAAGTTCATTAAATACGGTATTCTAAACCTAACACCTGGCGAACGTTGCAATCACCCACATCGGTTGTCACGTGGTCTATGGCGTCAAGTTCGCAATATATTGAATCACATTGTTACAAAGAGATGAAGTTTCGAATATTGGCTGGGTGCATTGGGGTTTTTGTTTTCCAAATGGTATTAATCACTGTGTTTTTTCCATCCCCTTTCCCAAACTAATGCAAGTGCACTTCTTCTATATTGCCTTCCTCATTCCTAAAACTTGATATTAATCCTTTAATAACATCGGCGTTTAACGTAATGATTAAAAAAAACTTTGGTAACTCTCTTACCGTTTCTTGACATAGCATTATTTTTTTTGCAGCATATCTTACTACCCGATCAGACAATCAGTTAATCAGCATATTTACACCAAGAGTATAAAGATAGGGAAGGTATAATCGAGATGAAATACATCTACATTTGCGTGGAGAGTGGTAAATGGTAATAATCCCCCTAAGTATATTCGGCCATGATTAGAATCCCGACCTCCCTGCCACTGGCAAACCACATATTATATTGATACGTGCGCGTGACTACGTGTCCGCGTGACCACCGATGTGGGTTCTCACTATTGTTATCTTTACTGCAACCCTATGGCGACTAGATCTGATTTTGATTCAAACCCTCTTGGGAGCACTTTGTTTTCTTTTTCCTCTGGTTCAACTTTGTTTGTAAAGAAAAGTTTGGAATTCTGTGTTTATATTTTTCTCTCGTTCTTTGATATTGAAAAAAATCAAAACAATCTTTTACCTTCTGCCTTCTCCTTTTACCATCTTTTCTACCTTTTGTTTTTCAGAAGAAAGAACCACAAATCGTTTCAAAGATGACCGTTTTCTGGTCACGTACAACCAGTCATGACAAACACTTTTTTTCCGTCCTGCCTGATTTGGAAACTTGGGTTGCGTGGGCAGCTTCCTGAATGGATAAATTCCCTGGCTCACTACGTTCGAGCATGTGAATGACTAGAAGTTGGTTATAAGCAGAAGGGACCCTCATTCGAATCTAGTTGTGGCAAGTTTTTTTTACATGGCGCGTCTTACTACCCTTTTGGATTAGATGCGTACGTAGCCTACTAATTACGCTAATGTGTAAGGGGTTAGAGAGGCTTAATTTATAGGAAATGTGCCTGAATTTATATGGAGGTAGAGTATGAAGCATAATATATAATTTATATTAACTTTAGCAGGATTTATCAGTTTTAGTGAAGGATGTACTGGACCGTCAATTGCTCTTTCTAAAATAGAAGCACAATATATATAGTTTTTTTTTTAGTATTTATGATCTTTAAAAACTAGCAGTAAAGAACAGGACAAATTGTAAAAGATATCTCCGAATCGAGTTGCAATTTTTAAAAGGGACAGTGAAAGCGACCTTAGCAGATAGCTCTTGAATGTTGTTGATGAGGAGGTAAAGGTTCGAATCTTGGCTCAGTGAACGGAGGGTGGTTTTTGACAAGTGATTTATTGTTGTGGTTTTCGCATCCTCTACCCGTGCTAATGGTGATTGACCTCCCCGTCACCGGCAAACCAACCTTGACCTCCCGTCACCGGCAAACCGGCCCTTATCTCCCCGTCACCAGCAAACCGGCCTTGACCTCCCCGTCACCGGCAAACCAACCTTGACCTCCCCGTCACCGGCAAACCAACCTTGACCTCCCCGTCACCGGCAAACCAGCCTTGACCTCCCCGTCACCGGCAAACCAGCCCTGACCTCCCCGTCACCGGCAAACCAGCCCTTACCCCCCGTCACCGGCAAACCAGACCTGACCTCCCCGTCACCGGCAAACCAGACGATGAACTCGACATATCGGCAGGGAGGCATGTTTCCACCTTAGGAACTAAAAGTGCCTGTAGTAACTTAGTTGCCAGGAAGAGGTAGACGTAACACTAGAGAGTGTTTAAAGTATTGACCTGATCTCACCAAAGAGTGCAAGACTCGGTTCATAACACCTCTCCAGAGCAACAAGGATGCAAGTCCTTGTTGCTCTCCCCCTAAATAGGAGTCTCGCACCATTAGGGTCTCTTTGTTGCCACTGACAAAAGACGAGCGAGTCGCTTGCTGACATTTTGACACCCAGAGGGGAAGAGACGGGACCTTGACAACACAGAATAAATTACTGGGGAAATGCCAATGAAATTTTAAATAGCTCCCGACTCACCCCATATTAGTTTTTTTTATATATAACCGAGAAAATGTCTCTGTCATTGTATTTTCCACTTCTTACCTTGCCAGATAATGAAGATGGATGTTATTGGCTTTGTGGGCGGAGATGTTTTTACGTACTTTGCCGCTATCGCAGTCCTAGCTGGAACGAGACACGTCAGCAAATAGCCTAGTAAAAGTTTCACTTTGAAAAATATGTAAACATTGACCACATTTAATTATTCTTGCAGAACTTGGTGGTCTCGGGGTAATGTGCTCGTCTCAATACCTGATGTTCGTGGGCTCGAACTAGCATTTAGTAGTAAACTTAATCCCGAAACTATTTCAGCTACATTATCGATGACTACCTCGTTACTTACAGTAGCCCCATGGCTTCTTTGGTGCTGACAGTTGACAGCTGACTTCTGACAGTCAACATCTAGGTATATACTTAAATTTTGAGCGTCAGAAGTGACAGCTGCTAAACACATGTTTTTGCAGATCATATAGTTCGGTGTAGGGATACATAATTTGGTCTGGTAACTTTTCAAAGCTTTTACTGTGAGCTGTCATTCAGCCCAAAGAAGCCGTGGGGCTACTGTAGTTAACTTAAAACATCAGCTTCTACTTTCTATTGGCACTGCTCTCGTAAATATTTCACAGCTGGCCTGCTGATAATGTTTATTGCAATCAGGGTGTGGTTCTTAATAGGGTTTATCTATTCTCCCCTTTCCTGTTTTTAGACTGCTTGTTCATTGTCATCTCAATAATTTGATATAGGATGTTTTCTCTAGTTTTTTTCACTTAATGAGCTTGAATAAATTCCACTCATATGAGCCTTTTTTTTTATCTTATGTGATTTTTGACATTCTCCAGTAGTAAATATAAAGAAAGTGGACATAAATTATGTTAACATATGCTGCCAATAAGGGGAGCATGTTGTGACAATTTGATAGATATCGAGAATTTATGACAGCCAAAACTTAACCATATCTGAATCACTTTCTAAAATCTTCCTAAGCCACTCGTCCAAGAACATTTTGAATTCCACAGATTTAATGAAATCCTAATGTTCTTCTAATGTGCTTGACGTAATCTAAGATGCTCTAGTCTTCATCTATTTCTTTCTATATAAGCGTTTGCAACAAGTCTAAAATGGTTTATTTTAACATTTTAAACATTATTTGTTTTAAAACGTTTTTACTATCTCTTTTCGTTCTAAAGTTACAAACAATAGTTATACTTTCAACGGTTATATTAAAATCGGCCATAATAAAAATGACTCTCAAGCTTAATCACTTCTAAAATACACAAGATTAAGTTTTCTTTAAAAAAATCCCGACCTTGCTATTCACGGGTTTCAGGTTTCTAACTGGACTACATTATACATTAGTATAGCATTTTAGTAACAAGTATAATTAAATATTTAACATGATCGTTAGCAATCAGATTATGAACAAAACTCCTTTTTTTTCATGTCAATTCCCTCTACACTCATAATAAATCCTATCTGTGTCACTTATCACGCGTACAAAGACGTCAATCAGTTTCTTCCAGTTGATAAGTCGATGACCCGGAGGTCGGAGTTAGAATCCCGGCACGAATGTACTGAAGGAGGTTTCTTGTAAACGGTTCCACCGCTATCCTTTCACGATCCTGCGGGTCCTTTTCCTTAAAACCCAGTAGTGAAGTTAAAAGTTATAGAGATGGATATATAGATAGCAGTGGCGGCTCGTAGCTAAAATTAGTGGGGGTGCTGCTCCAGAAAATGTTTAGCCTTTGTTTTAATATTGTGTAAAAGGAAGAGAAAAAAAACATGTATAAAAAGAAAATTTATTCAGGAATTTAATAAAATCTTTAAAAAACCTAACATTTTTTACTTACTTTAACTTAAATTGTTACAGTTTAAGCTGGATCTATTATTTAAAAATGAAATCCATTCTTCTTGTTTTAATTTGCGCAAAAAGTTCATTAATTTTCTCCTTGATCTCTGGATGACAATTGAGGAATTTTTCTCCACTGAAGTACGCAGCGCATTTAGTCTTTCTGTTAAATAAAATAACAAAAAAAAAATGAATCCAATAGAATAGCTGGAAGCAGAATAATAATCTAATTCTACATTCTTCTACACTTTATCACATTCAAAATATGGTACACAGCTTTTAAGCACAACACACGCTGAGTAAAAAAAAAACCTTCCTTCCACCATCACGCCAGAGCCGGCACTAGCGAGAGCAACCGTGCTCTCTCTACCTGGCAATCCCGCCTTTTTCCCCACCCTCTCCTATGTGCGCATGCGCACAACAGTCAAACACCACGTCGCTGGCACTGTGAAGCGCACAGTTCCATACAACATTTTTTGTATATTTTTCATAAACTGGGGGGTGGCTACTGAAGTACTGTCATTAAGCTTAAGGAATATATATTTACTATAAAAATAAATAAGGAATTAAAGAAAAAAGGACTCATTATATTAAATATTATCGATAATATCAAGTGGAAATAGGGGGTGCTGCAGTTCCGCAGTGCCTATACACGAGCCGCCACTGATAGATAGATACAGAGATATATAGAAAGAGTTAGGTGTATATAGATATGGATATACTTTGTGTGAATTTGCAACTGTTCGTGGCAGGCGTGAGAGGGAGTGAAAAACGAGAGTATCTAAATGACCGTTTAGCTGTCGACAGCCGTAATGGCAGTGAAAGTATTAAACATCAAGGTCCGCGCTAGAGTCGCCAATGGATGCTGGATGCCGACTAATAGCCACCGTCTATCAGGAACCCTTGTAAATTACTAGGTGCTTTGTACGCCGTTGTACACCTTGCAGGCGTATTGGCGGTCATATCTCAAGTATACACTGTGGAAACACCATCTGATTATTAGTCGCAATAATTGTAAAACAGAATGTGCGCACGTGTAAACAAATCGCAGTAAAATAATAGTTGACAGTTTTGTTGGATGGTCACGAGTAAGCCTGTGGTTGCGATCGTCTGTTCTAAAAACATTTACTTGCACTTGAGTTGGTTCTGTGGGACAGCACGCTAGTATTTCAACACGAGTAAATACCTACCCTGCACTTCCACGTGCTCGTACCCCCAATACAATACCACCACACGTGCCTCCGTTGCGCAGTAGGATTTCATGTCTAACCTTAGTAGTGTATGTATTTCTTATACTCACCAGGAATTGAACGCAGAATTGCTCGATTAAAAATAGAGGTACATTACCGATCGACTTAAGGTGGGAGTGTAGGAAATGCAAGAAAAGGGCAATTAAAAAAAAATGTATTACAAACCTTTTTTTTTGGGAGGGGGGATGCGAAATAAATAAAATATTTGTCCAGTAGAGACATGAAATTTAATTTTCTTTACGTGATGACCTCAACAATTGTTGGATATCTTCCAAAAGTCATAAAATTTAATGACAACTATCTTTTTTTAAAAAAGTTTGTCATCTAATGCCGCTATGCTCATGAGTCATGACCGTTATTCAATAACTTTTGATATCACCATGTGAAGAAAATTAAATTCTATGTTTCTACTCAACCAATATTTTATGTTTTGTAAAAAAAAAGTTTTGCTATAAAAACTGCAAAAATGCTGATTTTTTTCTCGCGTCCCCTACACTCCCGCCTTAATTCGTGACTCTTGTAATAGACTTGATAGCTTCTGACGAGAAGGTTGGGGTTCGAATATCGGTTGGATGAACTGAGGGTGGGATTTTCCTAGTTGGAGAGAGCACATTTCATATAAACCCTCTCTCAACCCCCTACCTCATAAGTGGAATTAAATTCAGGTAAATCGGACGGGTTGTAAGATTCAGAGCAAAAATAAAATTCATGGGTATATATTTTGATGCTTTTTTTTATGGACAAGTAAATATGGTACTTTCAGACGTTTGGCATGCCTCGAGTCTTAATTGAAACGTCTCAAAAAAACGTGACCGCCTCCCATAAAATGAAAACCACCCTACAATTTGTTGGACGTGGCGTACATTCTTATCTCCACCATAGCAATCTACATAGTTTGTTGCTTGATTCTCAATGTATAGGATGTTAAAGAAATTCCTATACGCATTGATGCAAAAGTAAGAATTCATTTTAAAACTAAACTTGGTTAATAGGACTATTTTTAGCATAATTTAATGTACGACCTTCTTAACGGAAAGTTTCAGCGTTAAAGTGTCACAAGTCAATATTCTTGATATATTTTGTTATTGACCGAGTGGGGTGAGGGACCTATTTTAACTCGATCGTTTGGCATTTCGGTCTGTTTGTTTCGTGATTACTGTAAAATGTATGGACTAATTTTAACGAAATTTAGTAGGGACATTTTATGAACCCAGGCCAAACGACGTATCTTTGTGTTTTTTTTGTTTGATTTTTACATAGGCCTATATTGCGAGACTGATGTCTTAAGCCCCGGAGCAACTCTTTTATTAGGTTATAAACTTAATATCGTAATACTATTCCTCCATAGTTCTTTCTACGTTTGTGGGAGGTGTGACCTATAGCTTGTGGTAAATAAAATGATAGGATTTTGGCATAAAAACCCGGTAAATAAATTATAGTATGTATTTTTGCTTAAATGGATTACAAGAATAACATTACATTAATAGGAGTAGAACAATCACAGCTAAAATTATTTTTCTCTATATTTAGCTAAACGCTTATTGTCATAATAATCCATAATAAAAACCGGTTCAAACACTTATTTTACTTCTTCTTTTACAAAATGATCTTTTATTGAGGGATTTAAGTTTTCTTCCTGGACTAAGGGAACTAATTATCTGTTATCGGAATGTTTCGAAGAAAATTGTAACAGTGCAGCTGGTGTTTTTTTTTTCTGCACTCTCAGGTGGCAAAGACATTAAAGAATTACGTCTGCGCTATTGATTTAAAAAAAAGTATGGTTTTGATATGATTAATTCTGATCTGAAGGGCCAAGTAGTCAATTTTGGTTATAAGCTTTTATTTGTTTTATTTCGTGTTAGTATTATTAATTTATAGAATTTATAAAGAACCTTATATATGTTTTGATAGAATACTTTAATGTAAGTACTTAAGAATGTTTTCATGTGTTCCTAGTTTCGCTAAATGTGTACGATATATTCGTGTAGCACGCTCGTTATAAAAGTGAGCATTTGTATGAGATTACGCATAAATTGGAAATGATAATGGCTTTTTTTTTACTCATTATATTATTAGCACCGCGTCTTTACTACCCGTTCGGTTTATACGCACTTAGGCTAATGTGTAATGGTAGGGTGATTGTGAGATGAAATGGAGGACCTACAGTTTAACGTGGAATCCGAACCACGGTGGCAGCCTGGCATTCCCCACATTCACAAGATGTTTTACTCATTATAGCTGGGATATAGTGGTATCTGTGCTCGTCATAGCCAAGTTCGACTTAATTTTGATTGAAAATTATTTGTTATATTACCAATTGACACCCTAATGGAGTGCAAGATAGATTGTAATTACGATAGGTTTCAAACCATTTTAAAACTTATTTTTCTTTACTATTCATATGTAGTAGATTTAATTAATATTCTTTAAATTGAAAACATATTTATACGGGAATCGAACCCGTGACCTTTGGCTTAGTACACCAATTATATGACCACTCATCTATCCCGAATTATTCCTATACTATTTGGTGACCTATTGGTCTAGGGTATTATGTTAAGACTTCTGTGTTGGGGTCCGGGGTTCAATCCTAGTCCCGGCACAGATTTATCTGATTACCAAACCCTTCCTTCACCTCTGACAAACATCTTGTGAATGTGGGGAATGCCAGGCCTCCACCGTGGTTCGGATTCCACGTTAAACTGTAGGTCTTCCATTTCATCTCACAATCACCCTACCATTACACATTAGCGTAAGTGCGTATGACCCGAACGGGTAGTAAGACGCGGTGCTAATAATCATAATAATAATAATAACCCGCCTCGGTGGCATAGTTGGCTAACGCGCTAGTCGTGTTAAGCTCGACTGCTGGGGATGGGGAGATCGAGGTTCGAATCTCGGTCGGGTGAACTGGGGGTGGTTTTTCCTAAATTGTTTTCCACTCTCCTTCCACGCAAATGCGGGTTCACTTCCTTTATTAAACCTTCCCAATTCCTAATCCATTAGCGTAATTAGTACTTAAAGCGTATAACCGAAACGGGTAGTAAGAGCGGTGTATATAATATTATTTATAATATTTAATAATAATAATAATAATAATATTCCAGTGCTCAGGATCATTCTTCACTCATACTTTAAGGCAGAGTTTGTAATGGACTTGAAGAAATCGTCAGTTCATATGAGCGAACGATCAATTAAGATCACACCCGCCTCGGTGGCGTAGTTGGCTAACGCGCTAGTCGTGTTGAGCTCGACTGCTGAGGACGGGGAGATCGAGGTTGAATCTTGGTCGGGTGAACTGGGGGGGGGGGGTTCTAAATAGTTTTCCACTCTCCCTCCACGCAAATGTGGGTTCACTTCCTCTAATTCAACCTTCCGAATTCCTAATCCATTAGGTAGTTAGTACTTAAAGCGTATAACCCAAACGGGTAGTAAGACGTCGTGCTAAATAATAATAATAATAATAATAATAATATAATAATAATAATAAATAATCACAAGCCATCAGATAACTCAGCCACCTTCGACTCGGGAGGGCTTTATGCTGCCAGTAGTACAATGACAACTGTACGAATGTTCGACCTCGGTGGTCTTGAAATAAAAGTGCGCGTTTCAGGATCCGATGTTCGTGGGTTTAAACCCAACCGGGGTCGACGGATTTATCTTGAGTGATAAAAATCTGTCCCTCGTAGAAGAAGTAAAACTCTCAGTTCCGTGTCAATTGTAGCATGTAAAAGAACCCTGGAAGGTATGTAAAAATACCTTTCCCGGTAAAATTGGTGGGCCCTTTCGTTATCGCTCATAGAAAGTATCGTGTGATAATACTGCCAGTCGGTTCAGAAATTGCACGTCAACCTCAAATAAATAAATAAAAACAAACTTTACGAATACGCATATTATGATGGATTAAAAAAGATAACCATATTCTAGTTAAGTACGGTTATATCGGCATATAAATGTCATACTCTTTGAATAGAAAAATGACACCTAGATACGGGAATCTAACCCAGCACCTTTGAATTAGTACGCCAATGCTCAGTTGTAATAATATTAGCGTAGTAAGCCAAAAATACCGGGTTTGATCCCCATATCCAGGTGTCATTTTTCCATTTTTCGATGTAGTTTGCGGCTATAACCGCGCTTAGCAAAAATAGCTTAACTCTTTTGATCCATCATATATATTTATGTTTGTAGAAAACACGTTTCGCGGAATTTGGTCGTCTCTGACTGACTATTGACACACCCTGTATAATACAGCTTGTGCTTGAGTTCCGCCCGAAAGTTACGGTACTTGTGGTCCGACTATTCGATCCCAGTAATCTGTTCCCTTGTTGTGGATATTTAAGTGGACACGTGTACTCACACTGTATTAACACGACGGTATTTTGTTCCGACTGATGCGGGTCTCGCATGCCCACGGGTCATTTCATTCTTCTCCCTCCCCTCTGATTCATCCAGCACCCCTTCCTCTTCCTCCCACCCTCACCGCTACACCGGGGGACAAGGAGGATATAGACTGAAAGGACCTAACCTTGACCTTAACTTTTAGCGATCTGCTTCGGTGGTCGCATAGTCTAAGGTGTCACTCTCGTATTGGATTCTAGACTCCCGATGATGGGGAGATTCGTGGTTCGAATCCCGGTCGGTTGTACTGAGGGTGGTTTGTCCAAAATTGTTTTTCACTCTCCCTCCTCATAAATGCGGGAACACTTCCTCAAAATTCAACAATTCACATCACTAAATCATCAGATTAGTTAGTACAAATACGGATAACCTGAACGGGTAGTGAGACACGGTTCTTAAAAGAATGACAACTTTTATCGACCTGTTTCGATGTTTTTGGACTAGGCATCATTCCGGCAATAGATTGGACTTCCAACGATAGGAGGTCAAAGTTCAAATCCCGGCTGAATATACTAAAATGTTGTTCACTCTCCCTCCACGCAAAAGAATGCGGGTATACTTACTCTATATTTAAATTCACTAATCCCTAGCACATTAGTGAAACAAGGAACACATGCCTACAGCACGAATGGGTAGTAAGGCAGAGTGTTAAAAAAAAGGGTCAATATTTAGGCCTATGGGTTGGTACTCTTACACACGTTACAATTGTTTGTATTGGTTTACATGTGGTGTTTAGTGTTAGGTATTTTGTCCTAAGTCAAGTCGGTAAGTCTTATGCTGATATAACTCCTGTATTTAGAACATAGTATCCATTAAATAGTCAAAATAAACAAAAATAGTTCATGTTAATAATGCAGCTCTCTGACTTGATTATAAACTAGCAGAAATATCCAGCGTTGCCAGGGCTAACCACGCAATGCATTGTTTCAAACAGACAGAATAAAATCTATTTTTTTTCCCTTCCAATCCAGTTTTTAATTAATTTAAAAAGATCTAATTCGAATTTTAAAATTCCAACTTTGAGGTGCACGTGTTCGTGAACAGAAGCTCCTAATTACCTACCTACCCAACGATCAAAACACTATTCAGCAACACAATATAACCTTTGTGACTTTATTTCCTCTCCTACCTTATATCCTCCATGTAAAGGACCTCTGGCCAACATATTACCCTCTATGTAATGTATGTAATAATGGGGCCATTTATCCGTTCGACCATTAGGAAAAGAGAGTTTAGTTTATCTTTTCTTTGTTTGTCTTGTACAACAAGTCTCTAAACATACCAGGGTATTAGCAGAGTTCAAGAGGTGACTCACTGGCTCTATACTAGGAGACAACATGTACCTTCGTTGACATTGTTGAGTTGAGTGGTTAGTTCATTGGTGCGCCTTAAAAGTTCACCAACTTTTCCTTAAGGCTGTTCCTCCTCCCAGGTTGTGTGTTGAGCTTTCAACCCTCAAAATAGATGGCGTTGCTAATCTTAAATACCACTATGTTCCTGTCATCATGGTAGCAGAACTACTTGGCTGTTTAATCAATTGGGAGGCTAGCTGATTAGCAGATACCGAATATTTTTCTGAGAATGGCTAATTTAACACCAACCAGGTCCGATCGAGTCAAGTTCAGTCAAGTCACACCAGTCAAGTAGGTTCACATAGAATCAGTCCGGGGTTTGACTAGACTTGAACACATTCATACAATTATGTTATTCATTGAACTTGCTTTTTATGGGATGGATGAAGTTACGTTCGTTATTTTTCGTAGGAAAATTATAAAACCTAAAATAAGATTATGGGTCCATCCTTTAAGGAGACACACGTTCAGTTCTTTCATACCACATGTTTACTGACTTTACTCAGTTGTTACCAATAACATATTTATTTAAATGTTTCGAATGTCTTACATCGTACATTTCACTATGGTCCCAAAAATAAGCTTTTCAACATTCCATTATTAAAAACATATGAAAACTTTGTCCGAAATCAAAGTGAAGTAAACACAAGACCTAGGCCTACAAAGACCGACAGAAATTCAACAGGTTGAGTCAAGACCAGTCTTGACTTTATTTGACTGGAGTGGATCGGACGTGACATATTCAGTATGAAATCATTCGGTGCTCCTTCGTTTTAAACAATTTTGAACCAGTCAGCTGAATTTAGGAGTTCTAACGTGACTGAACTTGACTGTACTGGACTGTTTTGGTTTGAAATTAGCCTTGGATAAGAAGTGCAGTAAATACCAAACTGTAAGATATGTAGGCGACCTGACGGTCTAGGGGTAAGGTGTCGGACTTCTATACTGGGGGTCTGAGGTTCAATCCTCGGTCCCGGCAGAGATTTATCTGATTACCAAACCCTTCCTTCACCTCTGACAAGACGTGTATTAATCACATCTTGTGAATGTGGGGAATGCCAGGCCTCCACCGTGGTTCGGATTCCACGTTAAACTGTAGGTCCTTCATTTCATCTCACAATCACCCTACCATTACACATTAGCGTAAGCGCGTATAACCCGAACGGGTAGTAAGACGTGGTGCTAATAATAATAATAATAATAATAATAATAATAATAATAATAATGTAAGATATGTAGGCGACTCAGACTGGTCCACCACAAATAACAACACTACTCTAGCTACACTGATACATAATATATTTTATTTTAATTATTTGATGAATGTATGCACAAATCCTCTTTCCCTATCAAACATTGTATTGTATTAATTTGTATTGAGCTGTATGTAGTAAACTAATATTTAAATAATTAAGATTTCTTAATAGTTTTCAATCACATTATCATACCAATCTGCTGTCACTTTGGGAAACGTTTTATCTCTAGCTACAGTTTATATGATATCATATGTGAGAAAACGCCCAATAAATAATTTAAAAAAAAAAAAAGACTGTGTCTCACTTTCCTCCGTTTGGGTTGTATGATAATTACTCGCTTTGCTCGTTGAGGGCTCCGCCTTCAAACCCTCCGGTGAGGTTTCTTTTCAAGTGGATGTAAACTAATGTAATTCCAGATCCGTTTTTTGATAACTCTTACCGTTTAGCCACAAGAGACCTTCAAAGAAAGATCCGCACCGACTTTAAAGTTGCTACGCCATATTTTTTTTCGGGGATTACATTTTTTATCTTTTTGTATTTTTCCCGTCGGTTACAGGCTAGAAGCTATAAGTTTGCCAAATTTCAAGTTTCTAGCTCATCTGGAAGTCAATGAGAGCCATGTCGCTTTATAGTAGCCAAGTATAATATATTACTCATTGATTAGAATATATGAGTTAGGTATATTTAGGTAAAAGCATTAATAATATTAAAAGCTAAGGATTGGGTCAATAAAAATGCATCAAGATAGATCTACTGTACGCATTGAACAGTGAAGAAATCGCTAAAGACAAACCACTGTTGATTACTTCTTTAAATTCTGGTTAAATCAAATTTTCTTAGTTTTACTCTCAGTGGTGCGTAACAAAATATGGGGTAGTTTCTGAAGCCTGAAATAAAAATAGTTGTGGATAATATTATTCGTCTTGACCACAAAGATAAAGAAACTATATAGTGTTGTGGAAAAAGAGACGATGACTGGGATCGTAAACATACCTCTTGGTAGATGGGCTACCTGCCTTCCTTATCCTTCTATTAATATAAATATGTGGGTAGTTCGAATGGGTAATAATACGCAATGCACAAACAATTATAATATAATATAGAGAAGTTTTATAAAACTTTAGAAAACATTCTAAAATAATAGTTGAAAGTAAGGAGTGGTTATAATGAAAGTTAAGACTTAGATAAGTTGAATTAGAAACTAATAAAATTAATTTACTATTTAAACTGTTAAATAAATTGGTTAATGTATTACATGAAATTGACAGTCATTAAAATGTTCAGAAACATAGTGTGTAGTATGAACAATTAGATAAACTACAATGCATCATCAACTAAAAATATAATGCTCAAACAAGTTGATGAATGGTCTTAAAACATAAGTTGACACATTAAAATATTAATACAAAGAATATAATATACAATATAACGTGATGCGAACAATGTTCTTAAGTCCAGATTTGTGTTGAAATTAAAGAATAAAAATTAAGTTAACATCTGCTACTGATTAGAAAATTAGTTGAAGTATTTATACAATGTAGAATGATCTAAGTCTTATCTATATTTGTGTCCCATTACTCCTTTGTGACATCCGGCATTGGAAAAAGTCTGGATTACTTCATTCCGACATGTTTCGGTACTATGGAACCTTAATCATGGACATTATGTCGTTGTGAAAAACACGATGTGTTGTTACGACAGCTAGATGTTAACTGCAGTTTTGTAAACTACAGTAGCCCCATGTCTTCTTTGGTGCTGACTGACAGCTCACAGCTGACTTCTGACGGTCAACATTTAGGTATATACCTAAATTTTGACTGTCAGAAGTGACAGCTGCTAAACACATGTTTTTGCAGATCATTTGGTTCGGCGTATAGATACATAATTTGGTCTGGTAACTTTTCAAAGCTGTGAGTCAGCACCAAAGAAACCGTGGGGCTACTGTAGCAAGATGTTACGGCACAGTACTCATATCGCTTGTCGCATGCTCTAGGGAGACTTCAACCTTGCACTAGGCTAGTGTTTTCGATGACGGGCAGGTTGGGTTACGAATTCCAGAATGGTGTACTGAGTATTGTTTCTTCAAATCAGATTTCCAACTTTCTCTCCACGAAAATTAGGGTAAATGTTCCATAAAATCTACCTTTCTAATCCCGATACTATTTAGTATACAAATGCGAATCGCCTGGACAGGTAGTAAAACAAAGTGAACAAAACAATAAATATATTCTCAAGTTTGTTTTATTTTTTAAAACGCGCACAACTCTTACAGCATAAACAACTTGTCCTGGATGTTATATAATTTGCATCTACAAATGTATTTATTAAAAACAACTAAGCCGGGACTAATTAAACACGCTAAGCCTCTTATTATTTTTGAAATCTTAGTAGTAGAACAGAAACAAACTCCTATTGTTACACTCAAACCAACTCAATCAAGTGTGTATGTCTACAAAATATTGTTTAAAAATACACGCATCCGGGTGAGGCAAAGACCGCTTCGATTTTTTTTTGTCAGAATTACTACTATGCGCATTTTAGGGCCCTTTTGACCTCCCCTTGTTTTTTTTCTTTCATATATATTCCTGCCCCCTCCCATTTCCCACAACCTCAAGTAATGTAACATTAGTTTGTTTTTCCTGTTATATGTTGGACTCTCTTCGTTGTGGTGTGATTAATTTTTTGTTTGTTTTTTAACAGGAAAAAGGTAACCATTCAAAGTTATTGTGCATTTACTGATTATTTCTGCCCAATTATTATTTTGTCTTGTTTTCTACTCTTATTATTAATTTTTGTTTTTTTCTACTTGGAGAGTATAAATGTGAAAGTTGAGTTCCAAAAGAAGTCTTGCCAAAATTATGCGCAAATATTTCGCAAACGAGTTAAAAAAAAAAAGTTACCGAGTCCGGTTACGTTCAGGATGTACTCAAAATTATTAATTCCGTCTATATTGTGGGGATTAAGAAAAGAAAATTAAGAAGAAGTGCGCCTGAATTTGCGTGGAGGCAAAGTGGGAAACCATTTAGGAAAAAAACAAACTGAGGATACATAGCTGGAATTTGAACCTTGACCTCCCCGTCAACGTCAAACCAGACTAGATAAGCTTGGCATTTAGGCCACTTCTACACTACTTCTTACACCCCAAATAAAAACCTAGTACAGACCTGATTATTTCTGTCCTCCCAATAAATAAGATCTAGCAATGCCCATGGTTTCTATACTAAACTATTCCTAGCTACAGATCTGGGTTCGATCACCGGCGCTTACATAGTTTATATTTGAAACAGTAGATGTGGAATGAGGTCATCTCAGCCTCGTGAGGACAAATGAGGAGCTATTTGAATAAAGAAGTAGCAGATCCGGTCTAGAAACTGAGATTAACGTTTGGAAGATTCGTTGTGCTGAACACATGACCCCTTCTATCAACAAATGTTAGCACTATCATCGCTAATGGTAGCGGCCGCTTGGTCGGTATAGCTTGACCTCGGTCTAAAGCCATGGAGTTTTTTTTTAATTAATTTTTATTTTTAGGGCAAATTTCAATTGATAGTTTGTTGTCCTTAATTTAGAGTAATATGTATAAATCAAAAATAATTTACATGAAAGCCGTTATAGTTCAATATAATTGAGATTATTTAACTTAACACCAATCTGAAAATACATTTAAAAACAAGAATAAATTATTCTGCAAATGCTTAGCTATAAACTCACGATTTATCTTAATCTTCCAGAGAAAATTAAATACAGCCATGAATAACTGTTGAAATCACCATGTGAATAAAATTAAACTCTATAATTATGCTACAGAAATATTTGATTTATTTTGACCAAAAATATGTTTTGTTATAAAAACTGAAAGTAAAAAAAACTTTTCCCTTGTCCCATACAGTCCCACCACCTTAAGTGAACAAAAGGAGTTTGTTTCCCAAACCGCTGGAGATCAAGAAAATGATTATTATTGAATGCTTCCAGAAACTATACGAAGTTTTTCTTTTTTAAATATTAACTATGGACTGAGGCTTAAATAATGCAAGAACCAAAACTAACTTTTTTTTTAAGTTTGTACAAATAGTTAAAATAAAATAATAAAATCCCTAAAATGTGCTAAATTTCTATACTCTTTAGTTCATGAATCAAATCGTAGACATATTATTAATAAGTTTCACAATCAAAGTTTTACTACGAAAACTTTAACTTTTTGAATGAAATTTGCTTTATAAATAGGATAATTATTGTTTTAAAAATATAATATAAATAATTACATTTTGTATAGGACAATTTTTTTTTAGATGGTTGGTCATCCACCTCAACCCTTCAGGTACGGTGAACGGGTGTAAGAAAAGAATAAGGGAGTGTACTATTTCGGACTCTATTTAGCTGAGTTAGTTGTAATTATATATTTAAAAAGTTAGCTTCGCACTTTTTGTCTCGACAATAAAGTTTGGTTGGGAGACTCCCCTTTTAAATTTCCTTACATTTCACATTATCCATGGCTAGACACAGCACCTTCATAAAATACAAGTTTAACGAAGTTAACTCTCAACAAGTTTTTGGGAAAAGAAAAAAGGAGGAGGGGTAAAGTTTTCCCAGGTAGCTTTGATAATGTTCTACGAAGCGAGATCCCAAGATATTTCTGTACAAGCGCCCGCATGAATAAGTGGGTAGACAATATGCGTGGCATGACTGTATTGGGGAGTAGCCTAGCAAGCTAAGATAAAGCCACCGAAAAATATAAACGTTAGTAAGGAACAGCGAGGATTGGGTGAAGAATGGATGGAGGGGGAGGGGGGGGGGGCAATATTTGTGACGTCTATTGTTTAACTTTTGTTGGTTTTTATTCATTATTTAACTTTTTTCTTAGACACTTTGTATTGTTTTTACTTGAAGTGACCCGCCTCTGTGGTGTAGTGAGCTAACGCGCTAGTCGTGTTGAGCTCGACTGCTGAGGACGGGGAGATCGAGGTTCGAATCTCGGTCGGGTGAACTGGTGGTGGTTTTTCCTAAATGGTTTTCCACTCTCTCTCTCCCACGCAAATGCGGGTTTACTTCCTCTAATTCAACCTTCCCAATTCCTAAATCCACTAACGTAATTAGTACTTAAAGCGTATAACCGAACGGGTAGTAAGAGGCGGTGCTAAATATTATTATTACTTGAAGTGACCTTTCTTTCCAGACTATTAAAAACTCTCCAAAATACATTTTATTTTACATTATTGTTCCTTGCTGCCTCAGTGTTTTTTTAAGCTTATGCCTTGAATAAATTACTGAAAAATTTAATTGCCGATTACAAGTTTAGAAGACTCTAGTTTTATTACCAAGTGGAGCTTAAAAGTAGACTTTAGTATTTGTTCCTATATAGATGGTTCTTAACGGTAAGGGGTATGTTCTAGGCTGTCACTTGGTTGGTTACTGATAAAACTCTATGTTTATAAACTGCCAGCTTTAAAAAAAATCCCTCCAACATGGCGGTTCCACATTCGTCTTTCACTCTGGGATGTCTATATAGTCGTGAACTATTCAAAACAGCTAGAGAATCCCCCCCAAACATGGCGAATCCACTTTCCTCTTTCACTATAGGCCATTGCTATACATAGTGCATTTATTCATTGTGTCTTTATATACTCGTGAACTCCAAAACAACTTCTAGAAAACATCTTCAGCATGGCGGCTTGAATCTTTCACTCTAGGCCAAGACGTTGTTATTTTAAATTATCACTATGTAGGCCTACTTTTTAGATTTTCAAAACAAAACTCCTCCGAAATAGTGACTTTAGAATGTAGTTTGCAATGGAGCTACTTTGAACCATAAAGCCCTCTATATTATTTAGTGAGTTCTTCCAAACTATAGGAAAATCCCTACAAAATGGTGTCTTGAGTCTTTTATTACATACATTGGTTACTTTGTGATGTGATTATTTAAAATGGTTGGTTGAGTATTTCATCCTTAAGTGGAGTTATTTTGTTACTTATAGTAGTTTATATATTCTAGTTATCTCTTCAAAACTATAGGTAAAAGCCCCTCCAAAATGGTGGCTCCAATCTTTGATTCCAGCCCACGGTTACTTTGTTTCTTCAAGAGTTTCTAAATACTAGCGGACTCTTTAAAACAACTGCAGAATCCCTCGGAGATGGCGGCTCTACATTCCACTTCCCCTCCAGATCCGAACTACTTTGTTCCTCCAAGAAGTCATTCTACACTCGTGGCCTACTCTAGCGAGCCCTATTGTTGCATCTGTGTACTTGAGTGACGCTCGTCTCACAATGAGACACAACATCTTCAAGACGTTACTTCCTTGAGTTCTGAGCTAATTGGCAGACTTGTTCCACCCTGCTTGATCGTACTCTTTGCTCCCTACGTCTTACTTGCTAACTAGCGCTACAAACCTCGAAAACAATGCGCTAGTTAAAGGAGTACTTAGACTAGAATACCAATCAGAGAATAGCTACACGTGGCTGAGTAGTTAAAGTAGTTGATTACACGTATAGGGGCTTCTTGTTCAATTTAAGGTGGTGCTGATGAAGCTACGAGATTAGGTGTACACTTTGTTTATATTATTATTATTATTATTATTATTATTATTATTAGTACCGCGTCTTACTACCCGTTCGTGTTATACGCACTTACGCTAATGTGTAATGGTAGGGTGATTGTGAGATGAAATGGAGGACCTACAGTTTAAAGTGGGATCCGAACCACGGTGGAGGACTGGCATCCCCATATTCACAAGTTGTGACTAATACAGTCTTGTCAGAGGTGAAGGAAGGGTTTGGTAATCAGATAAATCTGTGCCGGCCGTTTATCTTAAAAGGTAGAAAGCTTACCTTTAAAAGTTACACTTTTATGAAGCTTAAGGTCATAGTGTAATCAGATGAGGTAAGACTATTTACCTCTCGTGATAGACGGAATGTACCTGCATTTGTGTGGAATGAGAGTAGGATATGATTTAGTAAAAGAAAATACGCAGTAAATTCGGTCAGGATTCGAACACCAAACTGCTGCATCACTGGCAAAACCAGACAAATGATAATTACGCCTTTTCCCGTGCGTCCGCTGTTGCGGGTTGCTTCCAACCAGTAAATATCTAGACTCTAGTTCTACTTTCCTAGGTTGAATTTGTTTGTAAATCGTGTAGGAAAGTAATGTGTGTGTTTATAACGTGCACGTTAATTGTATACAACAAAAATATTTAAATGTAAACACTTGGTCCATTGGATTAAAACTGTTTGAAGCTAGCGCGTTTAATTGCGGCAACTAGTAAATATAATGAATCAATAAACCTAATCGTAACTCCTTGTATTCATGAGCTCCTATTTTTTTTAGCACCGCGTCTTACTACCCGTTCGGGTTATACTCTTAAGTACTAATTACGCTAATGGATTAGGAATTGGGAAGGTTGAATTTAGAGGAAGTGAACCCTCATTTGCGTGGAGGGAGAGTGTAAAACCATTTAGTAAAAACCACTCCCAGTTCACCCGACCGAGATTCGAACCTCGATCTCCCCGTCCTCGGCGGTCAAGCTCAACACGACTAGCGCGTTAGCTAACTACGCCACCAAGGTGGGTAGCTCCTATTATTGTTGAAGAAATAATCCACCTGCCAGTCTCTCGCCGTGGACAGAGAGAGTTAGCTTAGAGATCCTAATGATTTGAATATATTTGACTGAAGGACGTTACCTACCTGGTACGTCACAGCAATTTGAGATAGAATTAACAATATTAATGAGTTTACGTTTTATTCGGCTAGTTTAAAGAACGCCATTCTTAAATAATCCTAAAAGTAATAATTAATCTTACATTGTCATAACATTATTTGTTGGATTTTGATTTTCTTAAACTTAATTTATTTTAAATCGTGTAAAACTCGGGCTATTTGGTTTATTCACTAAAATGTCCAATAGGAGTCTTCCCGCCAAGATATAGGTTAAAAAAGTTCGTCGGAGCATGTGTCTAATCAGAATAGTAACAGGAGAAAGTTAATTTTGAAATTTAGGTCAAGGCTGTCCATGAGTGTCCGAGCTGAAATAGTTGAGTGAGTTTATACTCGTGAGAGGAAGAAGGAAATTGTTATCTATACAAGAGGCCTCGCAGGGTGAACTGCTCATTTTATTTTGTACATTGGCGTTTAAGGGTTAGTTTCATAGTCAGTATGCCTCAAGAGCGACGCTATATTAGATACAGGATCACATCTACCTAGATTAGAATGGAATGGATCAGTTTCATATACGAAACTGGCCCATTCCAATAGAGTTTAGATAGGTGTCATGTATTTAGTGTAGCACCACAATTGAGGTGTATTAAGTCTGACTATGAAACTGGCCCATTCTATTCCGGTATAGGTAGGTGTCATCCTATATTTAGTATAGCGCCACAATTGAGGTGACTAAGTCCTACTATGAAACTGGCCCATTCCATTCGAGTTTAGATAGGTGTCATGTATTTAGTGTAGCGCCACAATTGAGATGTACTAAGTCTGACTATGAAACTGGCCCATTCCATTCAAGTTTAGATAGGTGTCATGTATTTAGTGTAGCGCCACAATTGAGGTGTACTAAGTCTGACTATGAAACTGGCCCATTCCATTCAAGTTTAGATAGGTGTCATGTATTTAGTGTAGCGCCACAATTGAGGTGTACTAAGTCTGACTATGAAACTGGCCCATTACAATCAAGTTTAGATAGGTGTCATGTATTTAGTATAGCGCCACACTTGAGGCGTACTAAGTCTGACTATGAAACTGGCCTAAGTGTTTATCGGGTTTAAAGTGTCTAAGTGCGTCATATTAAAATGCAACCTGTTTCGAAAAATAGTTTCGAAATCACCAAATTGGTCCACTAGTTTTATTACTAAGTCTTTCGAGTATCGAACTCGATTTGCTCCATTTTAACTACTAAATAAGAATTTCACTCCATCGAAAAGTTAATTTAGGTTGGCTTGACCGCGGCTCACACTATCGGAGGGAGTTACCTCGATTCCCGCCGTCGCGAGACTTACTTCGACTCGCGTCGGCGTTATACTGTAGATTTGCGGCCTATTCCGTTGATAGAATACTTCGACTCTCGTCTCCGGGAGGTGGTAGACTGACCTCACTTCTCTCTGTCGGAAGACCTTAGTCTGACTTCGTCTCTTTCCGCTGTCTTTTTCATCAACATCGTTTGTTCACTAAGCCACGTGACCTATTGCCACGTTCCTGTAGGGCATTCACTTAGCTCACATTACTTGGTTCATCTAATTTACTAAGTTCCGGTGTGACGAATCCTCTCAACATTTGTGCAAATATATTGTTCTAGAACGTATCTCTAAATTGCACGGGTGAACGTAATATTAAATACACGAAGTGAAACATTATTTTCTCCAACTCCTCTTCCCTTATCCACTTTTACTAAAAAAAAAATCTCAAATAAGAGAATAAAATTATTTCATCATAACTTATCTTTTCCAAAAGGGAGAACGTTGCTAAGCGATATATTTATTTTTAAGAAGGGATTTTTTTTGAGCAAATTGTATAGAAAAAAGTAATGTATTTTTTGCGTGAAAATGTTTCCACTTGGTCTTGTTTCCCATTTAATAAGCAGATTACAAGAGGCAAGTTTTCGGAGCTCGCACGCTCCGCAACACTTGAATAGTCAACAGTGCGTCGCCGCCAGAAGGAGGACCGGAAATTAAAGATAAGGCTCTTGAAGAGGGGGAGGTGGGCGGAGATATTAAGAAACTGTTTGGCGGGATGTAAGAAGCTTCTCCAAGTTGTAACAATAGGGTGGTCCCTTCTTTACTGCAACCCTGGATGCTAACGTAAAGTTTGTGTCTCTCTTGTGTTTTAGTTTTTGATCGGCTTGCTAACCAGAAATAAGAGCGAGGGGGGGGGGGGGCTTTTGATCGTTTGCTTGTTGTTGCTAAAGTTGTTGTTTTTTAAAATTCATTTTAACACAAAATTGTTATTTTTTGTTCATTGCGTCTTGCAAATCGTCCAGACTATCATCGTTTAGTTATACGCTTTTAGACCGCACAAGGAGTATTCTCACCGGATGTCCCGTGTTTGGATCCTGAACGACTCAATATACGCCTTGATAGTTCTTGATGCGCGTGTGTTTAATATTAGTGGACGCTGGATTAGATCTTCTTGTGTTTGGGAGACAGGTATCCTAACAATATGTTATGATGAGAGATGAATATGAAATGATTGTAACATCTATTAACTATTAATATGGCACTGTAGGGAACGCAACAAAAGGTAATTGTGTTTGCAGTGTTTTTATACTTTTTTTTTTTAAATAAATCAGATATTTCTCCAGTACTGAGTTTAATTTCCTTCACATGATGATATAAGCAGTTGTTGAATATCTGTCAAGGGTGTCCTAGAACTGAATGGCAACTTTTTATCTTCATTTATAAAGTGCCGCTCTGCTCATGACAGATATTCAACAACTGTTGATATAATAATGTGAAGAAAGTTAAACTTTGTTTCTACTGGAGCAATATTTTATTTATTTTGGCATAAAAAGTTTTGCTATGAAAACTGAAAAAATACTTGTCTTTTTTCGCGTTTCCTACAGCCCCATCTTAAGTTGATTGATGAAATACTTAACTGTGATGAATATTATGAATCACAATTGCTTTTACACCATTTATGAAAAAAACCATAGCGAGTGTAACTGTCACACACCCATCCCTCGTGATTGCTAAAACAAGAGTCGGAGTGATTAATTCACCTCCGTACCTATTGACAGAGAATAAGCCAGTGTTCTTTCGCCTCGAGTCACGGGGCCGCTTTACGACTCCACGACCCTCAAGAAAAGAAAAAGGTCCACCAATTTGGCGTTAGCCCGGACACGCTTTCTCTTTTACAGATAATTGTGCCAAGACCTCGTTTTCACTTTAAAAACCAGCGAAGTCCGGTGGATGGGGTAAATCTTATTGAAGGCCAGTTCTTTCACAAAGTATATTTCCTTATGCCAGAAAAGTTAACTAAACAAACACATTACTACCCTGTCGAGCTAGTAGGTGTGCTAAAATGAGGCTCAAATGTTTTACTCTAGGGACCAGAGCTTGGCTAGGTTACTAATAAATATAATGTATTAAATTTCAAGCTAAGAAATAGAAAAGTATCATTTAGATAAAAAAAAATCATTTATTAGAGGTATTTAACATACACTTTCTGAACCGACTGATATCGGCACACGACTTATAAACTATCTTAAATCTAGAACAGACACAACATCCAGTCCAAGGCCGTTAATTTATCAATATGAAAGGGTTTAAACCAACATTTCATCAATAATACATTTTTCGGCCATGTCAAGAATCGAACTCGGGACCTTATAACTTAGTAGACAGACACGCTACCGACTGAGCTAAGGTATCGAGCTATAATTTAGAGGATGTGTACTTGTATTTGCGTGGCGGTAGAGTGCGAAACCATTTAGTAAAAAACTACACTCGTTTCACCCAGCCTTGTCCGAGCCTAAACCTCCCCGTTTCCTGTGAGCCTGACGTTTAGTCTTCGTGACCACTGATGATGGTCACAAGGGTGCTCTAATGGCTTTATATATTAGTTTTGGAATGATGAGCTCATTAAATAAAATGCACCCGCATTTGCACACCAAAAACGTTGTGAAAAAGCATGCAATAATTGAATCACGTGGGAGGAAACAAATTAAAAACATTTTATTTTAGGCACTGAACAATATATTTTTGTTTCGAAAACGACTAACCTTTTCTCTCTCTCTCTCTTTTTTTTTTTACTAAATTTCACCTTTTAGAGTGTAGACTTAAGGGGAGCGTTTACCAGAACGCTGAGAAGCTGGGCTATTATCAATGTTTTATTATTTCAAAATATGGTATACTCCAAAATTAATGTAAAAGGTGACAGTTGTTCAATTTTTTTAAAGGTTTCACGCAAAATGTCGCAGCTCTTTGAATAAAGTAAATTATTAGAAAACCTATATTTGGCTAGCGGTAAAGTGGGAAACAATTTAGAAGAAAATACTGATCATTTCACCCGGTCGGGATTATAACCCCGACCTCCTCTTCATTAGCAAACTGGTCTAGATGAGCTTGACATTTAGTCCGCTTGCCCACTGGGTGCGGCTTACGTGGTATAAATGAGAACAAAATAATTTTGTTAGGCACAAAAAAAAAAGAAGAAATGAATCACTGTTTTACATACCATGTGTTCAGATATTATGTCATCCTTTTTGAAATGCTGTAGCACCCTAATCCCATTACGACCCATTCCCCCTCAGCTCAACACTTCATCAATACAGATGAAGCTCAACAGTTGAATGTATTTGGTCGTTCGAATGAACCTCGTTTCCCTCCCCTCTCTGCCAATCCTCCCTTTTAGCCCCCGGGGGGATTCGAACCCAATACATCCCTCCCCTAACCCCTCCCCCCCGTCATTAATCCCACTCCTTGCGCGCCGGTGTCGCCACCCTTTCAGTAACAAAATACCCTTGTCAGGAAGATGAAAAGCGCTTCCCCGGCTATGCAATTCCAACCGCGGGCCGCCACATCCAGACTTATTGTGGTTACCTTCCCTCCTCCTCCGCTCCCTCCTGCCTCACACGCACACACACGTGCTAGCCTCGGCCCTCCTGAATATTCATGAGATCCCACCAAACGGATTGTTTAGAAAAGTGTTTAGAAACTCGTTATTCTCTCATTCTAACGGCTCCTGTGTTTTGATTAACATGGTTAATTGAGCGGACAATACCGAATACTTTTTGTAAATCGGATTTGGTCAATTAGCTTGGATGAGCTTGATGATTTAGTCGCTCGCTACACTCTTTGTTTCCGATAATGTAATGGAATCATTCTGGAACGTCGGCCTATTTCCCTGTAAACGCAACAGGCGCTAGTAACTTAATTACCACCTCTACCCCACCCTATATTGGTGGACACGCGAAAATAGCATCAGTCTTGTCTTGTTGGGATTGAAATCCCGGACCGGTGTACTAAGTTTTTTTTTCTCTCCACTGAATGTTTTCCCACGAAAATGCGGGTACATTTCCTCTAATGATCCTTCTTCATCTTTACCCCCATAAGAGTGAATAATATATGACCGGCCGTGTAGTTATACGGAAAATAGGGTAACCTAAAGAAACTTGATAGTAAAAATTTGTTTTAACATTTAAAATAATGAGACCTTCAGTAGCCCCGTGGCTTCTTTGGTGCTGACTGACAGCTCACAGCCGACTTCTGACAGTCAACATTTAGGTATCGTCAAGAGTGACAGCTGCTAAACACATGTTTTTGCAGATCATATGGCTCGGTGTAGGGATACATAATTTGGTCTGGTAACTTTTCAAAGCTTTTAGCTGTCAGCTGTGAGCTGTCAGTCAGCACCAAAGAAGCCATGGGGCTAGTGTAGATATGGGAAATCGAACCCGGACATTTGGTTTAGTGTGCCAATGTTCTACCACTAAGCTATTCAGGATTCGTACAGTGTTTAAAGTAATTCATCCTTCATAGTTTAAGGCAGAATCTGTGATGGACGTGTGAGGTCGTCGGCTGACTTGTGCTCTTTTATGCACGCGTTTGGTATCGTGCGACCCACGATGCCAGATTGCCGCGCGTTGTTTTTTTTACGCACGTGACATTTGTCTTCTGTAAAAAAAAAGTAGCAGTGGGGGGTGGGGACAAATATTATCAGTACTGCCATTGTCTCTTGAGCGTTTTACATTTCAATATACATTCAAGCTAAGAAAATTAATTTTGTGGTACTTTCTTACAGTATTCTTTTTTATATTTCGGTTTTTGTACTCCTTCGATGATGAATCTCAAATTGCTTTATTTTTTACCATAGCCTCATCCATACAACTTTCATTATTTAAATTATCTATTTTTTATTTATTTTTGCAAACTAAGATAAAATATCACTTCCACTTACACAATGATTTCACTAGGATGTAAACCTCCACGCAAATTTTTGCCGCTGCCTTTATGTAGGACACGACGGCATGTCTTTCAGAACGCGACGGCAACTTAAACGGATCACGCAACATAAAATGATCAATTGTCCGGGCGGTATTTACAGAACGGACGCGTCGATTGTCGCGCGACACTAAACGCGTGCATAAAAGGGCCCTAAAGAGCTATCAAAAGCAGAACCATCTATGTAAACGACTCTCATCAGTCACCAATAATAATTTTTAGCCAACGGTTAGCTAAACTTTGTTCAAATTTAATTGATAAAATTACTATCTAACGTCCCACTTCGATGGCCGAACGGTCTAAGGCTCTCGCAATAGGCTAGACAGCCGATAACGAGGGGGTGGGGGCTCGAATCCCAATCTGGTGTAGTGAGGGTGGTGTTTCCTAAATGGTTTTCCACTCTCCTTCCACGCAAATGCGAGCACATTTCCTCTAAATTAAACCTCAAATATCCCTAACACATTAGCGTAATTAGTCCATATGCCTAAAACTTGAACGGGTACTAAGACGTGGTGCTAACAATATATACTATATAATTGTCGAGTAAATAAAACCTTTATTTAAATAAGGTATCCCATTATTCTCATTTCCGTGTAAAGTTAATGTTTCTATTCACGGAAATATTACGGTGGAAACTATTTTTAAGGATTAGCTCTGACCAGACGCGACGAGTTCCCATGGACCTACCCGGAGCGTAATTTAGCCTAGTGCTGATTGCCAGGATGAGTGGTGAGACTAAGAAGTATATATATAATTTAATCATGATTTTCTTAAACATTTTCAGCAAGAACCTTCTTTTACATCGAATCCTGTACCTTTTACTCGTAATCTAAAGTCTCTCGACCGGCCCATTATTCTCTGGGGTCTTCCATGACACGGACCACAGTATATATAATGGAATTGGTAAACGATAGTAAAATTAGCTTTCTGCGGCCCTAATACATATTTATAGCTGATATCACCACGATCTGTCGAGGGACGGGGACCGCAGGGACAGTCGACATTTATTACAAGTTGCGTAACATACTTACCTCAGATTACATTGTTGAACAGTCCGTTTAGTTGAAGTATGGCTACATTGAGTGGGCTTATTGGTGTGCTGCATTCTTAGTTGTTGGCTAGTGGTTTGCCGAAGCTTCGAATGGTCAAAGTTGAATTTATTTATTATTATTATCATCATTATCATCACCGCGTCTTACTAACCTTTCGGGTTATACGTACTTATGCTAATGTGTAATGGTAGGGTGATTGTGAGATGAAATGAGGACCTACAGTTTAACGTGGATCCGAACCACGGTGGAGGCCTGGTATTCCCACATTCACAAGTTGTGATTAATAACGTCTTGTCAGAGGTGAAGGAAGGGTTTGGTAATCAGATAAATCTGTGCCGGGACCGGGATTGAACCCCGGACCCCAACACAGAAGTCAGAGACCTTACCCCTAGACCACCAGGTCAGCTAAAGTTGAAGCTCAAATCTCCTTCGCGTTGACTTCGATACCCACAATAACCTTTGTATTGTTCGAAAGTAAGAAGAAAACTCCCGATACATTATAAACGGATTTGAGATATCTCACAAAATATTACATATATTTCAACATAATAATCATTTTAAAACAGTACTCTACATTATTTTAATACCGACTGGTGATTAAATAATATTTATAACATAAGCATGGATAGATTTAAATATGTACAATTGATATCTTTCTTTCGATACCAATACTTTTTTATTTGATACTTTTTACTCATATGAATACTCACGACTGGTATCAAAATAAATTGAAATATACCATCGGGTTATAGTGTATGTATTTAGTCTTAGTATTGTAGTATGTTTAATTAAGTCCATGGACTGTTACCCTGGTTATACGTTCTCACTGCTTTTTAAAGTATTGAGCTAGACACATGGCTAGGTCCTAGTTAAACTATATTACTTTTACAGTTTTAATATACCCTACATAAACAACTATATCATAGGGAGAAAGTGTTATTTATGCTAACTAGATAAGTACAGACACTGTAAGAATAAATAAGATAAACATCAACATATTCATACATAGTAAGATAATATTCTGGAGGAGCGGGGAAATGGAATCATACGTATTATTTGGAAATCGATACATACTCTTATCGATACTTTTCTTCTAAAACTGTCAATGAGTGAATTATCGATACTTTTATTCCGATACAAGAAATGAGTAAAGTATCGATACTTTTCTTCCTATATTAGAAATGAGTGAAGCATCGATACTTTTCTTCTGATACTAGAAATGAGTGAAGTATCTATACTTTTCTTCCTATAGTAGAAATAAGTGAAGTATCGATACTTTTCTTCTAAAACTATCAATGAGTGAAGTATCGATACTTTTCTTTAAAACTATAAACGAGTGAAGTACCGCTATCGATACTTTTTTCTTTCGATACCATATCCTTCCCTAACCCCATCTGAAACTCGTAATACAAAGCTCAGTTTATTCCTCGCGAGTTTATTTGTGGATGCGCTACTAACGACCTCTACCCGTTACAAATAACGCGTTCTAATACTGTGCGTTTCGTGGGTGGACCGGGTGACTCCCATCGATTGAGTGCGCGACTGAGTCGACCCCCTCTCCCTTCTACAACACCCTACAGTTATACTCTCCCCCACCCCCTTCAGTGACAAAGGCACACTCCGAGGGGGGGACACATTGCCGCTACTGCTTGCTTGTAATTACACATTGATCCGACTAAGGAATGCGTCTCCCTCCCCCCCCCACTTTTTCTGATAGATGTCAGTTTGGGCGATGCGGGCAACAGCTCTCTATGTCCAAAATTAGGAAATTTTAGGTTTTGTGATATTATACTAAAAACGCGCTATCGGACAGTTACAAAAGTTACTAAAAAGTAACCCGCCTTAGTGGCGTAGTTGGCTAACGCGCTAGACGTGTTGAGCTCGACTGCTGAGGACGGGAGATCGAGGTTCGAACTCGGTCTGGTGAACTGGGGGTGGTTTTCCCTAAGTGGTTTTCCACTCTCCCTCCACGCAAATGTGGGTTCACTTCCTCTAATTCAACCTTCCCAATTCTAATCCATTAGCCTAATTAGTACTTAAAGCGTATACCCGAACGGGTAGTAAGACGTGGTACTAATATTATATATATATATATATATATATATATATATATATATATATATATTATATATATATAAATGTATTTGATACAGTCATACATCGAGTCATGGAATCTGCTGACAAAAATATGTTTGTAATTTCATAAAAGGTCCTTCCTACCTTGTTTTTTCTCTACCATGAACTTTTTTTTTATCACCACGTCTACTTACTACCTATTAGGGTTATTTATGCTCATATGTACTAATCTCGCCAATTTGCTAGGTCCGAGGAAGGTTGAATTTAAAGGCAGTGTACGCACATTTGCGAGGATGGAGAGTGGAAAACCATTTTGAGAAAAACCATCCTCAGTACACCAGACTGAGATTCGAACCTCGATCTCTCCGTCATCGACAGTCTAGTCTACTGGGAGAGTAACGCGCTAGACCATACGCCACTGCAGTGGGTCACTTTTGTAGTCAAATGTGGGGAGGGCCCCAGACGGGTTGTAAGATAAAAACTATGATTTGAAGGCGTGTAAGTTATCAAAAAATCAGGATTGTCTCTGAGGAAGAAATGGGGGTAAAATACTGGGGAAAAAAAAGCTGATAGTAACTGCGTTAACTACTTTAAAAACACGGTAGGAGCTCGCATCTGTGGGAACGCTGACTGAAATATCGGGTTCACCTAGTCTTGTTTTTCGCCGACGGGAAGGTCGGGGTTCAAATCCCGACCGGGTGTACTGAGGTTTTTTTAAAATCCTAAATGGATTTCCATTCTTTCTCCACGCGATAACATTTCTTCTAAACTGTATCTTCCTCATTCGTACCTCATGAGTCAAGCCCGGACGGGTAGTATAAATGTGATAGAAAAGTTAAGAAAATATAAAACATGTTTATGGTCAACATTGATAACATTAAACTATAATTATTAGTGTTTTTTTAAACTTAGATACTACCTCTCAAAAGTGACAGCTTCAGATCACATGACTTCAGGTTTGAATATTTGAAAGTAGATCTATACCCTGTCTACGGTAGGAGAGATGGTGAGAACTAGGACAGTTTACCATGTATCCACTCGCCAAACCTTATGATCGCCAAGATTTTGGCAGTAAAATTTTCATAACACACACTTTTTTTTAAATACAGTGTTTAGTTTTTAGATTATTGAAACACGAGCTTACGAAAATAACCGTTTGAATGTTGTTGTTTTTTTGTGAAAGCGGCTTTTGTGGTTCACTTAGAAAAAATCTTTTCAAACGAGAGCTTCTTAAACGCCGCGATCTCCTCATAAATTAATATGGCGAACCAGCCGAAATAAGGGTGATTCATGACGTCATATCAACCCTCTTCGGTTGTGTTCATGTACTGTTTACAAAATAAAAAAGTTTTATTTTGAAACTAATATTTTATCTGGCTCTATCTCTAAGCTATTTAAAAA
This sequence comes from Timema cristinae, assembly GCA_039000515.1. NCBI lineage: Eukaryota > Metazoa > Arthropoda > Insecta > Phasmatodea > Timematidae > Timema > Timema cristinae. Next base: position 108,423,824 of record JBCFYV010000012.1, read on the forward strand.
ATATATTTTGGTGGTCAGTTATAACAAAATTAGTGTGAATATAGTACTTTTAATTTATTAGTTCATGTACTATAGTATCTCTTGTTACCTCTACTACAAAAAATATAGTTTTATTAAAATATTTTGTTTTTCATTTAACTACGAAGAAACAAATTAGCCTGTACAGTAATCCTTAGGGAAGTATTATTATTAAACTCGTCTGATAACACTTTGTATTGATAATATTGTATTATTAAGCAAATAATAATTAGTTCCTAATAGGTTGACAATAGTTACTTTCAATCATTGTTTGCAATAAAGAACCTTCTGGTAATTGTTACCATCTCTGCTACCGTAAATAGTATAGTAATTTTTGTAACTGTGAGATACCATGCTGCTACTTTAATTCTGATGCACAAACTAAGAAAGTACATTAATGTAGACATTCATTGCATAGTAGAGCTCCGGGCTGACTGTTTCCGGTCCAAGCCAATCCTTTTCCGGTGAGATGAGAAAGCTCGCTCGACATTCTAAACTGTTTAAATCTGTATTTACGGCCCACAAGATATCTCCTCGTTAACGGATCGTCACATCATTCATTACATTGTTATTGTGGAACTATCTATGTCTCTATAAATAATGATCCGTAAAATAAATCCTTATATAGTGTGACGGACATAATTTAGCTTTAAAATATGGTTAGTTTCCCAGGGTGCACCGTATTTTACGGACCCATGAGACGGACCAATTATTTTGTTCGAATATAGATATGATATACAGTATGTCTAGAGATTTGAGAGTGTAGAAATGTTAAAATATCACCCTCTGATTCGTTTTTCGAAAGAAAAAAAAAGGGCCTTAAAAAGAGGCAGCAGGGGGAATTTATACTAGCAACGCAAAGGATGAAATTCAGGCTTTATTTGGTATAGTTTGGAATACCGTGCCACTGTCTCTGCTGCCCTTTTTTACGTCAGAAATATTTACGATGTTTTTAACGGTATTTAAACTTAACTGAACTGAACAAATTATAGGCCTACTAGATAACTAGAACACCAGTTACAAACTAACTCAATTTTAAAAAAGACACAACAGACAATCCCGAAACATTTAATTTATTTGGGAAAACTTGCACCAGGGGTTGCGCTTCTTAAGACGTCATGCATTGTACTCGATTGCTGGTTGTTGGGAGGTCAGGGTTTGAATCTTGTTTGGGTGAACTGACGAGTTTTTATCGCTGTGATTTTTACATCCTCTCCCCATGCTGGATCGAATTAACTCCTCTAAGACTATCCTCCTCACTCTGCTACATAGATTTGGGTGGGATTTTTTGGTAACGCGAGTTAAGGAAAGTGTTTTTGCCGTTTCTATATCAAAACTATTTTTAGTCAAAATAAATCAAATAAGTTTCCAGTAGAAACATAAAGTTTAATTTTGATCTCAAAATGTCTTGAATATCTGTCAAAAGTGTCCTGGAATTTAATGACAACTTTTTCTCTTCATTTAAAACGTTTCCCATCTAATGTTCATGACAGATATTCAACAATTGTTGATATCATCATGTGAAGAAAGTTAAACTGATACTACTGGATTAATATTTGATTTACTTTGGCGAAAAAAAGTTTGCTAAGTTTGCAAAAAAAATCTTTCCTTTTCTTGCGTCCTCTATACTCCTACCTTAAGCAGTTAACGGAGCTACCAAGGTAACTGAGATATTTAACAATCAGATGTTACACTTAGGTTAAATATTGACAAAATCTTTGGCGTTTATTCTAGACTATTCTAGAGCCTTAAATAATCCACGTGTTAATGCGTATGAACTTTCTCTACACATTAAAAAAAAAATCTTCTAAAAGGTTCGACATTTCGACTATAAGGAAGAAGAATGTGATGTTTTCAAAGCAGAGCCAGGCTTCAAGCGTGAGTCCCCAACAAGACAAACCGCCTCCTCGGGGGCGGGGGGTTATTTATACATGGCGACCAGACCCGGGCCGGTACACGTGGCACGAATTGACACAACCACAGGCAGTCCCGTGGTATAGTGGTGAAGGGAACCCAACACTTGGAGTTGAGGGGAGGGATACAATACCAATACCGGAAAATATAGTGCATTTTATATTTGGGAGAGGGGTGAGGGACAACGGAGGAACAACTTTGGTGCTCGATTGGTCTTAAGTGTCACTCTCGCAATAGACTGGGAGATCGGGGTTCGATTCAGGTACACAGAAGGTTGGGTTGCCTTATATTATCAAATAGTTTTTTAGAACAAATATTGATCAAGCCGATCTGTAACAAATTGTGTCCTCTTAAAACGTTTTTTTTTCCACATAGATTGATTCAATTTTAAATAACAAAACAAACATATTAAAATGTTATCCAGTTTGTTGTTAATGAAATGTCGGGCGCCGGTGTTCCATCATTGTTCGCATCACTGGTGACCCATCCGTTAGGTAGAAGATATATTCCCGCGTTTTTGTTGTTTGAGCGTACACGTGTTTGTACACGCCGGCGACAATGTTTCTCGTCACGGCGCACGTCGTTAGACTCCCCCCCGACCCTAGCCGATAGACATGCACTCATTATACACCGAGTGATGAACACTGAGTCGTGTAAGTAAACTTGTCGAAGGAGCCCGCGGGGTTTTCAAATAAATACCTCACATGTGTTGGAACTGTCTCGTCCGGGTTCTGTCGACAAACGCACCATCTTCGTGTTATTGACACTGCACCAAATAAACAAGTCGACTAATTTTTGTTTATCCGACGTTTAATCTTACACATTTAATTTGGCGTTTTGAGGCCACACCTACCAATTTCGAACTATTATTTTCCCCACCGCGTCCTATTTTTTTCTTAACTCCGCATATTATAACCCTTTCGGGTTGTACGCATTTGTACTAATTACGTTAATGGCTGGGGATGAATAAGGTTGAGTTTATAATAAGTGTATCTGCATTTGCATATATGAGAAATGGAAACCCATTTAGGAAAAAACTCAGTACACCCGACCAGGATTAAAACCCTGGTCTCCCCATCATCGGCAATATAGTTTGTTGCTAGAGTCACGCCTTACACCATGTAGCCACAAAAGTTGGGTAGCGTTTAATTTTATCAGTTATATCCGGATGTTTTTAAGGCTATGCCTACCAATTTTAAATTATTGTTTCCGGTGACCTGGTAGTCTAGGGGTAAGGTGTCAGACTTTTGTGCTGGGTATCCGGGGTTCAATACTCGGTCCCGGCACAGATTTATTTGATTACTAAACCCTTCCTTCGCCTCTGACAAGACGTGTATTAATCACAACTTGTGAATGTGGGGAATGCCAGGCCTCCACCGTAGTTCGGATCCCGCCTGGAAGGAGGTTAGGAAATTACCACAGGTTTAGATGCTCGAAGGTGAGCCCTGACATACCATACTATGCCAGGTCGAGAATACTCTCCTACAACCAAACCTGTCCGCCCAGGTCATAGTTTAGTCGATGCCACTGTTGCGGGTGTCTTTATGTCCTTGTTGTCGGGAGGAAGTAAATCCCATTTGAATACATTGCGGCCAATAAAGGAGGGAGGGGAGCATCTCATGTTAGTAGTTAATAGTGTAGGGATGTTGGTAGCCTGCGGTAAATACCACCCTGATTGATCTCCCCCTGGAAACAGTGACTCGTCTTGGGAACTCGCGCGCGCCCCTCTACCTTATTGAACCCGGGCTAGGACGGGGCTTTGTAAACAAATTACGGATTCCAAACCACGCTCTGCTACCATTTAATGACCACTTCTGTCAGAGGCTTTCAATCCGTGTCGGAAAGGTTGTGCGTTAAATATTTTTAACATTTTTCTTTGAGGTAAGGATAAATGTCATCAAAGATACATTTTTTTAACATTTAAGGTGGGAGTGTAGGGGACGCGAGAAAAGGCCAGTGTTTTTTTTGCAGTATTTTATGGAAAAACTATTTTTTTTAGTAAAATAATCAAAATATAGCTCCAGTAAAAACATATAGTTTAATTCTATTCACATGGTGATATCAACAGTTGTTGAATATTTGTCATGAGCATGGCGGCATTAGATGAGAAACTTTTTAAATGAAGAGAAAAAGTTGTCATCAAATTCCAGAACACCCTTGACAAATATTCAAGAAAAGTTGTGGTCTCTATGTGAAGAAAATTAAATTATTTGTTTATACTGGAGCAATATTGTATTTATTTTTTGTCCAAAAAAAAAGTTAAAAGCTGGAAAAAAACTGGCTTTTTTTCGCATCCCCTTCCATCCCAACTTAAACCAGGGCTATGTAGTCGGAGTCGTGAAGTAGAAGTCGGTAAAAATGAACCATCTCTCGACTCTGGCTTCAAAATAAAATCTTATAATATTATAAAAAATATAATATGGTAAATATATCAGTCTAACTTTAAACTTTATTTAATTTCTCAGGACGGATGGGGAGATCGAGGTTCTAATCGCGGTTGGGTGAACTGGGGGTGGTTTTTCCTAAATGGTTTTCCACTCTCCCTCCACGCAAATGTGGGCTCACTTCCTCTAATTCAACCTTCCCAATTCCTAACTTCATTAACGTAATTAGTACTTAAAGCGTATAGCCCGAACGGGTAGTAAGACGTGGTGCTATAATAATAATAATAATAAATTTCTCAGGACCAATATCTGTAATTTTTATTGACAAATTTATTTTGATATAAATTCACAACGTCAAAGAAGCTTCCCATATAGTCATTTCTTTGGAGCATTTTAATGCACTAAATTTGTTATTACTAATTAATACACTTTAGTCATTTTTGAAGGAAACCGATCCCATGGTGTGGTTGTCAGTGCATTTGACTACGAGTCTAGAGATATTGGGTCCGATTCCCGGCGGGACGCTGGTATCTCGGGAATTTTTTTCCGAAAGGGAAATTACCACAATGGTCACCAGGGCTTGGTTAGCTAGGCTTAAGTTAGGTTTAAGTGTTCCTACTGGTTCCACACCCTCATACTCACTATCACCATCACCTCATCTCATCGGGATATGAAAAGAGCCTCCTTGGAAAGGATGCACGGTTAGTACTGGCTAATATTTTCACAAACTTGGTCACGAATGATTTAGCCCGGACGAGCAATACATATAAATTTCTGTCGGGAGTCGGACAATAGAAAAATAGACGAGTCGGATGATTTCGAGATGAATGCACTCATAATTTTACAATGATTCATTTTAAATCCACGCACACTCCATCAACGACACTAATTTACAAATATATTCCAACATGAGCTGAGGATTAGCTTGTACAGCTTCGATCCGGCTTGGACACGAATCTAGTCTCTTGAATCCGTGCTCTTATGTTAACTACTTGCTTGTGGTAAAATATGACATGACAGCTTTAAAAAGTTACCAGACCAAATTACGTATCCCTACGCCGAACCAGATGATCTGCAAAAACATGTGTTTAGCAGCTGTCACTTCTGAAATTCAAATTTTAGGTATATACCTAAATGTTGACTGTCAGAAGTCAGCTGTGAGCTGTCAGTCAGCACCAATGAAGCCATGGGACTACTGTAGTTCTGATGTCAAGGTATGTATACAGTACCATCGCATGGAGATCACACTGTATAGTAAATACTGCCGTGTGGCATCCACACCATACCTCTCTCTCTCTCTCTCTGTTTTCCTAACCCGCGCGGCATGTGACGGATTGTCCCGCGTCCTCATTATCATTATCTTGTACGTGTGGTACAACACACGATAATTATCTCCAGTGTGTTTGTGTGTTAGAAAGAGAGCTGGCGCGAAAGGAAGATAAGTAGAACTAGATTTTATCTCGTGTTCACTCTGTATCGGGTTGAGGAAACCCATCCTTCAAGAACCAGGTTGCTATAGTATTAGCGAGGGATGTCATCCTTTTCCATTAAAAAAAAAATTGCTGATCATGTTTTTTTTAAATGTAGCCAACATTAAAAGAAGTTAACTAAAATTGTGTTAGTTTTTTTTAACACCGCGTCTTACTACCCGTTCGGGTTATATGCTAATGTAGTATTTACACCAGTCGTTTGAGGGATTAGGAAGGTTACATTAGTATAAAGTGTACCCGAATTTGCGTGGAGGGATAGTGAAAAACCATTTTGGTAATCCCATTCTAAGTACACCTGACTGAGATTTGAACCTCTATCTCCTCGTCATCGGAGGTCTAACCTACTGTGAGAGTAGCGCGTCAGACCGCGTGGCCACCGAGGGTTTTGTTCATGTTATTTTCTGTTTAATGATATTAGGAAAACAATTTCAAACCATAAGTAAATATTTTGAAACACACTTGTGTTTACTAATACATTTTCTAATGGATTCTGGAATAATAAGTTTTAATTTAGGGGAAATGTACTCGCATATGCGAGAAGGAGAATGAAAGGCGTTTAGGGGGAAAAAAGCTCACTAGACCTTGACGGAATTCGAACCCTGACTTATCTTTCACCAGTAAACTAGACTATAATAGGATTCTGGTAGGAAGATACTAATCTTTTGTGAACTGAAGCCGTAGACTACGCGAACACTATTTTGGATACCATAATATCACACATACTGGCCCGTCCGGTGACCTTGAGTGTTTTAGAGGGGTCTGTCTATAACAAGTTTAGGGGACGCATTTGAACTAATCACGATAATATGTTAGGGACGAAGAATGTTGAGTTTACAGGAAGTGTACTCGCATTGGCGTGGAAGAAGAGTAGAAAACCCGTAAAGAGAAAACCACCCTCAGTCCACCAGACCGGCATTCGAACCCCCGATCTCCCATTCATCTCAAGTCCAATCCATTGTGAGACGTCTTAGACCAGGCAGGTCAAACTTACGGCCCCGCATGCGGCTTGATCCATAATTCCGTGCGGGCCGTGACCCTTATGATCAACCAACAAATAATGCGCGCTTTGCCCTTGGTACTGGGCCCGGTTTAAGCACCTGGTGGGCCTGGAAGTTGGTTTACTAACCAAAGATCTATTCCCAAAAAAATGTGTCAAATTGCTCATCACATATGTTTTTCAATGTTTGACGACACGCCTTCTTTAAAGACTATTCGACCACCGTAACGTGTTCCCAACTAATAAAAAAAAATCACAGCGTCCACCATTGACTGTGGTGATCAGTATAGCATCGGCAAACCACCCTTCCTTTCACCCTGCAGATGTAAGGATGTGTGAAGGTTGGGGAAGGAGGGTACTATTTTTACTCGCGAGCGACGCTTTGTGTGTGTGTGTGTGTGTGACGACGGTGGCGCGTCGTTTCCAGCAGGGGAAAGGAAGTAAGCGTCGGTAAAGCCACTTTTATACCTTGAGGGCTTTTCCTTCGCCCCGCCTTATAGCCCTCCCCACCGACATATGAGATACAAACAGCTACAGGAAGGTCGATAAAACATTTCCTACCGCCATGAACTGTCGAGATAACCAACGAGGTTTACTTTGACGGATAGTTTCAACCCAAACACTCGCAACGATGGGCATGCGGCCAAAGACGTTAGTTTCGTCTTGTTTCTAGGTGACGAAGAAGTTGAGGTTCGAACACCGGCCGGTTGTATAAAGGTTGTTTTTATTTTGTATCGACCCCTTGTAGAGAGAAGTATTGTGATCATAAAAAAAATCAAAATCGATATTTTAATAAATGTCGACGTTTCATGACCCCGTGATAACAAAAATGTTGTTTTCGCAACGCCGTCTGTGTGTATCTCGTCCTAGAACCGAAACCCTTTTACCTATAGGGCTAGGACTTGGCTTCTAGGGTTTTTATAAGGTTCCCCCGAGGAGATTTGGGTATTAAATAACCCGCTTCGGTGGTCGCTAGTCTCGTGTTTGACTAGACTGCCGAATACGGGGAGATCAGGGTTCGATCCCGGTCGGAAGTACTAAGGGTGGTTTTCCCCTAAATGGCTTTCCACTATCCCTCGACTCAAATGTGGGTGCACTTCCTCTCAATCAAACCATCCTAATACTTAACCCATTTGTGTGATTATTACATAGGCGTACAAACCGAACGGGTAGTAAGACGTGGTGCTAAAAAAAATATTAAATATATAACCCTAAAATTAAGGGTAGCTTACTGAAGGAAAAAATAGAAAAAAATCAATTTTCTTGAAATACGTTCTAACGATTTTGATTAAAATTTGTATCCAGGCATTATTTAACACTAAACACAAAATGACGACTTTCATTCTTCCATTAAAAGGACTTTGAAGGTACTTTTACACTAGGGGAAATTTCCAATTTTGAATATATCTCAACAACTATTTGAGATACGAAATAACTTATCGATCGTAATAAAGTTATAGTACTAAAATAAACTTTAATATGAAATCTAGCGTTGCAAAACCAATAGCTTCCAAGCTATTGGCAAATAAATATGTTTAAATTAAATTTTCGGAAATCGGGAGTCGAGTGTTATGTATGTTCTTTGGTGAACAGAGATCTTACTTTTTCCTCGATATATTTTTGTAACAGTGTATATTATTTCATTTATGTTCTTTGGTGGAATGATGAAACTCTTATTATTTCCCACCATGACTCTGCAACAATGTATACTATTTCATTTCACAAATTATACGAGTTCACTATTTAAATGTTGTATGGTTACACCATGAGGCGAAATCGTGATTTTGATTCAAGACTTAAAATTAAGGATAGCTTACGAACTTATTTTTGGAAATTAGAGATTTTACCAAAATCGCTTTAACAATGTTGTTTAAAGTTGATATTTGGTCATAGTTTTACGCTATAAAACTCACTGTATATTTGTTTTTAGAAAAAAAAAAATCATTTAAGCCTAGCTTACTAATGGAGTATTTTGTTTCAAAAGTGGATTCATCTCTTTAAAAATACTTAACAGTAGCAGTTTTTTGAGTTATAAAAATTAAGTCTCTTAACACCCATTGATCTTATAAATACATTTTCTCCTATTCAAATAATATACTGTTTCATTTACGAATAAGTTTCGTAATATCCCCGTGGAAGGCAGGGGCTGTCTGATTTATGACTTTAGATTTTCGTCCACCCCAGAAGGTACAATTTAAAAGAAATGTACCTGAATTTTTCTAGATAGAGAGGGGGAGACTAATTAGGAAAAACTACCATCAGTATTGTGTATTTTGATATTATGAGACCAGACAAAAGTGTGAAAAGGATAGTAACAGTAGTCCTAATTGGGGTGAGGTTGGAAAGGCTGGCATTCCGGTTGAAATGTTTAATGTTTAAACAATAATGACTTAAATTAAGTCCACTTTAAACTTTAAGGAGTCTTTCGATGTGTATTTAGATCTATTGGCCAAGCTCTGCTCACTATCTTCTTTTTCCATCGGTGGGTTTGTTCGAACCGACCGCCCGTAGCAAAACGTAATAGTGGACCTTGTCCAATTTTACTGTCGGGGAGCGTAAACGACATCATTAGTTTGATTTATCACGGTTGCGGGATACGAGCTGTCGTGCCTTCGCTTTAACTCAATGCTCCTTGATCTTATCAGACTCGGAGATGGGTCGAATCTGAATCCTCTCCAATTCCAATATTATATTTACATATAATTTTTTTTTAAATTAACATTACGTACGAAACGGATTTCTCGATTAAAGTTTGTCGATATTAAATATTGATTCTTCTGTTTATTTGTTACACTTCTTACGTTAAAAACTTCCATCAGTGGCAAAACTGACTAAGTGTTAGGCGCATCGAATCTGTTTTACCACTAACTGGGATATTTGGGTTCGAATTTACGGCTTGGTGTGCAGTTTTTTTTTTATAATTGATTTCTAACTATTTCCTATTTCCACGCAAATTTGGCTACACTTCTTCTAAATAATAATACTTTTCTCAACCCTAACTCATTAATTTAACTAAATGGAGAAGGGTAGTAAAACATGGTGCAAAAACAAAAAAAAAGTTAAAAAACAAAAAAACAAAGGGGACACTTTTCGTGTGAATAAGTGAAATCCATAAAACTGCTTTGGTTGAAGTCTCAGGTACACTCCGTTTAGTCTGAAAGGTAGCAATCTTACCTTGACCAATTACAGTAACTTATACAATATCATTATCTTATAAGTTGCACCATGGTGTTATCCATCTCTAAGATAATGCTACCTTTCGTGGTGGGTGGAATATACTTACAAGAGGTACATACACTATTGTATCGTGTTGAGCTCGACTGCTGAGGACGGGGAGATCGAGGTTCGAATCTCGGTCGGGTGAACTGAGGGTGGTTTTTCCTAAATGGTTTTACACTCTCCCTCCACGCAAATGCGAGTTCACTTCCTCTAATTCAACCTTCCCAATTCCTAATCCATTAGCGTAATTAGTACTTAAAGCGTATAACCTGAACGGGTAGTAAGACGTGGTGCTAAATAATAATAATAATAATAATAATATACTATTGTAAGGCATAGTTTTATGAGCTGGGAGCCACGTGGGCTGCCCTTCGTCTACCTTGTAAATAAGCAAACTTACATTGCATGATTCCACCATGGCGTAGCCTCTAAGATAGGGTCATAGTCATGTCATCATCAACTTTTTCCATCCTGAGGCCAAGTCAGTTTAGTAAACTGCTCCATCTGACTCTATCCTGCCACCATTTTTACTTCTTTAATTGCTTCCATTCTTCTCCTCTCACTCACACACTTTCTGTTATATGCTCCTCTCATCTTGTTCTTGGGCTCCCTTGCGGTATTTTTCCTATATACTTAATTTCCAACCTTTTCTTTGGCATATTCTCTCTTTGCGTCCTCATTACATGCCCAAACCATCTCAGTCTTGCTTCCTCTACTATCCCATGTACTCCAACATCCTCATTACATGACCATACCCTCTCAGTTTTGCTTCCTCTACTATCTCATTGCAACCCCCCCCCTTAATATCTATAAGGTGAGAGAGGCAGTAAATTAGGTAAAGAGTTACCTGAATGAACATAACAATTTTATTTAGTCAAAAAAGAACAATAACAAGCTGAGCAAACAATCAACACCGCGTGAAGCGCGCTTTTCCGTCCACCGCGGAAATCAATTACATCAAAGGTAAACATAAACGTTACCTCCTCAAACAAATCACGTTACATTAAATCCATCAAAGGTAACGGTCCGGGATCTCAGTGACATGGTCTTTGGTTACTTCGTTAAATTGATTAGTTCCTAAACTGGTTACTCTAGCGTTTAAGTTATCCACCCTAGTATAAATATATATCTTTCTTACAGACGCCCGTAGCAAACGTGACGTCATAGCAATCAAACAAGGCCACAAGGTAATAATAACTTAACAACCCTAGGCGTTTAACTTGGCGAACAAAGATGAGTCCAGAAACAGCTATACTCGAAAACAACATAAGCCGGGTTTCGAACCCAGGACCTGACAATCTCAGGCTAAAAGCTAATATTGGCAAATGTATGAAGTACATTTGAATAGGGCCCAGACCCTGAATATAAGTGGTGGCGAAAGCGACGGTCTAACTCCCAGCAGCGATAAGCGCGTAGCATAGTCAATATTCAAATAAACATAAGTTAATAACAAAGTCCAAATAGTAATTTAGAAAGAGTTCCCCCCCATGACGCCGAAACAGTAAATTTGGTAGGAAGGTAATATCCCCCGAAACCCAGTCGCTGCCCTCACCTCTTATCCTCGAGCCGGTGGGGTAGTAAGTGACCTGAGATCCCGGTACCGCTAGTATTTATACGAAATATAATTCTCAGAGAAGGGGGGCGGATCGAAGGAAAGGAAGGTTGGAGAACATTACAAACAAGGGGGGAGGAGAGGTTCGAGACTCATATCGAACACCTAGCACCTTCTCGAAGCTCGGCGAAGGCGGAAACGGAACTCTTCTATCCATCTTCTCTGCTGGCCGAACACGTGGTCGAGCCTCGTTGCCGGCAGCGCGGACACGCCTTCAGTCAGTCCGATGTATTTGGCGAGAGCGTAGGTCGCCGGTCAAGCTAGTGCCGCGTGTTGACTCAGTTGGCTGTCCCAGTTGGCGAGTGTTGTTACCATGTAAGTCGTTACATCGCTGTCCCAGTTGTCTGTCCGAGTTGGTGAGTGTTGTTACAATGTAAGTTGTTACATCATGTACTCCAACATCCTCATTACATGTCCATACCATCTCAGTCTTGCTTCCTCTACTATCTCAATTATTATTCCTTGTACTCCCACTCGTTTCCGGATAACTTCATTCTTAATCCTGCTTCTCCTCATGACAATTAACATGCTCCTCACATATTTCATTCTCATAACCTTCTTCACTTTCCTAGTCCAGTCATAGTGTAATACATCAAGGTGAGACTGCTGCCTTTCAGGATAAACGGAGTGTGCCTAAGTCAAATCCATAACAATCTTTAGGCAATTATATTTTAACGATTGCAAGGCTTTTCCTATATGAGTAAATAAAAAAAAAATCTATCACTCTAAGAGCCAAAGGACTTGGGCGTTTCATCCATGTTAAGTCCATCCATAAAGCGAATACGCTCTCACATATATCGAGCGTGAATGAAAATGAAGAGGTAGATTTAACTTAATGACGTCAGCCCTCAGTGTCTTCACAAGTTTCTTTTAAGTCTTGCCAAAATATGTTTGGAAACACGAAATACTTTATGTTTACTTGGAAACGAAAGACGCTGGGAAATTTAATGCCAAAGAAACTGTGAAAGACCTTCCCTCTTTTACTATGATGGAGTGCTCAAGGGAATTGAAAATAAAGATAAAAAAAGGGGGACGATAAAACAGAACCTAAGGAAGCAGGAACGGAAGAAGCAGGTGAAGTTTCTAAGCTCGTTGCTCTGCCCCAAAAAGGGGGTTGGAGATCCATTAATAAGATTAAGAGGCAAAGATTAGAGGGCATCGGCTCAAGTGTGAAAGTCGGACCGAACCAAGGGTGGGCTAAGGGTAACTTGACAGGATGTAGTAGTTTTCAAGGAGACCTGAGTGGACTTGAGGGCCGCAAGATGGGCTGGATTAGGAGACTGATTAATCCCCATTCAAAGAAATAATCCTTTATTTCCTTTTCGGATTGTCGCCTTGCCCAGTAGGGATTGGACGTCGAATAAAAAATATCGATGCTCAACATTGAAGTATAAAAAACATTCTCTGTGAAACATCCATTGTTATAGAACATCGATATTTTACAATAAAAACATGCTAGGGGAGGTTTTTTAAAAAATCAAATAAATACCCGTCTTGGTGGACGCATAGTCTGAGGCAGCGTTGCTTACGCTAATGTGTAATGGTAGGGTGATTGTGAGATGAAATGGAGGACCTACAGTTTAACGTGGAATCCGAACCACGGTGGAGGCCTGGCATTCCCCACATTCACAAGATGTCTTGTCAGAGGTGAAGGAAGGGTTTGGTAATCAGATAAATTTGTGCCGGGGCCGAGGATTGAACCCCGGACCCCAGCACAGAAGTCCGACACCTTAGCCCTCTGAATAAAATTAAACTTTGTGTTTGTACTGGAGAATTATTTTATTTCTTTCGACAAAAAAAAGTTTTGCTATAAAAACTACAAAATCACTGATCTAGCTCGCATTCCATACACTCCCAACTCAAGGTTGAGGTGAGCTCTTAAAATGAAGACTCGGATTCTTAGAAAATTGTATTCAACCTATTTATAAAAACAAGTTAACAAAAATAACCTCATGGATGTGATATTTTATCTAAAAAGTAAATTTTTCATTTGTGTTGATAGGAAATAGTTTGAGCATTAGGCTGGTGTGTTTCTGTTTTGAAATAAAGGTCATATATATTAGCACCGCGTCTTACTATCTATTTGGGTTATACGCTTATATATTAAATAAACTAAGGGGCTAGGGATGAGTAAAGTTTAATTTAGATTAAGTGTACCCTCATTTGCGTGAATAGTGAGCGGGAAAACAATTGAGGAAAAACCACCCTCACTACACCTGACTGGGATCGAACCACGATCTCCCCGTAATCGGCGATCTAGTCTATTGCGAGGGTAACGCTTTAGACCATGTGGCCACCGAAGTGGGTCAGGCTAGGTTAGGCTAAATTACGTTGGGTTAGTTTTAGTATAATATTTTTAATAGAATTTCAGCTAAGACTGTAGTAGATAGTAGGTACGATAAGTTACAATTCATGAAATGGGCAAGGGGGTTAATGCAATTTTTGCCCGGTTCGTGAAATGGTCAAGCGAAGAAGCCATTTCACGAAATGAGCAGATATTTTCCTAATTAATGAAACGGCTAGTTTCACTATTGGGGTGTATAACAAGAATAATATTTAGCACCGCGTCTTACTAACCGTTCGGGTTATACGCTTTAAGTACTAATTACTCTAATCGAGGGGTTAGTGTGAAACTGTTGTAACTACAAAACATCAAGTTTTCAGGAGAAGAAAATTAATATATTTTCTGACTAAAAGTTGTATTGGATATGAATTTAATTTTTAAAAATGTACTTTGATAGTTTAAAAATGAAAACTTATAGAATGTTCTTACGTTTATCACTCTTATTACTTTAAAATTGTTTTTTTTAATGCAAAAAAAACACTTTTAGTATTTTATTAATGAGTTACGTTTTTGTGTCCCTAATAGTTTTGCTCAACAGTGAATATAAACTTATTCTTAAGAGACAAAAACCCAAACTTTAGTATAATTACCACCTCCCTTTTTACAAATCAATTTAAATTATTTTATAAGAAGACATATAATTTAATTGGACAGTGTAAATTAAATATTACAAACTTGTAAACTTTTATAATTTATTTTAAAATGTTACTAAAATAATCCCATAGTTTAAAATAATGAAAATTACAAACTTTTAACCTTTTATTATTTATTTAAAAATTTTACTCAAGAAAATAGTACTATCTTAGTTGAATTTTAAAAATGTTCAATCTATTTAATTATAATATTTAAATATATTTTTCATATTATATTTTTTATTGAGTATAAAATAAAATAAAGTTATGGTGACACAGTTCTTTCTCATCAAAAATTTTCTAATCACTTTCTGTGTCATTGTCCATGAAATCTTCAGCTGTCTTCAGTGCCTCATAAAAAGGATGATAATGCAGAGGAATTATTCCAGTTCTATAAATATCTAGAAGGTCATTTCGTTTTTCTGCAGATATAGGCAAGGGTCCATTGATGTAGGCAGCCTCCAGGTGCAAATCAAACAATTTTCTTCTTCCTCTCCTTACTACTTCCAAACTTCTAAATTCATTTTCACTCAAACTGTACTTGAAAAAAAATCATCTTTGGGTCTTTCCTGCCATACTGAACCATTACGATCTTCAACCAATTTATTATCTCTCCAGATGTATCAATTTTTCTGTTTTTAATAATGTCTTTCTGAAGTTGCGAGAAATCTAAAAACTTCGCTTGGCCCATTTCGATAACATTATATTGCTTCTTTCTTGAAGCCATGCGTACTACTGTGTACCAACCAGATGGATCATAAATATCCACATTCTTGCTGCTTTTTTCAATGTGTACATGGACGTTGTCACATTCCATGAACGAATTCCCTGGTTCAAAAAAACTATGAGTGATTACAGGAATGTTAAGAATTTGTGTTGCATATAAGAACATTGCCGACATGTTGACATTTCTGTTCTGTCCAGAGCATGTATCAGACATAAAAACAAACTCTTTACCACTAGATTGGTGTTTCTGAAGTAACTTGTAAACACAAGAAGCAACTTCATTTGAACCCCTTTTTGCCACAGATTCAGGCCACATATAGTTATCTGCAATCTTCGAAGCAACATTATATGCTGTGAGATTGTACACAGCAAGCCGTCTTTTATAAAACAATGCCTTGGCATAATTTTGAGGACAGTACCTCAATGCTTCCAAATTAAACTGATAAAAGTAGCATGTTTCTTGAATTGCTCTTTCCTTAGTGTCTTCTTTGAAGCTGCGGGCATCTGTCTTTCTTTTTAAATGTGTTTCATAACTATGTCTATTGTCTTCTTGTTCTTCTGGGCTCATTTGGTTAAACTTAAAACATGCATCACACATATCTTTACGAGGAATGTGAAATGCCAAGTTAAATTCACTGTGAAAAATGTTTCTATAAAACCACAGTTTTTCACATTCTACTCCATCAACTTTACACCTATCACAGTAAAGATAATACATTTTCCTAAGGTTAAGTTCAGAGTGCAAAAACTCTTTTGTAGTATCTTTGCTGGCGTAGTGGGATGGTAATGTTGGGAAAGACTTGATATGATTCTTTATGTACTCTCTACTTTCCTCAGGTCGTTTCACACCAGGTGGGTGACGACCTCGACAATCCCTTTGAACAATATTGTTCTTACTTGTTTTACTCAACACTGTTCAGTGTACATTGTTGTACCATATTTGAAAATGCTTAGGGCTGGGTGACTCAAACAATAAACCAACACATAGATTAAATTTACTTTACAGATTTTAAATTGATTAAATAGTATAAAGATGGAAATTTAAAATTAGTAGGCCTATATTACTTCCTGGAAGTTTTAAAGGCATATTAAGGTTACTTTAATAAATGTAAACTTATAAACAATGTGATGTAGGCTATCTTGATTACAAATAATTAATCAATACTAGTTTCTAGTTTAATCACATATAGTTAAGCTAAAATATTATAAGTTAATATACTTACATTCATTAAGTGACAAAGCCATTTCAACAATTAATCTGCTCCTTGAGCTCATTATGAACAGTTGTTCCAACAACCACTCTTTCACAGATTCAAAAACCAACTGTTTAGATTAAGTCTTGTAAACACTGCTACCACTTCATTAAAAGTAATTTAACGTTTTATTTATTTTCTGAGAAGTATTCACAAACTTAGAAATACAAAAACGTAAGAGCTTTTACATATTTATAAATCTATTGTTTGCTTAGTGTGACAAAGATGTAATAGCTGATAAGATTGTCTGACACTAACACAAACCTATTTTTTGTAGTTAGACTTACATCTAACTTCTAAAAAAAAAATTATTGAGTTATATTGTTGTGTCACTAAGAAAAAGCCTACTTTGTTGATCCCAATGATATTAAAATCTGAAAAAACTAATGTTTGTAGTTACGCTAGTTTCACACAAGCCCCTCGTAATGGATTAGGAATTGGGAAGGTTGAATTAGAGGAAGTGAACCCGCATTTGCTTGGAGGGAGAGTGGAAAACCAAGAGTGTATAACACATACAAGCGGGTTTGTCATATATGTCTCGCGGGCCATGAGTGTGCAAACCCTGTTCTAGATCATAAAGATATGGTCGAGAAGGAGAAGCCAGTTGCCAGTCCCAAGGAATAATGGGGTCCTCTACATTCTAGAAGGCGCGAAGGGAGTCACAACAACACAACAGGTGGCCAACACCTCGTATTGTCAAGACTTGACACGTTTGTTCAAGAATCAGCGGATTATGTTCTTTAGCGGAGTGAGTTTAGACAGCTGAAACACCCCGAGATTCCTGAAGAGAAGGTGGTGGTGTTACTACTTCACTTCAGTTTGTCTTCCTTTACTTTCGACCGAACAAAAGAAATATGTCTTTGCTGATGATAAGAACAACAAAAACTTGACAAAGACGAATCAATCATTCACAAAAGAAAATCAGGGTAAAATCTAAGAGAAACTGATTTTCATCTCTAGTTGTGGATGTACGGTAATCAGCGTTTCGTCCCAGAAGGGAATGACAGCTTACAATGACAACTGACATTTGGGACTGTCAGAAATAACACGCGTTCAACCACTGGTAAGATTAGTGGAGGAAGAGGGCTGCCTAGATTGATGATATTGCCAATCATCACTTAGTTTAAAGTGGAGGTATAGGGATCACGATAAAAGGTCAGGGTTATATCAAAATTTGTTGAATATTTGTAATGAACATAATGGCATTAGATAATAAACTTTTTAAATGAAGATAAAACAGGTGTCATTAAATTCCAAAACACCCTTGACAGATATTCAAGAACTGTTGAAAATTACACACTTTGTTATTACTGGAGAAATATTTTATTTATTTTTGACCAAAAAAAAAATATTTTGACATAAAAACTAGCAAAAACACATACCTTTTCTCGCGTTCCCAACATCCCCACCTTCAATTTGACAAAAAAAATATTTGACATAAAAACTACAAAAACAATATTTTCTCACGTTCCCAACATCCCACTCAATATCGACAAGACCAGTACAATAGTTTTGTTTACTCGATGACATACAACATTTCAGCCTAGAAGCAATAGTAAAGTCTGTTCAGCGTAGGAATTGATTTCTGAAGGCCTTTTTTCCTACCAGAAATATATTATACTAGATAGCTGTTGCCCGCGGCTTTGCTCGCGTGGAAGTTGATTATATACAAATACGAAAATATACATATGTATTTACAGATTAATTAAAATATTACGTTACGTTGATGACCATAACTTGACCTCAGATCAAAAATAATGCAAGTCCGATACAAACTTTCACCCCCTTTTTCATCCCTTATTAAATAAAATTTCCAAAATTCCTGAAACACGTATTTATTTGTTTTACGTCAATAACCGAAATACAAATTTTGTTTATGTAACTTTCAAAATGACGGCTTTCATACATATTATCATACATATTATCTCCCCTATTTTGACCCCTTGGGGGTGGAATTTTCTAAAATCCTTTCTTAGTGGGTGCCTACATAACAAAATGAATATACAGTCCGAATTTCATGCTTGTAGCCTTGATAGTTTGCGCTCGGCGATGATGAATCAGTCAGTCAGTCAGTCAGTCAGTTAGGACATGTTATTTTATAAGTATAGATAGTAGGAAAAAGACCTTTCAGAGAGTAATTCCTACCGTGAATGGATCATACTTGCAAACAACATAGTTTAAAAGTTGACATTTTCTGCTCTGAAACGTCTAAAAACCCAAATATTTTTGTTGATCATCAAGACCTAAATAAATGCCCGGGAAATGAAAGGTAAGTTGGTATAGTAGTATAGAATGGATGTTTGTGAATCGAATGATGGGTCATTAACACAAATTTCATTGTCACTTGTATTTTCCTCCTCCCTTGTTTGTTCTCCTACTGCTGGACAGCTCCAACAAGGAACGTTATTATCCTACTTGTTTTCTGGCGTTTAGGAATTTATCCTCTACTATTTTAGCACCCGGCTGTTTTTTTTTATGTCTGACTACCCCTTCAGGCTATTGGCATATTGAATCGGGATTATAAAATAAGAATGTATCCTCATTTGCATAAGGAGAAAAGGGGGAATCGTTAAAGAAAAACTACCTTGGGCTACCCGGTAGGGATTCATACCTTACAAGACTATAGTGATTTCTTGGTCTGCATGCCCACCGATACATGTTAAACCATTTGTTTGACAAGAATATTTTTAACAAAAAACACATTATCGAGCCCGTTCTCGTGGCTAGTTTTTTTTTAACACCGTTTCTTGCTACCCGTTCGGTTTGTACACCTATATACTATTTACGCTCTAGTGGCCTAAGAAACGAGTAAGGTTGAATTTATAGGAAGTTAACCCAAATTTGCGTAAAGGGAGAATATAAAAAATATTTTGGAAAAACCACTCTCAATACACCCGACCGAAATTCGAACCCCAAAATCCCCGTCATCGGAAATCTAGTATATCGTGAAAGTGACGCCATAGACCATGCGGCCACCGAAGCAGGTTGAAACCTTTAATTTCCTCGTAAGTTGGGTGACCTGGTGGTCTAGGTAGGTATAAGGTGTCAGACTTCTGTGCTGGGGGGGTCCGGGGTTCAATCCTCGGTCCCGGCAAAGATTCATCTGATTACCAAACCCTTCCTTCACCTCTGACAATACGTGTATTAATCACAACTTGTGAATGTGTGGAGTGCCAGACCTCCACCGTGGTTCGGATTCTACGTTAAACTGTAGGTCCTTCATTTCATCTCACAATCACCCTACCATTACACATGAACGTAAGTGCGTATAACCCGAATGGGTAGTAAGACACAGTGATGATGATGATGATAATAATAATAATAATAATAATATAATCCTCGTAAGTTGTGTATTTGTGCTGTTTTTGCGTGGATCTTTCTACTGGAGAGAAACAGGTCTAGCGTTAACAAGTATTTACAGGTGGGAAAACCCGGGTTAATAGGGCCTACGCTTGCCCTCTGAGGGTGTAATGGAGATATACTGATGCTAAAGGGGAGCATCTGACGTCCCTTTCACTTCGCTTGCGAGGAATGTGGCCTTCGTCGGCTTACTTAGGAAACGTGGTGTACACGTCCATAAATCCCGTGGTTTTAAGAAGTGGTTTGTTATTTTAAAGTATAGTTTACCCACAAAAATATAGTTGAAAATTATCTCCATGCCCCTCTAGCATTAAAATAGTTGGGTATTTATAAATAGGTAAAATTAGTTCATTTCAAGGACGTTTAACGTGAATTGACATAGATTTGAGATCAAAGTAAACTGTTAGAGACAGCTCTATCCTTAAAAAAAAAAAAAGTCATACTTTTAACAGGGTCACAACATAAAATAATTGGGATTTTTTTAGCACCACTTTCTACTATTCGTTCGGACTATACACCTACAGTCAACTCTGGTTGTAGTGAACCTAATTCATTGATCCCAACCCACATACATGAAATTCAAAAATATTAGACTTTTCTACTCAGTTTAGTTTTTTTGAATGCATGGATAGTGTGGAAATCAAGTGTAGGAAAAGCACAGTCTCTAGAGAAGGATCTGAAAAAAAATATTATTTAAAACAGTATACAATAAATAATGACATATAATAGATTGTTTAAGATTAATTAATAGATTTCAATTGCGTATAACCCGAACGGGTAGTAAGACGCGTCACTAATAATAATAATAATAATATAATAATAATAATAATAAAAATAATAATAAATAAAGATTTCAATAAAGAGCGATTTTATTTGAACAATTATTTTGTTTCTCACTAACCCACTATTTTCATATAAATAATAAATCTGCTTTAGTAAATTTCGTACATAGTGAACAAAATAACCGAGTTTGTAGAAGTTCATTATAACCAGAGTTGACTGTACATAGTAATTAATCTAATGTAATAAGGATAAATACGGTTGAATTTAGAGGAGGTGTACCCGAATTCGCGTTGAGGGTGAATGAAAAAACCATTTAGAAAAACACCTCAGTACACTTGACTGGGATCGAACCTTGATCCCCCCCCCCTGGCCATCGGCAGTTTAGTATATTCTGAAAGTGACGCCTTATACAATACGGCTACCGAAGCGGATAATAGTGGACTGTTTTAGTGATTTTGAAGCTTTAGAACTGCTGTACACAAAATAAATACTGCAACGTGATATCTCCCTTATCATGTGGTACCCCTTAGATGTGTTCCTTTTAAGGGCGCTCAGTCGGTAGTGTGTGTCTACTCTACTAAGGGTCTTGGTTCGACTCTCGTTGACGTATAATAATGTATCACCGTGGATTGTTTTTAAAAAAAAAACTTTCAAGTTTTTAATTAATTACAAACACGTATCGGTGGACACACTGACAAAGGTGTCAGTCTCGTCTGGATGAAGGGAAGGTCGGGAATAGAATCCGGGACTGGTGTACTAAGGTGATTTTTCTTAAATAATTTACATTGCTTTCCTCCTCGCAAATGAGGATAATTTTATATAAATTTAGACCTTCCTCGTCTCCATCCCATTAGTGTAAAAATACGGATAACCTGGTAGAGTAGCAATACACGGTGCACAATATAAACTTTGTATTAAACGTACAAAAAATAATAATTTAAAAGATTGTAAATAATATCAAATTATATATTTTCAAATTGATTTATTTCTTTTATTTTGGAGCATCTCAAGATGCTGAGTCTTCCTATATAAAATCAATTTAAATCATAAAAACGGACGTGCTCACGAATCTTTTGTTTCTAGTTCAATTAGCACCAATCCTGACAGCTTAACCTCAGGTTACTGCACTTAATATGAGACTGTAAAACACTCCCCCCCCCCCCCCTTTTCCCCTAACCTGTCGTGGAAAACTGCGTTTATTGGATGATTTATGGCTGTGTAAAGATGTTGAATAAAGCCAGTCATTTCTGACGCGGACGGAGCTTGATACGCGTCGTATTTCATCATCATCGTTGTTGTTGAAAGAAATTACAACTTCGAAAGGGGGGGAGGGGGAACACAAGACAAACTTAAACACTTAGTTATATAAAGCTAACGAGGTTAAAAAATATATATACGACTGGTATTCAAAAATACTGGTTCTTAAAACTGTATCGCCTCTTGTGAAGGTTATGTTATGGCTACTGGCGAGTAAAAGCCTCCTAATGTCTTTAAAAGCGACGCGCGCAACTTCTTTTCCGTCACAGTTCAGTGCGCATGTGCAGACGTGCGTGGAAACCACACAATCCCCGTGGCGTCTTGAAGATTCTTTTTTTTTTTTAATAAAAAAAACTCTTTTATTGTTTTTTTTATTGGTACGCTCAACATCATGGTTCTTAACGACCTATTTTAAGGGCTAGGGATTGGAAGGGTAACGCATATAAATGCACTCGCATTCTTGGGAAAGGGGATGGGAAAATCACAGTGGGAACCCCCTTAGGTGCACCCGGCTGGAATTCAAACCTTGACCTCTACCTATTATTATTATTATTATTATTATTATTATTATTAGCACCGCGTCTTACTACCCGTTCGGGTTATACGCACTTACGCTAATTGTAATGGTAGGGTGATTGTGAGATGAAATGGAGGCCTACAGTTTAACATGGAATCCGAACCACGGTGGAAGCCTGGCATTCCCCACATTCACACTCTACCTATGTCCGGCAATCTAGTCTTATTTCAAGACTGACTTCCTAAATCGAAAGACCACCGTTTCGGGAGCTCTTATCTTTTTACCAACGCATCTTACCACCCATCCGGGCTATCCAAGTGTATTAACACTATTGGAGTAGGAATGAAAAAGTATAATTTATAGGAACTGTACTCGCATTTGAACTAATGGAGGATGGAAAACCATTGAGGAAACACCATCCGCCTGGACGGGATCCAAACCCCAACCTTCCTGCTCCGAGCAAGCCATACTAAATTAACCTAACGTATAATCCGCGCGTCCACCAATCTGGGTTCTATTTTATTTAGTCCGCAATTCCAATAATGATTACGAGTGGAAAATTACACCTTGAGAAATAGGATGAGGAAGAAGAAATGTAAGTAAACTGACCTGCATTCTCTCTCAGAGAGGATGACAAATCACTTTCTGTAAAACCTGTGTATGTGGCCTAGTAACCGGTGGGGTCGGCCACAAATAGAGAGCACTGGTTCTTAAACTGTGGGTCGCGAGAAAGATTTTGAGTGTTGCAGCAAGTCTTTACAAACGTGTCTGATTGAGTAAATTAAATATCGATTATAGAACTATTGAATTGTTAATGCACTACAACCTTTCATTCTATATGTGTTAAGTTTATTGCAGAATGATGCCTTATACCATGCGGCCAATGAAGTGGGTAAACCCTTAGGTTTTAATTAGTTAGTTATACGGATGATTATTAAATTTTGTATTCGTGTGGTCATACCGGGCAAATTTTATTTTTGCAATAAACTTAACAAATATAAAGCTTGAGACAGACTACCACTCTAACCATTGCTGCAAACGAAAAGTTTCATATTTATAGGTAAAAAAAGAGGGTGGCACTTAAAATTCTTTGTACAATTTTAATTTGCTGATGCAAATTTAAGATGCTGACAATATCGTATGTTTTGAAATGCGGTCCCTTCAGTATTTTCAATTTTCTATGTGACCTTTATGATTGAACGTGTTAAAAATGCCTGCTGGGCTAAACTATTCAAAACACTCGAAGCGCTCAAATTTACGCGTGGGGGTGGGGGTATGTATATTATCTCTTCGTGAGCTTAGAAACGTTAGCAAGGAACGAATCGCGAAATTAAATTGTTTATCTACAAGTTAGGTCGGGTTAGTTCGGTCCGAGACTATGAAAACTCCTTCGAATGACAACAGTTCTTCACTGCATGGTGATTTAAGGCATGGAGAGCACTGTATTCAGACGACGATGTATTATATTAAGCCACTTGCGAATATCTTGCTTGCATTGTCCCAATCAACACCTTTAATTTTCTACAGTTCAATTTCGTTAGGAAGAAAAAAATGTTAAAACTCAGAAAATACAAAATAATACTTGTACCGGTTGTTCTCTATAAGTGTGAAACATGGTCTCTGTGTCTGAAAACAAGGCGCCTAAGAAATAATTTTGTCCAATACAAAAAAGGATGAAGTGATTGTGGAGTGGAGTAGATTACATAATGATGAGTTGAATACCCTGTACTCATAACAAAATATTGTCAGGATAGTCACATCTCGCAGATCACAGTGGGCGGGAGGACATGCAGCACGAGTGGGAAAAACTAGAACAGTATTCAGGGTATTAACTGGTAAACCCAAGAGGACGAGACTATTGTGAGGACCTAGACGTGGGTGGGAGGATAAGATTAGAATGGACCTAAAGAGATAGGGTGTAATGAGGTGGACTGGATAGAACTAGCTCAAGATAGTGATAGGTTTGGGGTATTTTTGTAAGTGCGGTAGTGAACTTTCGAGTTCCTAATCCATTGAGTAAGTTAGTAATTAAGTAGGTAAGCAAGAGATTTTTTTAATGCAGAAAAAAAAAATACGTCCTTCATTTATCACTGTTTAAATTAAGATAGCTATTTTACAAATATCGATAATATTTATAAAAAGTGACAACTGCAGATCACGTGACTAAACATATAAAAAAACGTTAACGTAGCTTTTCTAGCCTTCTTATTGAACTGAAGTTGGCTGCGTCCAGGAAAATTGAGAGACACGAGCGCGTATATCGTTCTTGATTCGATTCTCACGCATGCGCACATCGTACAGCTCTCACTGTCGCTAAACTCTTTTCATCTTCATCTTCTGGTGATACGACCTGGCTCGAGTACTTTTTACGGGATCCAGTATCAACCTGCGTCGACGAGATTTCTTGAGGAGGGGATGATGTAATGAGAGAGAGAGAGGAAAGAATGGGTTTTGTTAATAGTTTCAAAGTGTCGGTGGGTGGGGCGGGTTGCTGCCTGACTGTAAATCGCGGTCCCTACATCTGCTGCGCTCAAGAAAAAGGGACTTCGAAAGAAGGTCAGGACGAGACCGGTCTAACAGACAAGTGAAGAGCATGACTATTATTATTATTAGCACCGCGTCTTACTACCCGTTCGGGTTATACGCACTTACGCTAATGTGTAATGGTAGGGTGATGTGAGATGGGATGGAGGACCTACAGTTTAACGTGGGATCCGAACCACGGTGGAGGCCTGGCATTCCCCACATTCAAAAGATGTCTTGTCAGAGGTGAAGGAAGGGTTTGGTAATCAGATAAATTTGTACCGGGACCGAGGATTGAACCCCGGACCTCATCACAGAAGTCCGACACCTTACCCCTAGACCCACGGGTCACCTGCCTTATTTATATAAAATATACATTGAGGAGACCTTTTTTTCCCGTTCCTCGTGTCTTACCACCTGCCAGGGCTATCCTACAATGGGGTAGGGGGAAATGTAGCCTCATTGACACGAAGGAGAGTGGTAAACCATTTTGGTAAATATAACCTCATTACATTCGGATGGGGTTTGAAACTGAACCTCTTTGTCACTGGTAATCCATTGTAGAGAATACTGACCCATTTACCCGCACCCGCCTCGGTGGCGAAGTTAGCTAACGCGCTAGTCGTTTTGAGTTAGACTGCCGAGGACTGAGAGATCGAGGTTCTAATCTCGGTCTGGTGAACTGGGGGTGGTTTTTCTTAAATGGTTTTCCATTCTCCTTCCACGCAAATGCGGGTTCACTTCCTCTAAATTCAACCTTCCCAATTCCTAATCCATTAGCGTAATTAGTACTTAATTGTATAACCCGAACGGGTAGTAAGACGCGGTGCTAAATAAAAAAAACTATTTACCCGCGTGCCCTTGGATGTGAGTGTAAAATTGAATAAATAATATTTTTTAACCCGCATCAGTGGTCGAATGGTCTAACGCGTCACTTGCGTGTTAGACTGGATCGCCGGTGACGGGGAGTTTGTAGTTTGAATCCCGGCCTTTTTTTATATATAAAGAGCTCTCTACTCTCCCCCACACAAATGTGGGTACATTTACTCTGAAAGTCTACCTTCATCATCCCTTTTCCACTAGCGTAATTAATGTAGGCCTTTTGCGTATAACCTAAATGGGTGAGCAAATATAGTAACTTCCCCGTAAGCGTTTATTGTTGGGATAGTAGCGGGTGGTTATGGGGAGGAAATTGCGACTGAAAATTCGAAACCGGTTTTTAGGGATTTATTTATTTTATTTTTTAAGTACAGCATCTTACTACTCGTTCGGGTCGTAACCCTAATGCGTTAGGGATTAGGTAGACTGAATTTAGAGAAAGTATACCCGCATTTGCGCAGAGAGGGAGAGTGGAAAAACCATTCATGAAAAACCACCCTCATTACACCCGACTGGGTGTCCTCGTCTTCGGCAGTTTTGTCTTTTTGAAAATAGCACCTAAGACCACGCGCCACCAAAGCAGGTTTTAAAGTTTTATTGAAAAAATGTGTAGATAAGAATAGGGCTTGTATAACAAGAGTATAAAAATGTGATTATAGTAATGTCTGAGTGAAGAGATTGGTTAGAAGTGAGACTGTCGTGTCAGAAACCTGCACTAGTGTAAGTAGGATCTGGGTCGATTACCAGAGAGGTCCTTTCGCCTCCGTTAGTGCTCGCCCATGCCATCGTATGGTGGTTTTCGTACACTGCTCCTACCTGTTAATTAACTATACTACTGGTCTTTGACTCACTTAGTCAACATCACGTACCCTGAATGAGTGAGAGCTTCCCTCACTCTAATAGTGAGAGCTCATGTTTAAACTAACACTCAGCAACACGAAATCTGCCCTTCGCCATTAAGACAGTCCGTGACTGAAACGACACGAGCTTGCTTTTGTTAGTCCAAAGATGTCGTATTTAATCACCAGGAGGGGTCCTTTCACCCCTTATTGGTTTTGTTCCCGGACCGATCAACAGCAATTAGGCCCCCTGGGTAGCAATAATTATTGTTTTAACACGTGCCGTAACAAGCTTACTCGACACTGAACTAGTTAAACATATTATGATGTATGTTGTTTATAATGTATGTTGTTGTTTGTTACTAAATGTTGTTGTTGCTGACAATTGACGGTCTACTTCTGCAATATTTACATTACTAACCGAGCAAATACCTCTTGAGTCGGTTGCATAATACAAAATTATCCATGAAAATTTGTTTTATGCATTTATTTTTTATTTATTTTGAATATACACTTGTGTGTGTGTGTGTGTTTTGTTATATATATATATATATACAAAAGTGTATATTCAAAATTTATTATTATTATATATATTATATATATATATTTCATCGTGTTACTTTCAATGCCTTGAAGAAAGTTTTGTGAAAACTTTTTTTTTTGCAAAAACCATTTTCTAGATCTAGCTTGTTAGTTTTATTTACTAAATAAACAAATACTATGTTTAATGCACGTTATAAATATCACATACCTCTAACAACATATATTTAAATTATTATTTATTTTTTTAACATTTGTTAATTAATGTTAATATTAATTTGGTTTACTGTAAAGCTAATGCTTTTGTAATTAGGTCGCAAATTACTACATTTTGATTTCTTGATAACCACTACATTTTTATTTGTTTATTTTAAACTTCACAATTAATTTTGAAGATACATATGATCTTAAAAAAACTATCATTATTTGTATGCGGACCGCCAAGTATAAAAATAACAAATAAAACTAAAATTGATAAATTATCTAGGGTATCAAATATATCCTGTGTGTATTATTAATGTACTTTATTCCCCTCTTACACCAAGTTTTTATCGGTAACGATATTTTTTACGCGGATGATGTTCCGAAAGAGTTTTGACGACCGACAACCAAGAACGTTTTAATATCGTTAAGACTCGAATAGAAAGTTTAATTGTGTTGTATAGTCCCAAAACTACAGTCCAATTTTCATAGGAAGAGTCCATATCTGAGAGAAAAGTTAATACATCTACTGTCACGTATTCATACGTCAAGTTATGGGATCCGAAGCTGTCACACGTGGTAGATTTTTATCAATAACTGTAAAATAACACAAATAGTATGATAGAATCTTATCAATGTTGATTAAAAAAAACTGTTGGTATTCTTTAAAAGGTCGTTTTTATAAAAATGATACCGTACAAATAATGGTTTCGGGTTGGAAATTGAAACTTCGATAGACGTGTACGTAAACACAGTAATAAAACGTGAGAACACGATAAAAGATATAAAAAAAACTTTTATCTCTAACTTCTTACTACATCTATTGAGTATTTCCTCCCCCTCTCCTGCCCCCCCCCCGCCCTCTCCTTCGGCCACTTAACGTGCATTATGTGAAACCACTGCTTTTATTGGAACAGTCGTTTGATTTTATTGTGTTTTCTATTCTAACAGCCAGTAAAAAAAAAAATCTTTTTTTATATTTATTTTAATTTTAAAAATCTAGACTTTAAGAATTTTTTTATCTGTTTTTGTTTTGTGTTTTTATGGGTGGGTATATTTAACATCTGTGTACACTTGCACCAGTGAACACACAGTTTAACACGTCAGGTTCGCAAGAGATTAGTTTGCCGGTTCTAATCTCGGCTTGGTGCATTGGGCGGTACCTTAGATTAATCAAAATGGAACTATCGTTCTCATGCGGGTACTTTACCTCTTAACTACCCTCCTCATTCCCATTTCATAACTTATGTTGCTGCTGGACCTGTGGGAACTTGGACAAGGACGTTTTGTCTGTGACTGGGAGGTCGGGGTTCATATCCCGGCTGAGAGTACAGTGGGAGATGTTTCCTACTTGGTTTACCCAGCATCGCGTCTTACTACTAATTCGGGTTATACGCTTATGTACTTGTTATGCTAGTGGTTAGGGATGAGGAAGGTTGAATTAATATTTGCATTTGCGTGGTGAGAGAGTGGGAAACCATTGAGGAGAAAACAACCCTCAGTTGACCCGACCGGGAGTGAAACACGATCTATCCGTCATCGGCAGTCTATTCTCTTGTGAGAGTAGCGCCCTAAACTCCACGTAAGTGAGTGATAGTACATTTCCTCTAAATTTCTCCTGCTTAGTATCCGTCTCAACTAGTTTAATTAAGGAAGTTGCCTACAGGAGCGCTAAGACTCGTTGTAACGTCCAGAAATCCCGCATTATTTAAGAAACGGTTTGTTATTTCAAAATATGGTTTACGTCAAATGGAGCTGCAAGGTATCAACATGTTGCAGAAGAATTTTTTTTTTTATAAATATTATAATTTAATCAATCTATCATAAAAAAGGTTAAATGCGTTCACTTTTAAGCGGCGTTTCACGTGGAATGTCGCAGTTCTGAGATCAAAACACATGGATTGAAACTTTTAAAAGAGGTTCACAACAAAAAAATAATGTTAAAATAATAATCGAGAATTGTTTTTGAGTGTTTTCGAAATTTCAGAACCGCCATTCCTCTTAAGAAATACTGCAGTATGTTGATATTTCCCATCAAGTAGGAAGCGCCCTTGTTAATGTCATGACTGATTAACCGGATCATTAGATAAGTACACCACCCGTTTCAGTAGCCGTGTGATCTAACGCGATACTCTTGGAATAGACTAGACTGACGGTGAAGGGAAGATCGAGGTTCGAATCTTGGTCGGGTGTACTGAGATTGGTATTTTCAAAACTGGCGGGTACACTTCCCATAAATGTAACCTTCCTAGTCCCTAAAATCAATAGAGTAATTAGTACAACCCGAATGGGTAGTAAGACGTGGTGCTAAAACAAAACAATAAATATGTCTACACGTTTACGTTCGAACCAGAAAACTTAACGAAATACAGTTTTGGTTTTGTTTTATTCACTTGACAGCATAGAATCGGGATTCAATTAAATACATTTTTAATTCTAGAATAGTTATATATATTTTTTTGTACTATTTAAATATGGTTAGATATCTTCACTGGTCTTGGTTCCTTTATATTCTAATGGAAACAACAGAAAAAAACGCACTTTTGTTGCGTCGCCTGGTTCGAGCGCTATCCGTGGTAAGGGAAGTAAAACGCGGTGAGAAAAACATCAGAAAGTTACCCGCTTCGGTGTCGAATGGTCTAGGCGGCACCCTTGCGATAGACTGGACTACTGATAGCGGGTAATATTAAGGCTCAAATCCAGGATGATTTTTCACTCTACCACCACGTAAATGTGGGTATACTTCATCAAAATGCAACCCTCCTTATCCCTAACACATTATTATAATTTATATACACACACATATGCGTATAACCCGAATATGTAGTAAAACACGGCGCTAAAAGAAGGCCCCATTGCACATTTTTTGTCTGACTGCCTTTTGTTTTTCCGAGTGTCGCCTTGCCACTGCTTGATACTTCTTGCTTTACGTTTTGGAGTGGCTGGTTGCATATTTCTCCAGATCAAGCCGCGATTACTACCCTGGTGTTTTTATCGTTTTTCTAAAAAGGTACCTACAGTAAACTTAGCACTTCTTTGGTTTTACATGACAGCTAGCAGACGCTAGCAGATGGTATCAATAATGCCAACATTGTTTGAAAGTAACTTTTGTCAATATATTTGAAAATAATTATTATTTGCTAAGTATTAGGTCTACTATTATTTTCACTAAAAATATTATCAATCACTTTTAACAAAACTTTCCCAAGAATTACAGTATTATTTTATTTTCCATTATCAAATTTAAGGGAAAAAAGTTTAGTAAATTCATGCTAGTTTTTCTTTTAACTCTTGTGACAATTACAGGTTAAATAGAGCGTGAAATTTTACATTTTATGGTATTATATTCAGTTATTAATATTTTTATAACTGGCCTTGCATATCTTTAACACAAATAAATGGTTTGTTATAGTAAATAGGAAAAAGCATACAAAATGTTTGTGAAATAATATAAAGTTTAAATTTTGTAAACACGAGTATTAATCATATTCGCCGTCCAACCGGCAACAAGGTCCTCTACGTCACCAACTGGCAGCATAGCTTCTAATCTGTGGCCATATTTGTTTTCAGCATCTAAGGCCACTTTTAAGGAGCTCTTGCTTTTAATAATTAATTTGAATTAAACAACAAAAACAAACTTAAAAACTATACAAACAACCAAACGGTTATTCTCATAAATCTAACAATTTTAAATATACATTAAAACAGTGAATTATCATATAAAATACAGTTAATAAAACCACGGGCGTGTTTCTACAAGTTGAAGCGAACAAAATATTATATAGTTTTAGTATTTAGACGTGTATATGCTTCCGTTAATAATTTTATTACAATAATACAGTGTCTTATTTTAATATTAATTCGACTACTTAGTAATCTGTGTGTTCTTTTGTAAATATTAGTTCGGTGTTTGAGCGTGTTATCCTTGGAAAATAAACTGTTTTTTAATGATCTTAGAATAATTATTTATCTAATATAACATTAAAGCGTGTGATAAAAAAAAATAGCGAGTGTTTCTCAGTGATCAATATATATTATTCGAAAATATAAGTCTGTGTATCAATACTATAAAATATATATTTAAACATCAAGATTGTGTTGTGTTTCCCACTAGGCTAAATCTCGAGTTTTAGGATTTTTATAGTATTCCAAAAAAATCTGTGAAGTGCAATAAAAAAAATACTAGCAAGTCTTTCTCCGGCGTTGATTAAATAAATACCAGACTAAGACTTTAAGCTATAAGTTATTGTAGCTTTATTATAGACTTTGTTAAAGCTGTTTAAAAGTAGTGAATATAAAATAGACCTATCATCATCATTAACCTTGCTGAAGATTATTAAGAGGACGACGACGAATATGATGATGTAGAAGAAGTGCTTGCGACCCCGTTGGAAAACGCTTAAAAGGTACAAGCCAGTTCGTAATGAATATTACTTATTTGTTATAATAGTGTTAAAAAAGTTTATGACAGTGGTTTTTTGTGTGTAGTACTGTACATTAAGATTTTTCACATTCATACTGTTATTAACAATACTTTTAATAAATAATTATTTATAAAATAAAAAAATATTATTAAAAATATTTATTATTAATAATAAAAACTTAGATGGGATTAAATGCGGAAAAAAAAAATTAAATATTTAATATTGTAGAAAAAAATTTAATAACCAATACTAGGCCTAAACATCAACATATCAAGGTCAAGAATTAATTAAAAATAAATAAAACAGTAATATATGTTTCTTGTATAGACCTAAATTTTGACTGTCAGAAGTGACAGCTGCTAAACACATGTTTTTGCAGATCATATGGTTCGGCGTAGGGATACATAATTTGGTCTGGTAACTTTTCAAAGCTGTCAGCTGTGAGCTGTCAGTCAGCACCAAAGAAGCCATGGGGATACTTTAAGTGTGATAAAGCTTGCAGTGGCTTAAAGTAGAAGTGTAGAGGACGCAAGAAAAGCGCAGTGTTTTTGCAGTTTGCAAAACATTTTTGCGGTCAAGATAATTTAAATATTTTTCCAGTAGAAATCGTGTTTAATTTTCTTCACTTGGCAATATTAACATTTCTTGAATATTTGTCAAGGTGGTGTCCTGAAATTGTATTATTATTAATAATTATTATTATTTATTATTAATTATTATAATAATTATAATAATTATTATTATTTATTATTAATTATAATAATAATAATAAATTATTTATTTTTATTTATTTATTATTATTAATTATAATTATTATTATTATTAATTATAATAATAATTATTATTATTAATTATAATAATAATTACTATTATTCATTATTATTATTATTATCAGCATATCTTACTACTCTTTCGGGTTATACGCACTTACGCTAATGGGTAAGTAGGGTGATTGTGAGATGAAATGGAGGACCTACATCTTAACGTGGAATCCGAACCATGGTGGAGGCCTGGAATTCCTCAAATTCAGAGGTTGTGATTAATACACGTCTTGTCAGAGGTGAAGGAAGAGTTGAAATTTAATGACAACTTTTTAACTTCAATTAAAGTTTGTCATTTAATGCTGCTATGTTCATGACTGATATTCAACAACAGCTGTCGAGGTCTCTATGTGAAGAAAATTAAACTCTGTTTATACTGGAGAAATATTTTATATATCTTGGTAGAAAAAAATTGCTCTAAAAACTGCAAAAAAAAAAACACTTCCCTTTTCTCGCGTCCCTTATAAAAATATCTTCGAAATCCCTGAGTAGGCGACGTCGCGTCGTTAAGGTTGTTTCTACAGCGCTCAACCAACTAAATTCGGGCCAAGTTAGGCTTCAAGATAATCGATTGTCTCGCGCCACGTGACTCTCACGCAGTATTTTGAACCAGCCAAGCAAAGGAGAGAATAAAAGGTCTTGGAAGTTGTCTTCTCTGCGAAACCTGGCACAACACCCGGAGTCTAATAACAATAAAATAAGCTCTCCGAGTGTTGGCGGAAGGAGAGGAGTTGGTACAGCGCGGCGGCGATAAACTGCCCCCCTTACCTCCCCTTTCAACCCCTTGTTTATCTCCAGGTTTATCCGCCGGTCGCGCTGCTACAGCAGTGGTGCACGTGACTGCCGCAAGAAGAATAGAGACATTAAAGCCCTAGAAATACTTACTCTGCTACGGTTCTCTCGCGATTTATATTTATCTCGCTCTCGGTGTTGCGTCCTTTGTTCGATCTCCTAATATATATTGGGATGGTAAGACGTGGGATATATATATAACTTTTTTTTCCATGGTTTTCCAGGTGCTGGAAAATCGTGAAATCACGGTGATTTTTTCGTGTCTAAAGAAAAATCTGGAAAACACAGGAAATTTACCAAAAAATTAAACATATATTGTAGTATTTGTGATTTTGGGATATAAAACTGCAAGCCACTAGATATGTCAAAAGCTTCTTTTGTAGGCATAATTTATTACAGGCTTAATTTACTATATTATTTAACAAAACGTGTGGTACATGGGTTAAAACACTTTCTCACTCTATGTACCAGGACTTTGGTTTATATATATATTAATGAAAGCAAGGGATAAAAAGTAAAGGAAAAGGCTAGGGTTGGGTGGTAGGGCACGAGAAAACATACAACACCCTCCCAAAATGAACAATAATCTTAACTATTATAGAAAAATAGTTAGGCTTATTTAGAGGGTACTAGTATGTACAGCACTTGCAAAAACAAGAAACATGATGATCTGCAAATAAGTAAAATAAATACATATATATACACTTGAGGAAGAAAAAAAAATTATTACTGTGTTAACTTCTCGGGCATTTTCAAATTAAGTTCCCTACTTATCAGGTCGACCAGGATAAAACACAATTTGACTATACAGTATTATTTACACCTGTGCAGATTGATAGAGACATGGCGATATGGTTATGGAACAAGTTAATTGACAAAAAGAAGAAGCATATACATAGAATAAAGATAAAGCCCACAAATTGATCCTCACAAAGTTTCGGTTTGGGAAATGACGAAATGAGAGGTCCCAAGTTTCTCTTCTTATAGGGTCGTAAATAACTCAAATAGTTTAGTTTTCTTTAATAGGGTTCTTGAAATTCACCCAAAAAGAGGACTGTAATTGAATGAGTCGAACTGAAGTCCTGTAAAAGGGTTGCGGGTTGGCTTTCCCCAGAGAAAGGAATGGGCTCACCACGCAAATGTATAGATGAGGCGTCCCACATTGCAAGAAGGGCCTAGCGCCAAAGGACTATGCCGGATGGAATTTCTCCTCTGGTAAAGCTGATTCACACACATACGGTGTTAGTTTTATTTTATTATAGGTAAATTCACTACAAGAATGTCCTTCTTTCCATAAAAAAATCACTCAGAGCTCCACCACGGAACCAACGCTCACCTGCTTCACTTTCACCCCCAATACCGCTCATTTCTCAGGAATACTCCCGCCTAGGTCACTTTGTCAAGTATCTTCCGAGAATTACGCCAAAGTTGCCCGAAATTGGCGGCAAGATTCCCTCAAAAATATCTAATCTTGCAAAATAGCCTTTTTATAATCCAATACAAAATTGTGAAAACTCTTAAAATTAACAATAACAAAATTCTAATTACTAAAACATTTACAAAACATTTCTGGCTCTCCTCCACATAAAAAAAAACCCGCTAGAAAAAATTATAATTAAAAAAACCCAGAAAAAATGTGTCTTCTCTCTCTTTCTCTACTACCATCGCGTGGTAGAAACGCTCTCCTAGTAGCACGCTCGTGTGGTGGGTTCGTGAACTACTTAACTTATCAAGATGGATCCCATTAAAGAAATTTGTAATAATTGAAAATAAACTGTAAAAAGAAACAACGATAGCAAATTACGACAAAACGATGTACGTAATAAAATGATGCAATGACGGGTACCCAAAATTAATACATTATTATTAGCACCGCGTCTTACTACCCGTTCGGGTTATACGCACTTACGCTAATGTGTAATGGTAGGATGATTGTGAGATTAAATGGAGGACCTACAGTTTAACGTGGAATCCAAACCACGGTGGAGGCCTGAAACTCCCCACACTCACAAGTTGTGATTAATACAAGTCTTGTCAGAGGTGAAGGAAGGGTTTGTTAATCAGATAAATCTATGCCGGAACCGAGGATTGAACCCCGAACCCCCAACACAGAAGTCCGACACCTTACCCCTAGACCGCCATTTCTATTTTTATTTATTTCTATATCTTTCTTTCTGTTTCTTTTCTTTTATAGTACTATCTTTCTCTATTTTTCTCTCACTTTATTTTTCTTTATATCACTCATTATTTATTTCTCTCTGTATCACTACTCTCATGCTCTCCCTACTTTCTCCACTTTCTTCCTCCCTCTCTCACTCACCACACACACACACACACACACGCGCGCGCACACACGGGGTTGATGATGACAGGACCGGTATAGGATAGAACCGCTGCTCTACCATTTGGCTGTGAGCGGCAGTCATTAGTCCGCCTTCTCATTAGAGCGGTGTGCTTTGTATCTCTCCTACAACCTTCCCCCTTTCCGTCCAACCCTTGTTCCCCATAACCTGTTAACTGTCAGCTTACACTACACAAATTAACACGCCGCGAGAGTAGGAAATAATTCGTTAATGAAATTGAGTTTTTTTTATATTGTTTTAATATCCACCCGAAGGTGGTGTGGAATTTGCGGACATTGGGACCATCGACCATGGGAAATTTAATCGTGGGGTTTTCGTCCAGGCCCTTACATATAGATGGCCGGGTTTTTGTAGTTTGGACTAGGTTAGGCTAGGCTAGACATATTACAATGTTTGGTACGCCCGCAAAGACCACTATAAAGACCGGTCAGCGTATCCAACTGCCATTATTATTTTATAAAGGTAAAATTTTAAGTTAAGATTTTTTTTATGACCCAGTAAGTTCGCAAGTATATTATACACTAGATTGGAGAGATAATTGGAAAACTAATCGAGAAATCACGTCATGTGCTATAGTCCACCACCGATCCATTCGGCTGAAGTTTAAATAAACTTCAATCTCCCCCGCCTGCGGCAATCTTGTTTAGTGCGTGCTTGACGCCTTAGACCACGTCACCAATGATGGACTCTTTGTGTGGTGTGTGTGTGTGTGTGTGTGTGTGTGTGTGTGTGTGTTGTAAAAAAGGGGGTACTTGGGCGCTTTTTAAATCTTGTTACATTCCTACACAATTTTGAAAAAGAAACGTATCGGGGTATCTTTATTATGAACCGGTTTTGAGTTTGGGTACCAAACATTTATTTTCGAGCTATACACTAATGGGGTAAAGAATGAGGAAGCTCGAATTTAAAAAAATGTGTCTGAACTAACTTAGAGAGAAAGAGTAGAAAGTAGCTATGGAAAAAAAACGCCCTTGGTGTACCGGGCTGAGATTCGAACACTGACCTTTGCGTCACCGGTGAACCAAACTAGACTAGTTTGACGTTTAGTCCTCATGACCACCGATACAGATCCCGTGCTTAAAGACGTTGCTTACCTGTGACGTAGCGGAAAGTCAAGAAGGATTCCCCATGTTAATGTATAGGAGTGTGTGTATTCGTTAGAAGAAGAGGGTAAGTGTTATAAGACAAGATCTCCCTCCACCAAATAAGGCTTCACTTCCTCTAAATTCAACCTTCCCAATTCCTAATCCATAAGTGTAATTAGTACTTAAGCGTATAATCCGAACGGGTGGTAAATTAAATAAATAAATCATCAAGCAGGCAACGTCGTTAATTCATCGACACAGCTCGCAATAACAGTCCGTTATTTGGTGACCCCTGGTTCAAAGTGTACACATTTAAAGAAAATAGGTTTGTTTTTTTCCTGTTTGCGAGTGTACCAGGCCTGGTAGCTTGGATGAACGAATGAAAAAGGGGGTGGGTCGGCTTGATATGAAGTTCGCCGAAGCGCACTACCTACGGATTGTAATTAACACCTCGGGGGATATTAAGCTGTGCTGCACAGCTAGTAAAGGCTACATAAAAGACACTTACCACCGACACCCATCAAACCTATTCTCGTGTTTCCTGATGGCGGATTTGATACGTGATTGATTATCTTTTTGAGTCTCAACTTATAAGTTGATTGCCTACATTTTATCTGGCTGTTGGCGACAGGGCTGGCGCAAGTGGTTACCGCGCCTTCTTTGTCTTGGTGTAGATAGGGGGTTCTATTTACGGCCAAACCTGCATCATTAGTCGAGTGATCGAACACGTTATAGAATTTCATTATATTTGAAGAATACAAGGTAAAAAGGGGGAGAATCACATTACACACATTCTCCAAGACAGCAACTTTTATATCTCAACCCCCCTTAGGGACCCTAGAAAATATTTTATCAAATTAATCTAAATATGACAGATACCTCTTTTAACCCCAATCTAAAGTGAATTAGAAAGGTCCATGATTGTCTAACAGATGGCAGCACTAACTCATTTTAAGATAAAATTGGACTTTCTCCTGTACCCTTCATTTGTTCTCCGTGGCTGAGAAAGGTTGGGGTGTAAGGATTCAATCCGGGTGCTAAGGTTCATATTTTCTACACGCTAATGCGGATGTATTTAGTCTTTGCTACCCTCTAGATTAAGTCATCCACAACCCGTGTGTTAAATATAGGCCGACAATAAAAAAAATCCTGCTGCGTTGACTACACCTTTCTTCAGATGGGTGCTGGTGAATTTTCACTTTAAAATTCCCTCTTCTCCTCTCGCCGCCTTGGATTGGATACCAGAAGTGACGTCGCGTATAGTCCCTTATTTAGTCTAATCTCAGTACAATAATCATACTAATTTTAACACTAATGGGGTAGAGCTCTGTGGAAATGTGACCACATTTAGTTTGGTAGTATAATAGGAAACAATTTAAAGAAAAAAAACTAGAACTCAGTACATCCGGACAAGATTCGAACCACAAGATATCCCCCCATCATTTGCAGATAAACCAGACAGGACGAGACTGACGCATTTATTTACGTGTTGTCAAGTGTGGGTATAGATTTGATTTTTTTAAAGAAACTTGTTATTTTTGCAGATATTACAATTGAGTAAAATGTTAGCATTATTGACGGCAAAACTAAAAAAAAGTTTGTTTTTTCCTATTTGTCTAAAAAGTTTCTTCATGCCAAAGGCCTATACCCTGATTTTTGTTGGAAGAACAGTTTAGAAAATTCAAGACTATTTCTTTGCGGCCAACATTGATAATACTGTATTTACTATATTATTTGTGTTATTCTGTAGGTATTGACAATATCTATAAACCGTTAAAGCTGTATGAATATATCAAAATGGTTTTAGTAATTTTTGTAATTATTTTTTTTCTCTAACATCGCATCTTACTGCCTGTTTAAGTTATATCATATATAGGCCTGCTAATTACGCTAATGAGTTGGGAATGAATAAGATGGGATTTAGAGGAAGTGTACGCTCATTTTTGTGGAGAGAGAGAGAAGAGAGAGAGAGAGAGGAGAGAGAGAGAGAGAGAGGAGTGGGAAACAGTTTTGGAGAAAAAACAGTCTCAGTACACCCGACCTGAAATCGAACCCCGATCTCCCTGTCATTGGCGGTGTAGTCCAACACGAGAATGACGCCTTAGACCGTGCGGCCACCGAATCAGTTTCTTCTTTCTTCCACTCTGTACTATTGTGTGTAGGTCTATCGGCCAGAAAGAAAAGTACACACAGCATTAGATCAAGGTAATTAGTCAGGACCGCCCAGAAGGAGAAGAGGGATAAACAGGGGCAATTTGCCCACGACATCTCAAACATATCTTTTTTACAGCGGTAATTCTGACTGCAGCCATAACACACATGTATTAAATACAAAGTTGTATTGGATGTTCTTTTTCTGGTTTTCCAACCCTTTTTTCTCTAAGGCGTTTAAACTTTACATAGATCCGCAATGATGGGCATACGGACTAAACGTCATTCTCGTCTAGTCTGGTTTTCTGGTGTCGGGGAAGTCGGGGTTCAATCTTTGATCGAGTGGGTTGAGTTTTTTCAAAATAGTTTCACAGTCTTCCTTCATAAAGTTCTGGTGTATTTCCTCTAAATTACACCTTCCTCATGCCTAACACATTAGCGTAATTAGTAGGCCTACATGTCTGTATAGCTAGAACCTTTAGTATTATTATTAGCACAGCGTCTTACTACCCGATCGGGTTATACGCACTTAACACTATTGTGTAATGAATAGTAGGGTGATTGTGAGATGAAATGAAGGACCTACAGTTTAACGTGGAATCCGAACCACAGTGGAGGCCTGGCATTCCCCTCATTCACCAGATGTCTTGTCAGAGATGAAGGAAGGGTTTGGTAATCAGATAAATCTGTGCCGGGACCGAGGATTGAACCCCGGATCCCCAGCACAGAAGTCTGACACCTTACCCCTAGACCACCAGGTCCACCATAACCTTTAGTAAGACGTGGTGCTAGAAAAAGTAATATGTTATCAATTTTGACAGCAAAGAAAAGGTTTGTATTTTCTAAAAGGTGTTTTAAAAAAAAGTCCTTTCGTAAGAAAATCGAACTATATTTATCTTATTAGCTATTTAACGTGCAGTTTCTAAACCGACTGATTTTTATCATCACACAACTTGTATGCTACCATAAACCTATAACTGACACAACGACCAGTCCTCTACCGGTATTTCATCACTGTGATCAATGATATATTTTATACTCATGTCAGAAATCGAACCCAGAACTCTTAGCTCAAAAGAAAAGACTCGCTACCGACTGAGATAAGACGTCAAGACAATCGAGAAATAGTGAAGGCGGAAAGGTTGACTAGAGTCATAAATATGGTTGAAATAAAATATCAAACATGTGCGTTGAGGTTCGTTTATTTTACAACGTAATGGAGTAATGTGGTTTCACATGTTTCAAAAAAAGGGGTGATAAACGTTGAGCAGTGCTTTTTGGACTTAAGACAGTGACGTGAGGTAAAAATAAAAAAAATAAACTAGAGGAAGCACACGTTTTTATCTTGATTGTAGGCCTCGTTACCATCGCGCTAATGTTGTGTTTCCAATGTTCACACCATTTATCCATCAGTCTACCATCTTTCCAGAGGGGTTAAGTGCTTTTTCCTTCTCCCCTACACTTCTTCTTCTTCTTCTTCCACCAGTATGTGTGGTTGTGTTTGTGTCTCTTCGGGCAAGCAAACTATTATTACTGTGATGACAGAAATATGGCAGTATGGCGTCTTCAAGGTCTGCCGTATGGGGCGCTGGTGGGAAAAATAAGGGGATACACACGCTTATGAGAAATAAAAAACCATACAATTCAAAGACTTTCTCTCGTGCTTGATTCAGTTTGTAGATGTGATGAACTGACAATAAGACGACCATAATTAAATTAACCTTAATCGGAGTCAAAAGTTTAATAAATATCAGGTTCATCAAGTCTGGTTTTCATGAGAAGAGGTTGGGGCTCGAATCCTGGCCAGTTGTATACTGAAGGTGATTTTTTTCCTTAAGATCATTCGACAGTAAACATTTTACTACACTATTTTAACATGTATATAATTATTATAAGTTACCTATTAATAATGTTTCACTTATTTCAAATATTTACAGTTAACAATTTATAAGGGGTCAAACTTACTATTTTTTGTATACCATTGTTAAGTTAAAATAATATATGGGGCTGAAATTTAGTTTAACTAAACATGCATACAATGTGTACACAATGAAATATTTATTCTAATAATACGTTAAAGAAAAATATTTTATAAGCAATTTGAAAGTTGTAAAATTACATTAATTTTTAATCATATATATGTCACCAATGGCCTCAATTGGAAGGCATGTTTGTATAAACAATGGTTGTTGTGAGTGACGAATGACAAAACGGGAGTTACGAGGATAGTTATGATGAATCAATAAACTAGAAGCGCTGACTCCATAACTAGAAAACCAGGCCGGTCGCCCAGTTTAAATGGGAGGGTTTGAAGCCCTCGGGGCTGACTACTGGAGATCGTAAACTGGGAGGTCACAGGGCCATGCGGGCTAACTTGTCGGGTTCACCAGTGCCAGTCGGGACTGCCGCTCGAGCCCAGGGAACCAGGCTCGACGACCGTGCAGGGACTGCCTAGTTGTCAGTCAGGCCATAGGTAAACCTTATAACACCTCGTTCAGTCACTCGCTTCTTTATCAAGTAATCAAATCCTCTCCCTCCCCCCTCCCCCTCTTCCTATTATCCTCGACCAAAGACATCCTGACATATCTCCGGGCCCACAAGGTTTTAACACACAGAAATGAGGGAGGTGACATTTACACGATACTGTTATTTTTGTACCCTGACAATTTGATTGTATCTCATTTTCTAGAACCTAGGCTACACAATGTCGGGATTTAGAGTTAATTTAGTTTCCTTAACCTTACTTTTATCCTCAATTTTATTAATATATCCGAATTGATCATCGCAAATATAGATTTAAAATTTATATTTTATGAAATTGGTTGTTTTGACTGTAACGAATGTAAAGACAACACCGACTAGCAGAACATAATATGCCAGACCAAGGCAGAGGGTCAGATAGTCCCAACTAATGACACACCCAGGTAAAGAGGATGCCAGCTTCCTTACCTGGTCGGTTTTGCTGGAATGGGCCGAGACATTTCTATTCGCTATCTTTTACAAGATAACTCCCTCTACCCCACATATGTTAAACTTTCGGCCAATATGTTATAGACTCGAAAAATCTTGGTAATTTATTGTCAAATGACTTTAAACGGTTTCCCTACTCTCTTAAATATTGTATTTGGGTGCGAAGTAGCTACAATACAATTTTCATAGGAGGCGCTATTTATAAAATTCACACTTATTTTTTTCAGTTAACATTAATAACGTTTTACTATATTATTATTAATATTATTATTATTTAAAAGATATTGATACTATCTATCAAAAGTGGCAGCTCCAGTTCATGTGACCTGATGTATGAATATATTAAAGTAGCTTAAGCAAGGTTTATAGCTTTCAAACAAGGTCCTTCTTATAAAAATTGAACTGTACTTATCCTACCAACATTTTATGATGAGGTTAATTGCATGTGACTAGTAGGCTATTCATTTATTAAAATACCTTACTGTGGTTCAAAGATTAAAATGAATCATTATTGCCTCTATACCATTTACGATGAAAATCTGAGTCTTAGTGATTAATATTTCACCTTCATTACTGGTTGACTGAAAAACGAGTCGTAGTGATTAATTCACCCCGTACTGGTTGACTGTGATCTGTGAAATAGCGAGTCGTAGTGATTAATTCACCCCGTACTGGTTGACTGTGATCTGTGAAATAGCGAGACGAGTGATTATTCACCCGTACTGGTTGACTGTGATCTGTGAAATAGCGAGTCGTAGTGATAATCACCCCGTACTGGTTGACTGTGATCTGTGAAACAGCGAGTCGTAGTGATTAATTCACCCCGTACTGGTTGACTGTGATCTGTGAAAAAGCGAGACGTAGTGATTAATTCACCCCGTACTGGTTGACTGTGATCTGTGAAACAGCGAGACGTAGTGATTAATTCACCCCGTACTGGTTGACTGTGATCTGTGAAACAGCGAGACGTAGAGATTAATTCACCCCGTACTGGTTGACTGTGATCTGTGAAATAGCGACGTAG
Source organism: Timema cristinae (assembly GCA_039000515.1). NCBI lineage: Eukaryota > Metazoa > Arthropoda > Insecta > Phasmatodea > Timematidae > Timema > Timema cristinae. The sequence goes on from JBCFYV010000012.1 coordinate 108,466,942, forward strand.
TGATTAATTCACCCGTACTGGTTGACTGTGATCTGTGAAACAGCGAGTCGTGAGATTAATTCACCCCCGTACTGGTTGACTGTGATCTGTGAAACAGCGAGTGCCCCTTCTGCCTCGAGTCGCGGGGCTGCTTTACAACTTCGCGACCCTCAAGGAAAGGGCCACCAATTGGCGTTAGCCCGGACACGATTTCTACTCTAAAAAGAATTGTGCCAAGACTCCGCTTTTACAACAACAACAAAAACTAACTTAACCTGGTGGATGGTGTGAATCTTTTGGAAGGCAATTTATGTTACAAAGTTATTTTCTGATGTCAGAGTAGTAAGCAGCCAACTAAATAAACATATTATTACCCTTTCGGGATATTCTGTTAGTAGAAAGCGAGAAAATGATGCCGATAATGTCTTACTATGAGGACGATAGTTCTATCAAATTTGGAGAGGTTGTATAAATGTTGTTTCATGATGCCCTTAAAACCCAAACATTTAGTGTTACGGATAACCAACAGGGAAAGGATAGTGAGTGACCCCTTTCAACTTTTTTCTGACCCCATATTATTTCGTCTTTACACCAACCACAAACTTGACTTTGTTCCTGTTCACTTTATAGATATAAAACGAAACCTAACCCAGCCCTACCGTAAGATATTATAGGTCGCAATGCATTATGGTCCACACTCTACGCCCTCTTTTCACTTTTATCCTTCCCTCAGTGCGCGTTAAATGGAATGGAATGGAAGAAAGATGTCAAAGAATACATTTCGCACAAATCTCGCTTGAGGAAGGGGGGGGGGGGGACAAAGAACGGGAGGTAGATACTTTTTAAAAATGTATTCTTTGTCGGACTGTGAACTGTGTAAGTTATGGTAGAAAAGGGAGAAAATAAAAGACTGTCGCCCTTCAAGTGAAAATTGAGCTTTCTTTTTCAAGCTTCTTGGCCCACGACTGACTAAACTTTCAAAATACACCCGCCGACCCTCCCACCCCCTTTTTTTTAACGAGACAGAGAAGGGGTGCACTAGTTAGCCCCAATCCTAAACCTTATAACTCTCCCGATGTTAGAAGTTCTTCCAACTTTTCCCTCTCTTCCTAGATATGTTTTAGCATTATTGTTTACTCTCTTCAGTGGCGTGTTAGACTGGCCTGCTGATGGCCAGGAGATCAGGGTTTGAATCCTGGTCGGGTCTACTGAATGTCCCGCCTAATTGGTTTCCCATTCTCCTTGCACGCAAATGCGGGTAATTACTTCTAAAACGCTTCCTTCTTTATCCCTATTCCATTAGAGTAATTATCATACATATGTATTACCTGAACAGGTAGTAAGACGAGGTTATAGTAAAATAAGGATTGCTATTTAAGGTTTCTGTCTACTTTTTTGTTCAAGGGAGATACCTCCACAATATGGTATTTCCTTTGGGAATGGCAGTTCTAAAACTTCAAAACAACTCAAACATTTCCTCAATTATCTTTGAATTTTCTGTTGTGACCTAGTTAAAAATTACTTTGAAGAAGGTTGAACAAAAGTTTCTCAGCAATTTATACATTGTATTACCTTAATATCAAAACTATGACAATTTTTTTTTAAAGTAGTTGAAAAACAGCTAATTCTTTTGGCATTTTTTTAATTATAAAACTTAAAATGTAAGGTTTTTTATTTCTATGAGGACATGTTGGTAGTTCTCACCTACATTTTGGCGTGAATCGTATTTTAAAATAAATGCATTCTTAAATATCACTTGATATCTGATTGTCTACAAATTGCAACGCGCCCCAGCACTAAGCAGTGTCCGTTGCAGAACATGAAGTTCACATCACACACATTTTCTAGGAAACCAATATTTATATCTAAAACCCCACAAGGACCCCATAAATAAAAAATACAGGGACCATTTTTAGCCATAATATAAAGTACATTAGAGAGGTGTTCATGATTTTCTTAACAGATGGCAGCACTAACTAGATCTGAGCTAAAAATTGGACTTTCCTTCTTTTTCCCCTGTACTGTCAGATAAAGGTCAAACCGACTATAGGTCCCATTGGAAACCCGGATAACCCGCCGGACGTGTAGACTATTCCCGGCGAGTAGTCATAATCCTGTCACCGCTGTGACTCCCAACGACACCCACTATGCACAATATTTCCTCCGCTCAGTTTCCCACACTGTCACTTCACAAGTACCTCCCCTTCTCTACCGTCAGCCCTACCGCCCCCCGTCAGGAATGTCGCCTGTGAAAACAATCAGAGGGGGGAATATGATGGAAACTATTCGTTAGCTTGAAACCCATCAGCACCATCAAACTAGATCCGCCCGCGGAGGATAAGGTGCTAGACTCGCGTGTTCACTGGTGGGTATTGGTTTCTCGCGTTGGATTTATCACTCTGGTTCTCCCATTTCCTCTCCACGCTAATGCGGGTGAATTTTCTCTTAACTATTCCCTCAGTCGTCACTACCTAGATTTAGAGCAGTTCGTTTATAGCTATGGTATTAAACGTTAAACGTAATAATATTTTTTTGATCCGGAGAGATATCAGAGGTTGCCATACTGACCCTTGCACCAGAAAAAATATATTCTGAAACCTTCATAAAATTGTTCACACTAATATTATGAACATTCACTAGCGACAGTTAAATTGTACCAGTGTAAATATTTATTATTATTAGCACCGCGTCTTTAAACCCGTTCGGGTTATACGCACTTACGCTAATGTGTAATGATAGGGTGATTGTGAGATGAAATGAAGGACCTACAGTTTAACGTGGAATCCGAACCACGGTGGAGGCTTGGCATTCCCCACATTCACAAGATGTCTTGTCAGAGGTGAAGGAAGGGTTTGGTAATCAGATAAATCTGTGCCGGGTCCGAGGATTGAACCCCGGCCGCCAGCACAGAAGTCTGACACCTTACCCCTAGACCACCAGGTCACCGTAAATATTTAAAACAAACGGAAAACATCACGTGTTCTGGCTGCGTCCAAATGTCCTTTCTTCAGATTGGAAAAAAAGGCAATCCTAATTACTAATGCTATTTTATAGTGTGAAAAACAGATAATTAAAAAAAAAATTGTATCCCGGAGCCTGAGATAATTATTGTGGAGTCCAGTTTGAAAAAACATTCGGTCACCGAAGTGAACTGCAATTTTTTTTTTAGCACCATGTTCTACTACCTTTTCAGGTTATACGCTTATGTACTAATTACACAAATGTTTTAGCGATGAATAAGCTCGAAATTAGAGGAAGTGCACCAGCATTTACGTGGAGGGAGAGTGGTAAACGATTTAGGGAAAACTACCATCAGTACACCCGACCGGGATTCGAACCCCAATCTCCCTATCATCGACAGTCCAGTCTATTGCGAGAGTGATGGCCTAAGAGACCATTCGGCCAGCTAAGCGGGTTTCCCTCTTATTGTTTCAGTACTTGCCGCGGCACCCTGGTGAGCTAATTAAAGCTGCAGAGTTTGTGTCTGTCGCGGTTACAGGGCGCGTGTCCGCAGAGGGGATGAGGTAGGGGCGAGACGTGAATGTTTTAATTTATGCTCCGGTTCGGATCGTCTTCCCAGTAGGGCCGGATTACTCCAGAGCGTCTCACCACCCCACAAGTTATATACGAGTCGTCTCTCTTCTCTTTCTGTGCACCATCTGGGTGCCCTATCTTCCCGCACCCCGGCTGGGTACAGTTTTGTAAGACGGCTCACAGCGGTGTGGAAGATGTAGCCTCTCTGTCCCGCAACAGTACAACCTCTTTATTAGTCACCGTGCTTCTAAAGATTACAGGAGCCGTGTTTGACAGATAGTTTCCGCTATTTCTCTTCAGACACCTTAGATCAGTCAATGGAGCCAAGGCCGTAGTCAGGGGAGGGTTTTGGGGGTTCAACCTTCTTCCCTTCCCTCCCCCCTAAATTATTGGCTGTCTTCTGAGCTAAAGGTTAGGGAGTTCACAGTTAAGAGATGTGAGATGGAATATTCTACTTTTTGGAATAAACTCAATCTAGAAAGGCCAAGTGTAATCCCCCCCCCCCATGAACTTTTTTTTGGTCCTTTTGGTCTACGTATTCCACTACCCTTACGGTTTTTACTCGCATGTGAACTAATTACGTAAATGTGTTATAGATAAGAAAGGTTGAATTTAGAAAAAGTACACTTAAATATGCTTGAAAGGAGGGTGTAAGCCCCTCAACCCCCCTCTGCCACAACCTTCTAGTAGAAGGTACTCTGTGAGGCGGACTCCTGCGAGCTTAGCGCGAAACAAAACACGATGTCAGAGATATATGTTGTCTCTTAAAGCTCTCAGGATTTCCTTATTCTTTACCGCGCGCTGTGATGAGCAGCTTCTCCTTTTGAAATCTATCTCCGCGTGTTTCTTGAGGGTTGGAGGGGGTAGGGGGTACCTACCAGTATTCCCCTCTCGTATCCATCACCGAGCGGATCTCTTGAGCCCCTTCCCCCACCTCCTTAGGGAATCCTCCTCAAGGGGAGTTAAGGATAAACTAAAGAGCGAGGTTTTCTTTGCGACCTGTGTGTCACCATAATTCCTAACTGGAGACATCGCACAGCTTCAAATATTTTGATGTAGATCGCGCAGGCTGTCTTCTGTAGCTATAGAGATGTTGCTCTTCTATAGCTATAGAGATGTTGCTCTTCTGTAGCTATAGAGATGTTGCTCTTCTATAGCTATAGAGATGTTGCTCTTCTATAGCTATAGAGATGTTGCTCTTATGTAGCTATAGAGATGTTGCTCTTCTGTAGCTATAGAGATGTTGCTCTTATGTAGCTATAGAGATGTTGCTCTTCTGTAGCTATAGAGATGTTGCTCTTCTGTAGCTATAGAGATGTTGCTCTTATGTAGCTATAGAGATGTTGCTCTTATGTAGCTATAGAGATGTTGCTCTTCTATAGCTATAGAGATGTTGCTCTTCTGTAGCTATAGAGATGTTGCTCTTCTGTAGTATAGAGATGTTTCTCTTCTGTAGCTATAGAGATGTTGCTCTTATGTAGCTATAGAGATGTTGCTCTTCTGTAGCTATAGAGATGTTGCTCTTCTATAGCTATAGAGATGTTGCTCTTCTGTACTATAGAATGTTGCCTTCTATAGCTATAGAGATGTTGCTCTTATGTAGCTATGAGATGTGCTCTTATTAGCTATAGAGTGTTGCTCTTATGTAGCTATAGAATGTTGCTCTTTTTAGCTATAGAGATGTTGCTCTTCTGTAGCTATAGAGATGTTGCTCTTCTGTAGCTATAGAGATGTTGCTCTTATGTAGCTATAGAGATGTTGCTCTTATGTAGCTATAGAGATGTTGCTCTTCTATAGCTATAGAGATGTTGCTCTTCTGTAGCTATAGAGATGTTGCTCTTCTGTAGCTATAGAGATGTTGCTCTTCTGTAGTTATAGAGATGTTGCTCTTCTGTAGCTATAGAGATGTTGCTCTTCTGTAGCTATAGAGATGTTGCTCTTCTATAGCTATAGAGATGTTGCTCTTCTGTAGTTATAGAGATGTTGCTCTTCTGTAGCTATAGAGATGTTGCTCTTATAGCTATAGAGATGTTGCTCTTATGTAGCTCTAGAGATGTTGCTCTTATGTAGCTATAGAGATGTTGCTCTTATGTAGCTATAGAGATGTTGCTCTTCTGTAGCTATAGAGATGTTGCTCTTCTGTAGCTATAGAGATGTTGCTCTTATGTAGCTATAGAGATGTTGCTCTTCTGTAGCTATAGAGATGTTGCTCTTCTGTAGCTATAAGATGTTGCTCTTCTGTAGCTATAGAGATGTTGCTCTTCTGTAGCTATAGAGATGTTGCTCTCTATAGCTATAGAGATGTTGCTCTTCTGTAGCTATAGAGATGTTGCTCTTCTGTAGTTATAGAGATGTTGCTCTTCTGTAGCTATAGAGATGTTGCTCTTATGTAGCTATAGAGATGTTGCTCTTCTGTAGCTATAGAGATGTTGCTCTTCTATAGCTATAGAGATGTTGCTCTTCTGTAGCTATAGAGATGTTGCTCTTCTATAGCTATAGAGATGTTGCTCTTCTGTAGTATAGAGATGTTGCTCTTCTATAGCTATAGAGATGTTGCTCTTCTGTAGCTATAGAGATGTTGCTCTTCGTAGTATAGAGATGTTGCTCTTCTTAGCTATAGAGATGTTGCTCTTCTGTAGCTATAGAGATGTTGCTCTTCTCTAGCTATAGAGATTGCTCTTCTTTAGCTATAGAGATGTTGCTCTTCTGTAGCTATAGAGATGTTGCTTTCTCTTAAGTAGTTTTTATAGAGATGTTGCTCTTCTGTAGCTATAGAGATGTTGGTTGCTCTTCTCTAGCTATAGAGATGTTTCTCTAGAAGAAGTTTTGTGTTAAACCTTTCTTTCGGAAAATTTTCCTGTAAAATGGTCAGATCATTGAATGCCAGTGGAAGACAATGTATTCGAAAAGGCTTTAGTTATAATATTGAGGACCGAAGTATTTACATATAAAATTATAAAGCCTAAATAAGATGGGGAACCATGATATTAATGATACATTCAACCACCGAGCGCTATAGTCGATATGTGAGCGTGAAAAGAGAACTAGAATCGATCTCTTTTATTGTTTTATTCAGTGACGTAGCCAGTATTTCATATCAAGAGGAGGAGGAGGAGGCTCTAAAGGAAAGTTCCTCTTTCTACTAACTATCAGTTTGATTGTACCCCCACGCATAGCCATCTCTATTGTACAAATATATCCCCTTCCTCTGCCTGAAACAGTGCAAGTACACATTGGAATGGTGTTAAATCACGTCTCACTTAACTCAAAAAATCATAGTATGCCATAGTATTGATGGATTATAGAATATTTTCAAACCAAGCTACCGTGGAAAAATGTAAAAAATATTATTTATTCTAACTAAAACACACAAAGAACATAAGTAAAAGTTCAACATGAAATAAAAGGCTAAAGTAACTGTTTAAGTGTAATATGGCGCCTGTGAACCGAGTCATCGGGGGTTGGGGTCTGGACCACACATCGGACACGCTAGCCCCCACGCCGGACACGTTAGTCCCTGACCGCTAGCTCACTCACTGGACACGCTAGCTCACTCACTGGACACGCTACCCACTCTGGACACCTACTCACTCACTGGACACGTTGGACCACACATAGAGATGTGACACGAAAAAAAAATTCCCAATACTTTTTCCAGAAAATTTTACAAAATGGAAATTTTCAATTATTATTTCTGTAGATTAATTTCAGCTGATTAAATGGATAATAATAACAGAAATAATAATTAGTGGTAGTGATAGTAGTAGTATTAGTAGTAGAGTTGTTGTAGTCTAGTAGTAGTAGTAGTATGTAGTAGTAGTAGTAGTAGTAGTAGTAGTAGTAGTAGTAGTAAAACACCTGCTTCGGTGGCCGCACGGTCCAACGTGCTACTCTCGCAATAGACTAGGCTGCCGATGACAGTGAGATCGGGGTTCGATTCGGGTGCACTGAAGGAGGTTTTCCCTAAATCGTTTTCCACTCACTCCACACATGCAGGTGCAATTCCTCTAAATTAATCTTCCTCACCCTAGCCCATTAGCCTAATTAATACATAGGCGTATAACCCGACCGGGTAGTAAGATACGGTGCTAAAAAAAGTAGTAAAGAAACAAATTAATTATTAAAAGTTAATTAAAATAATTTTAAGATTGGTCCGAAATTTCTTTCCTCCCATAACCTCCGTGCTTCATTACTACCCCTCCCCCTCACTGACCCCCGTACCCCCATCTTATGATGCACTCGTTTCTAAACACACTATATTTTGAAGTATAATAGGCCCTAGGTGCCATCTCTACAATTAACCCCTCCACCGCAAGCTGTCATTGCAGAAAGTTTTCCGATTCAAAATTTCCAGGAAAATTGTCATCTCTAGGGGACCACACAAACTCCCGGACGCATTGGTCCACCCAGTTCAGAGTAGGCCTATATGATCACACAGAGAACACAGATTGAGGATGACAATTTAGAGGATTACTGCGAACAACATATATGAGGTAGGGTAAGTGAGTTCATATGTTTAGGAAAATTCTAACAAGTGGCAACGTTATAAGAGTGGGAGTTAGTAAAAATACAGTGCGGAAATGCATGATATTATTTGGTCCGTAGGCCTAAGGTATTAACATCTCGTCTGCTGTCAAGAAATATAAAACTCAGAATATACAAAACAGTATTTGTTTTACTGGTGTAATGTAACTGACTTGCCCCTGAAAAGTATGTGAAAGCATTGACAATAATATCGTCTTAATTTTATAAACATATCTTATTTCATTTAAATTATGTAGTACATTAAATGGCGCTTAAAGCACTTCTTCTTCTAAGAAGGCAAAAGCCACTGATCAGTGACGTCACGCACGTGACATTAGCCAAGTCAGGTTGACAATTTAAAATAATAACTTCCTCTTCTCGAAGGTTCGAATAGAGATTTTAAAATGTAACTTGAGTCAGTTTCCGGCTCGTAAACCTCTAGTAAACAAAAGATGTTTTTGTCTTCAATTTTGTTTTTCTAAACTAAACCTTCTCGAAGCTTCCATGAGCAAGGGATATATACGAAGGATGGTGCAATGTAAGGGCAGTTGGTGTCCAGTACTGCTCAAAACCTCACTTGGGCACTTGGCTCCAGCAACACCTGTCCGCGCTCATACAATAGGCCGCGTATATATTTCAATGACATGATCTATTTTCTCCTTAAATAAACTTAGATTCAGAAATAAAAACATGTCAAAATAATAAGTGTTTATTAATTATAATTCTTTAATTGGCGCTCGATCACGGGGCTAAAAATACCAATTAACTCACAACATCAAAAAACCGGACCGATTTAATTAGTGCTCGACCACGGGGCAATTACCAGCTAATTAAACGGTGTAACTTCAATCGACGCTCAACGCGCCGAACCAGAACATTTCAATTGGCGTCCATCGCGGTGCAGTAAAATATCAGAACGTTTCACTGGTTGAACTCTTTATGGTTGTGAAACATTGTCTCTTACCTTACAAGACGAGAAGAATTTGTCGGGTGTTCGACAACAAGGTGCTTGGGAAAATATTTGGTCCATAAGGGATGAAGATAATGGGGAGTGGAGGAGGTTACATCATGATCAGTTACATATCCTGTACAAATCACCAGACATTGCTAGGGTAATACAATCTCTCAGATTACGGTGGGCGGATCATGCAGCGCGAATGGAAGAAACTAGAACCGCGTTCTAGGTTTTGACTGGCGTGAGAAGAGACCAGTGGGATAACCTAGAGGAGGATAACATTAGAATATACTTTAAATAGATAGTGTAATGAGGTAAATTAGATATAACTAGCTTGAGATAGGGATAAGGTGTAATGAGATGGACTGGATAGAACTAGCTAAAGATAGGGTAAGGTGTAATAAGATGGACTGGATATAACTAGCTCAAGATAGGAACAGGGTGTAATGAGGTGTTCTGGATAGAACTAGTTCAAGATAGAGATAGGAGGCGTACTTTTGTAAGCGCTTCCTTGAACCTTCGAGTTCCTAATAGAGGTAAGTAAGGCTCAACGCTATAAGAGAAATTTCCTCTATTACTAAGATGTATCATTCTTATCTTTATAGTTCTAAGTTCTTTTTAAAAAGCCAGGCTTGGAAATTAAGTCAAAAACCCATTGCACTTGATACACGTGTGTTGTGGTTACGGCCAAACTTCTCCTGTAAAGGAAATTGGTTTGGAAGTGTGAGGATCAGGATGACCCTCAAAGCGGAAGCCGGGATAAAATTGACCCATTTGCTTCCCCTTCTGGGCAACCCCAGTGCTAAACGTATAGACCTACCACCGATTGTCACCTGATAGGCCAACAAGTCGTCAAACTCGCAATATATTGGATTTCCGGTGATGTGGAGGTTGTGGTTTGAATCTCAGTTGGTTTGCAGTGAGGTGTGGTTTCTCGCATGTATCGTATCATTGTGTTTTCTATCTTCTCTCCACGCGAATGCAGGTGTATTTCTTTCTTTATATACCCTCACCAGCCACGATAAATAAAATCCTTTTATATCCAAACGAATGACTAAAAAAAGTATCTTCATCAAACCCAAATACTCTTTAGAAAATATGTATTCGTAATATCTTGTTGAATGTAAAAATCCATATAATTATTATCTTCCTAATTCACTTCAGTGATAGAATGGTTTAACCCTTTCGGCTGTTGCCCGACTCTGAATATCCACCTTGACAGAAACGCCAAACTAGGTCATCAGAGAAAGGGCTGATTTTTTTCTGTTTGAGTACCGAGTCACTATCGTGACTCTTAACCTCGTGAATGAAATTTAATATCTATGAAATGAAACCAATGAAATAGGCTGTAAAAGAATACAGCTGTATTAGTATATAACATATATCCCTTTGAGGTGAAATTGGTGATAGTGGTGGAATGGTTTAATGCATGAGCTTCTAACTTTTTTCAAAATTACAGACACTCAATTGATTTCCCAATATTATGTCTCCATGGCTCCTTCGCCAGATTGTCAAAATCAGCATCATTATCACCAGTCCTATTAGGTACCAGTATAACTTTTAAAGATGTCAATATTTTGCTTTTACTTTACATATGGCTTTCTAGGAACAGAACAGCTCAAATAAAATCACTAGTATTGTATCCTATTATTGTATAAAAAAGCAAATCCAAATACTATTTATTTGTATAAAAAAAAGGCAAATCACAAATACCTATTTATTTGTATAAAAAAAGGCAAATCACAAATACACCATTCGTATTAATAACCGGAATAGTTTATTCTAGTAAAACAACTTTTTTTTAAATGCTCAAAGATTGAGTCCCATACCTTAATTATTTGTTTCCCAAACCGTCGGTAAACAACCCCTGATCCGAGGCGCCACTCTCGCGTTTGCCAGGACTGCTTTTGACGGGTTGATCGAGGTTTGAATCCCGGTCGGGTGTACTGAGAGGGTTTTCATCCTAAATGGTTTTACACTTTCCCTTCACGCGAATTCGGGTACACTTCCTCAAAATTAAACCTTTCACATCCCTTAAAAAATTAGCATAATTAGTGCATATGCGTATAACCCGAACGGTTAGTAAGATACGGTGCCAAAAAAATATCTTTCGATTCCTTCCCGATACCATTACGAATATACATATTAACAAAACACTGTAATTTTAATTGATTAATTATTCATGTCATCTGATGGTTTTAATTTTCGCACCGGCTGTATCTGCAAGATAAATTGCCTGCCCCGTCTGGCGTGGGCTGTGTATATAGGCCTCACCTCTTCCCTGCCCCCAACCCCCTCTAAAACCCCAAACTAGCTTCAAGCCTACTTTCCTTCAGTTTATTCTTGTCTAAATTATTCACGAAACATAATTGAAAATTGATTTCCATTAATCGATGGTAAAAAAAAAAGCGAGAGTTCCCGCGCTATATTACTTAGTCTGCGCAATTTGAATAATTAAATGTCGGTTATCTTTTCAACTTTACCTCATCCCTTTTTATAATTATAATTGAACTTTGTTTGAATAAAATATGAGTTTCCTGCTGGTGTTTTGGATCAGGTGCTTAAAAGTTTGTACATTTGAGTATCGTAAACTTTCAATGTGTTGGTAAATTAGCTTGAACTTTTTTTTAATTCACCGCATAGATTATTAATTTAAAATCAATCTTTCGGACATTTAGTGACTCAATGTCGTCATTAGTTAAAAGGCTTCCCCCTATTCTTGTACGCTTTAGAACTTATCATAGAACCCACTGAGTATTAGTGACTCTTTTCAGGGCTGCCACTATTTTATTAATACAAAATTCCCTGTGTTTTTCAGGGTCTCAATGAGGAATTTCCATTTTTCTGGACACTTAAGAGTTTAAAGACTATTAAAAGGAATTAAATTTAGTTTTTCAAAAACAAATATACTGTGCAGCCATGCTTATTGGTGTTTAGAACAGGATGATTTGTGAAATTTGTGCAGTTGTTACGCGACTCAATGTTTCTGGAGAGAAAAATAGGGATAGGAGGGAGCTTAGACATTTATTTCAATCAACGCCTTGTTTCTACAACTAGCACTTTTTTCCCCATGCAAAGGAAACAGGGAACCCTAATTTTTACTCCATAATTATAAGGGTGTGTTAGGATAATGTGAGTCGACTTTAAAGAACAATTTAAATGTTCGCTTGGGGTAAAGCTAGAAAGACACACTGTCAATTTTTTTTAATGCATCAAGTAAGAATTAATCTTAAATCTCACTATACAGTCATACATATCTACTGCTGGCTCCAAACAAAATTGTTTGTAGCTCATTCATAGGAAAGGGCAAGCACTGACTCGCCTTTATAACTCACTTACAAGGGAGGACAAGCGTCGATTGGCCTTTATAGATCACTCACAAGGGAGGACAAGAGTTGGTTGGCCTTTATAGATCACTTACAAGGGAGTACAAGAGCTGATTGGCCTTTATAGATCACTTACAAGGAGTACAAGAACTGATGCCTTTATAGGTCACTTACAAGGGAGGACAAACGTTGATTGGACTTTATAGATCACTTACAAGGGAGTACAAGAGCTGATTGGCCTTTATAGGTCACCTACAAGGGAGGACAAACGTTGATTAAAGATATAATCGTATGTCTGAGCGAGTAGAGTAGTAAGACGCGATGGGGGAAAAAAAGAATGTCTTGTTTTAAAGATTCCGTTGCTAGGTAACGTTGTTATGTTTCGACCGGACTTGAACGTTTCCCACCCACTCGACTAATACAACAGTTCACACTGACTCATATTGATTTCCAAACACAGCCCTCTGTTGGTCATCCCGCTGGAGAGTTCATCAGCTCTTAAATCATTTAGTCGCGTGGAAGTGACTTTAAATCAACCAGCATTAAAAAAAAAAACGACGGGAAAGAAAATATAGTATTACTTTTTTTTTTACATATTCCCCCCCGTTTATTTGGCTTACATTCTCACATTAATATATATATTTTTTTTTAACGGTGCTGAGTGTATGACCCCATTAAGTGTGCTTAGTGTGGTTTGATGCTTTGGCCCGTTCTCCGGCCTGGTAAGTGATATTTACCAATATGCCAGGCAGTGAGGATATTTGTGTAAAATGTACCAGAGCAATTTTTTTTAAGCTACAAAAATGTATCTGGTGTACTGGGCTTTGTAAATTTAGATTTCATTTGGAGTGTCTAAAAAAATATGTTAAACTGATTACGAGTTTTTCATGAGTAGTGGGGTTTCCACTCACAGGTGTGATCCCTGATCTAAAAGGGATGAGGCTCTATTTGGGGATATAGTACCCCTCACCAAATCTTCATCTCCATCCACATTCCACACTTCCGGTTACTGTACCGAGTGTTTTTTTTTTATTTGTTAAAAGGTTTCTCCCTTTTTCCCTCCATGTTAATGCGGGTACAATCCCTCCTTGATCTTACCATTCTCATTCCTTGACCTTTTAGTGTGAATGTGTGTGTAACCCGAACGGGTAGTAAGACTTGGTGCAATTTAAAAAAAAAATGTTTAAGTTGAGCTTTTGACCGCCTCTGTGGTCTGGTAGTCAGAGTGCCTGGATTGGATATGAACCCAGAGGTCCCGGGTTCAAGCCCCGGCCCATACAGATTCTTATATGTGAATCATTGGGTCTGGAACGGAGTCAACTCACCCTTGTGAGGACAAATGAGGAGCTACTTAAATAAAGAAGTAGCGTCTCCGATCTAGAAAACTGAGATAAACGACCGAAAGGATCCTTCTGATGACCACATGACACCCTCTTTTCGCATATTTTTAAACTATCTTTGCCAACAGACGGGGCCGCTCGGTCGGTAGAGCTAGTTTGGGGGCTGACGCCACGGAGTTTTTTTTATACGTCGAGCTTTTAACTTTTGTGACGCTTTCGCTTACCATTTAAGGTAGCAAAGCTTACCTTGCATTGTTACACTATGCTGCGGTTTATATGATTAGGACCATAGTGTAATCCATCAAGGTAAGACTGATACCTATCAAGGTCCATAGGTTTAAAGGTTGTATATAATATTATTAGTAAAATGATAAGTTAATAGTGTACAACTAAAACCTAAACTTGATTTTCTTCTTTCTAGGACTCTTTTTTTTTCACTATCATGTTCGTTATATCACCCTTCCCTCTATTTTCTCTTTCTCCCTCTATGTTTTCCTCTTTCTTTTTCTCTCTTGTGTCTTCATATAGCTCTCTTTATTTCCATCTTTCTTTTTCTCTATTTCTCTTTCTTTATTTCTATATATCTATTTCTCTCTCTCTTCTTGTCCTTTCTCTCCCTCCATATTTCTTTATATTTCTCTGTCTCCCTCTCTGAAGCTTTCCATAATTTGTTATTGATGTTGTTTCTTGCTCCTCTCGGCCGGTTTGGGAGAGAGCGTCGAGGCACAAGTCGGGAGTTGTTGGTTGTGCTGTTGACTCCAGTAAAAACGGCTCATTAGCACAGAGCCCCCCGCCCCCCACCCTCTCCTTCAAACCCAACCCTAAACTAGTACGTTGAGAGGGGTGGGGAAAAAAACTCTCTTCTTATCGTCGCTAGTAACGGGGTGAGAGGTATCACTGTTGTATTAATGATATCGCATTACACAACCAGTATTAAGGGTGCCACCTACGCCAAGGCAAATATCCTCGCACGGTTCTATTTACTATGGGAATAACTGTTCTGAAGCATTAAAACCATTAAAACAATCTTCATTTAACTTAACATTTTCTGTTGTGATTCTTTTTGGAAAAAAAAAACAAAAAAAAAAACATTTTTTTGAAAAATACTTAACCTTCTATGACTAGCGCTGTTGCATTTTCGCGAAAGTTGTGATTAAAAAAAATTAATAAAGGTAGCCTAATTAGTTCGGATCCCCTCCAAGTATTCCTCATTTAGTTCCTGCTGCGTAGTATGATGTCATCAAATATTAAAAAAAAAAAAAAACGATTATTTTCTGAGACACTAGAGTTTTAACTGACACCATGCAGGAATGCTGTGAATACGCAACAGCGCCAGTCGGACTGTCATACGTCTGGCTCATTGCTGCCGTATGTTTACATTGCATGGTTCTTGCAAGTTTTATCACGTTGGTTTAGTTTGATATGGTTGTTATTCACGTGCGGTCGCTATGACACATAAAAATACGAATTGAAGAAAAGAACTCAAGGAAGAAAAGACTTTTTTTTAATAAAAATATAAGTAAAATTGCAGCAAAACGGTTTATCAGAAAATATGAGTAAATTAAATGTTGCAATAAAATAAAATAATACAGTAATAATGTAGTAAGTAAATAATCAGTAACTTTGTATTACATTAAAAATATAAAATAATGTCCTACAATGTTTTGCTATATAAATTTTTTTTCTAATAATTACTATTGGTTTGTAACACTAACATTATTGTAATTTTCTTTTATTGTAATAAAATTTAAAATAATACGGTATTATTCAAATATTTGTATAATAATATTGCTTCAATAATAATATTATATATTAAAGCATGAGGTGACCTGGCGATCTAGGGGTAACGTGTTGGACTTCTGTGCTGAGGGCCCGGGGTTCAATCCTTGGTCCGGGCACAGACTTATCTGATTGCTAAACCCTTTCTTCACCTCTGACAAGACGTGTATTAATCACAACTTGTGAATGTGGGGAATGCCAGGCTCCACCGTGGTTCGGATTCCACGTTAAACTGTAGGTCCTCCATTTATTCATCTCGCAATCACCCTACCATTACACATTAGCGTGTGTACAAACCGAACGGGTAGTAAGACGTGATACTAATAATAATAATAATAATAATGATGAATATATATTAAAGTATGAGTTTTTATTATTATTTAGAACATTGTAAGATGTTGCAAAAATGCAACAGCGCCAGTACTCGTGTTTTTTTTAGCGTCAGTCCCCGAAGTAGACCTATGGTTAATCTCATGGGTCTTGGAATAAAGTGCTCACCTCAGGACCCATTTATCGTGGGGTCAAACCCAGCTGGGGTCAACAGATTTTTCTTGAGACACAAATCCGTAGCACAACTTCCTTCGGAGGGGAAGTAAAACGCCAGTCTTATTTCAATTGTAGGCTATATAAAATATCTCGGACGTATTTGAAAATACCTTTCCTGGCAAAATTGGTAGGTCCTTTCACTCTCGCTCATAGAAATTATCGTGTGCCATCAGTCGTTCAGATAATGGACGTCAAATAACTCAAATAAATAATAAATAAAACTAGATCTATGTCTCTAATAATTTACTTTGATCTCAGAATTTCTACATTTCGTGTTAGTGGCGTTGAAAATGAGTTAATTACATATTTTAACGATTTTTATTTTAAATTATAAAACTTAAAAGTATAATATTCTTAATACTTTCGAAACTTGTTGACGCCATTAATCTCCATTTTAGGATTAAACTTATTTTAAAATAACAAATCACTTATTAAATAACGCGTTATTTCTGGGTGTTTGCAACGCTCTCATTGAACTTCATAGTTTTGCATTGCTTCAAAGAATACGGGATTCCCCTGACATTTGCGGGAAAAAAGTAGGCCTATAAAAAAAAGGCCAGGAATACCACGAATGTAACCGATTAATAACCTCAAATGAGGAAATAATATAAACTTTCAGGATATAAAAAGAGGTAAACTGCTGATATGACATGCTGGAGGACTCTTTGGCTAAGGCAACGGACCTGTCGAATGATAGAACATTTTAAAAATATTAAAATTATATATTTATTGGTTTTACATTTGTAATTGATTAATTTTATGTTCACGGGAGATTCTTTTTGCAGATGTCAAATTATTATTTTGTACGTTTACCTGCATTGATGGACACACAGACTGAGGCGTTCTCTAAAATGGTTTGGGTTGGTTAGTTGGTGATAGAGAGGTCATAGTTCGCTTCTTCTTAATACAATTCCTTTATAATATTATATATATAATATAGGCCTATCTTCAAGGCCGTAGCCAATAAATAACTTCAGGGGGGAGGGGGTGTTTGGTAAGCACATCCCCCAATTGCTGGAAGCTAGAAAAAATCTAAATGATAAACAGTTCTAGAAGCTATCTGAAGTGTTTTTTATGACAACATAACCCCCTAACTAGAGGCTAGGAAAAAGTATAAATATTAAACACCTCTAGAAGCTATCTGAAGTGTCTTAATTTTGATATTATTTGAACCATAAATAAAGCAAATATATATTTTGTTCATAAAATTTCGGGGGGTGGTTGAATCCCCCCCGGCTACGGTCTTACAGCTATTTTCCAAAAACCCCTCTAACTCCGACCCAAACCTGTCTATGGAGCATCCTTTTACCCAGATGATATAGTTCATTAGGGCTTGCGATGGTCACTTTAAATTCTAAACGAAGTTGAAGCGAAGCAAGAAACATGCAAAGAATAGTTGAAGGTGAAGATAAGGTTTTTGTTCTTATCACACAACACTACTTTTATATTTTTTTCAACTATCCACTAAGTGAAGTGAATCTAGGTCGGGCGAAAGGTTTCGGAATAAAACAAAATTCGTTATATTATTTTATGCTGACATATATTAAGGTGGGAGTTTAAGGAAGCGAGAAAAGGTAAATGTTTTTGCAGCTTTTCTATAAAAACTTTTTTTTGGGTCGAATTACTCGTAAATTAAGTAATTCTCCAGTAGAAACTTATAATTTTAATATGTTTCATCTGGTGACCTCAGCATTTCTTTAATATCTGTCAATGATGTCCTGGAATTTAATGACAACTTTTTATTTTCATTTAAAAAGTTTATCTAATGCCGCTATGCTCTTGCAGATATTCAACAACTGTTGAGATCTCCATGGGAAGAAAATTAAACTCTGTGTTTCTACTGGAGAATTATTTGATTTATTTGAAAAAATATAGTTGCCATAAAAACTGCAAAAATACTGCCCTTTTTCTCGTCTCCCCTACACTCCCACCTTAATATATCGAAGCAAAGGAGATCTCGACTTCGACTTTGACTTCGTTATTTCGAATTTCGCGCAACTCTACGATTCATTAGCACTGGGCTGGGCGGTATGTAATTTAATTGACTTGGTACAAGTCGTTTGTTGATATAAATTCGTGTTTACAAAATGCAAGTTAAACACCTAAATTGAATATTCGCGTATATATACGAGTAATTCAATACGCAGGGAAAAAAAAATATAGATGAAAATAAAAACTTTATAAATCACACGGGTAGAAAATATATTCAATGGTTTGTGCAAATTTTGTGCGCAAAATAATTTGCTTGATTGGTCACGCGTAGTGTTTGTTTATTGCACGCTTACACGCCTTACCCAACAGAGTGTATATGACATTATTTTCCGACAGTTTCCATTCAAGGGATACGCAGAGAAACAAAAAATCCTGGCTAAAATATAAAACAACACAAAACACTCCCAAATTTCTTTGCATTTTAATGGTTAATCAATGGAATACCCCCCTTTTTTTTTCATGTACTCTTTATTTTTGAGCTCGTGACGAAAATAAAATGGAGGGGTGGTGCTTTAAAAAGTTTTTATGACGTCATATGGAGAATATCAAAAGACACGGCTGTGATTGTTTTTAAAGGAAAATGACAAAATAATGATACCTTCCAAAACTGATGGGTAATTGATTTACGGCTCATCCACTTTGTCCTTTTTAGACCGTTAATGTCGTCCTGATGTAAAAATAATAGTATAAACTTGGACTTTGTGGACGTCTACGAGTAATTACTGTTTGCTTTCGCTCGGTACTTGAAAGAGGGGGTGCGGGGTAATGGACGTTACAGGACCCTTAGAGCTACGTTTCATACATATTATTAAAAGAGCTACAAATGTATCTGAAGGGAAAATGATCAAAAGTTTCTATTCGAATTAATAGAAACTGTATAATTTGTGCTAGAATTTTGTTGGAACACAATTATGATGTTAATCCCCCCCTTTTTTTTTAAAGGAATGACATCGACATTTCGCTCAAATATCATCCTGAATATTTAAATTGAAATAAAACTGGAAATAATTAAATTATTTTTTCTTTTAGTCTTATAGTTTTTATTTTAAGTATTTAAGGTGGAATGGAATAGTGCGCGAGCTAAGGCCTTGGTTAGGAGAAAGTATTAATCGCCGTCAGGCTTAAAATACAATGGTCCTGTCGTTTTCTGGAACTAATTCTATACTCTGTATAAACTTCCACTCCCTTTCACCCTTCACGTGCAACCGCCTTTGTCATGTCGCTAATCAAGAAAGGAAAGAAAAATACGAAATTTCTTATCTCAATGTAAAAAGAAATCTCGCTGCTAGTTCACAAATATCTTGAAATTTTTTGTTGTTAGTCTTCTAAAAAAAATTGTCTATTTGTTAGAGGAAGACTAGATTTAGCGTCTTTTTTCATCAAGCCTAGTCTGCACAAATATACTTTAAAGTAGGAAGGAAATGAGCTAAAATTAAATTTTCACTTTTTTTCTATTAATAAAACTCAAACTTTAGGGTTATTAAGTGAAAAGAGCCTTGTTGGAATATTTCGAATTTATTTTTGCATGAACCATATATCCATATACATACACACATACCTAATCACGCCGTTCCCTTGCGGGGTAGTCAAGATACTGTACATAAAGCTAAAAAACAATCCTGTACTTAATCCGTCCTCACTAACTTTATCCACATTTCCTATCCTTGCATACTCCCTTCACTTCAACAACATCCATACATGCTCGTTTATTCTAAAACTTAATGTTTCTCTCTTTTACACATTTGTCTACAACATTTAGCCACATCTTACATGCCTACCCTTCTTTTGATCCACACCCTCTACCTTCATATATTTACTTCAACACTCAATCCACTCTCATCCTCTCAGCATGCCCAAACTGACGTAAGACACTTCTTTCACATTTAACTATTGGGTTCCTTTTTAAACCGCACTCAATCAGCACCCATTCATTACTGACTCTGCCCATGAATTTCTTCACACACATTTCTTAGATATCTTATTCCAACCGCATTCACCTTGCTCTTGTGTTTCTCCTGACAAAAACCCTATACTTCAATTCCATTAAAAACAATGTTGGCGTTAATAAAATAATACATCGTGGAATTGCATCAGAGCTAAAACGTCTGCTCAACAATTTCTCGCTTACCGAGTCGGCCCCCTTAAGGTAAGTATTTTTGTAGTTTTCATAGCAAAAAATACTTTTTTTGGGACAAAATAAATATAATATTGCTTCAGTAAATAGGTTTAGTAATCTTTGCATTTCTTTAATATTTGTCATGGGCATCGCGAAATTTGTTTAGGACTTTTGCACTTAATTTATACTCGAAAAACACATATGCAGTCTTTATCTATCTTGTTAAACCTTCAACAGACGTACATTTTGAACAAAATCACTAAAGTCATTTTTGAAACATAAGTTTACTGATAAATTTAAAAAAAAAATCAATTAATTACCATTAATTTAAGATCTAAAATTAAAATCACGATATAGGCCTATAATAGAGACTTAAGGGGACACGAGAAAAAGCCAATGTTTATGCAAATTTTATGGTAAAATATTTTTTTGGCCAAAATAAATTAAATATAATTCAGTACAAACATATACAATTTAATTTTTTTTTTTCACATGGTAACCACGAAATTTCTTGAATATCTGTCAAGGGTGTTTTGGAATTTAATGACATCTCTTTAATTAAAAAGTTTGTTAGATAATGCCACCATGCTCAACAAAAGATAGTAAGGAACTGTTGATATCAACATGTGTAGAAGATTAAACTCTATGTTTGTACTGGGACATTATTTATTTTATTTGACCAAAAGAAAAAGTTTTGCCATAAAAACCGCTAATACATTGGTCTTTTCTCGCGTCTTCCCATCCTACCCAACCATACAACATCGATATAAAGTTGATGAATTCATTAACTTCGGCTTAACCTCAAGAACTGACTGGAAATATCAAGTTTGAGTGAAATTCATCTAAACGTTTCGGCTGTAACCTCAAGAACGACCTTGGAACATACAACATCTGATATCAAGTTGAGTGAAATTCATCAACGTTTCGCGGTAACCTCAGAACCGACCTTGAACATACAACATCTGGATTCAATTGAGTGAAATTCATCAAACGTTTCGCTGTAACCTCAAGAACCGACCTTGGAACATACAACATCTGGATATCAAGTTTGAGTGAAATTCATCTAAACGTTTCGGCTGTAACCTCAAGAACCGACCTTGGAACATACACATTTTTTTTTTTAGTTCGGGGAACATAAAGCGTCAAGATCCACCATAATCATGGGCTACCATAAATGGAAGACAAAGGGGCTCCAGCCCTCTTTATCATTCTACCATTTTTTACTTCTTTTTGTTAATTTGTTTGAAAAAATAAAACATATATTAGGTATTTGGATTTACTACTAACAACTTTGATTTATCAATACCCGGTTAGCAAACATAAAAATAAAATGTAGATTTCCTCTCATTCCCTCTTTAACAGTTTTCTTTTCAATTGGTTTTGTTTATTATTTATGAAAAATATTACGTTTCTTAATAGGTTTAGCTATAGCTAAATTTTTTTGTTTGTTACATTTTTCAGATTTTTTTTGTGGCGAAATTTGGCTCACTAAATTCATATAATTAGCTCAGAATTATGTTCAATACCCTAACATTTCCTCCCACAAGGTAAAAATTCCTTAAATTTTATTTAGGAGAAAGAGGGAGGGTGGGGTGGTATGCCACATCCCTGGCAGATGGACTCTAATCCCCCCTCCCCCTGTTTGGTAAACCTAGCCTATATGGGCCCTTGACCATAATATCGAGGTCAAAAAATTGTACGATTGCAATAATTTTTCTCTCTCTCTCTTTGAGAAAGAAAAATATTTTTTTAGCTCCGCACGTTTCTACACGTTCGCGTCAAACGGTTACTGTACGCATATGTGTTAATTATTATTTTTATAAGGGATGAGGAAGATTGAATCTAGAGAAAGTATACTCGCATTTGCTTGGAGGGAAAATACCGCCCTAAGTACACCTGACCTGTAACGCCTTAGACGATACGGCCATCTAAGCGGGTGAAAAGTTTCTCTTAATTCTATCTCAGCTAAATACACGACACAATAAAAAAAATCAGTCACTTCAACAATATTAGTGCATTTATGTTGTTTGTTTTTTTGTCTTAACACAAAAAATTTGTTGTTAACCCCTAGGATCGGAACGGGATTCGAAACAAAACTATTCCCAAAGGGGGTTGCACAACGTGTTAAGGTGGGATGCAAATTTGACAAAAGTGTATATACATCTTGTGAATGTGGGCAATGCCAGGCCTCCACCGTGGTTCGGATTCCACGTTAAACTGTAGGTCCTCCATTTCATCTCACAATCACCCTACCATTACACATTAGCGTATAACCCGAACGGGTAGTAAGACGTGGTGCTAATAATAATAATAAGGTGGGATGGAAAGGGATGGGAGGAAAATGCAAGTGATTTAGCTGTTTTTAGATAAAAATATTTTTTGTCAAACAAATCAAATATTATTCCAGTAAAAATATAAACTTTAATTGTTCACATGATAGCCTCAACAGTTGTTGAATATCTGTCTAAGGATGTCCTGGAATTTAATGACAACTTTTTCTCTTCATTTAAAAAATTGTCATCTAATGTCGCTATGCTCATGACAGATATTCAACAACTGTTGATATCACCACAGGAAGAAAATAAAACTATATGTTTATACTGGAGCAAAATTTGATTTATTTTGACCAAACAATGTTTTTCCATAAAAACCGCAAAAATACTGGCCTTTTCTTGCGTCCCCTTCCATACCGCTTTAAGGTGATACGCCTACACAGAAATAACCAATCACCCCCTTAAACAAGGCCCTATTATAATTTAATAACTTCACCGGTGGAGCATTCGTACAAAGGTGTCAGTTTCATCTTGTTAAGAGGAGGTCGGAACTCGAATCCTGGCCCGGTTTGATGAAGTAATTTCGGTTTAAATAGTTTCCCCCACTCTCGTTCTACGCAAATGCGGGCACACTTCATATGTACTCTTACTTCCTCATCCCTATCCTATTGGTATAAGTGTACAAGTACGGTTACACAAAATAAACCATTAGGCCCTAATAGTTAATTTGTTGAAAAGCTAATTTGAGTCGAAAAAGTTGCCGTGTTTTATAAACTCGCGAGGGGAAAAGCAGTTTCGCCTCCTGTGTCCTCGTAATTCCCGCCGGAAATTGACTTTGCACTAGAAGAGGGACCCTCCCATATCATTCTCCTTCGCTCTCTCTTGTTTTCACTCCAGCTACGATTTAACTCTGGAGAAAGGCTATTAACTTCTTTTTTTTTTTATCACGGGACGAATCTTCTAATAACTGTCCCTTTCCTCTTCTAACAATATTGCCCGTACAAGGAACTGAGCTCGTTCCTAAGAGATTAAACAACGCGAGGGCTTCGGTCATTAAAAAAAAACATTGCCTTGATGTACTTTGTTAATAATATATATATTAATTAACGAGATAGAATCAGTATTAACAAGTCGAGTTCAATGTCCGTCCTTATAATCTGTAATCTCATAAATTTTTACTGTTGGACTATTTATTATTCATATTTAATTACAATACTAACCAATCACCTCGTGGTTTAATGGTCAGAGCACCTGGCTGCTGATTTATGAGGCTCCAGGTTCGATTCCCACAGCTAATCAAGATTTTTTTTTTTTTAAAGGAATAAATCTCGTGTTCACCACAGTTTGGTTAGTTGGGCTTTTAAGTTAGGTTAAGATCTTTATTGGCTTTACCCCGTCATATTCACTATTATCATCCCCTCATATCATCAGTACATAGATAGATCCTCCACGGAAAGGATGTACGATTAGTACATTTGGGTGTCGCCTGGATCATTAGTACTGGCTAATATTTCCGCAAACTGAGCTACAGGTTGATGTAGCAAAACACGCCTTATTATTATTATTATTATTATTTATATTATTAATTATCATCTAATACAGTTGACTGTTTTTTTATGTCGTACTACGCCCTGGTTATATCTAAGTTAGAATACGCTACTGTTGCTTGAAATTCCATTACCTTAACTGACTCTCTTAGGTTAGAAAACGTTCAAAGAAAATTTGTTGCTGCATGCTATGATAAATACTTTAGTAACCGGATTTATGATGACTATGACAATAATATCCCCAAACTCTATTCTCGCGTAGACTTTATTGTGATGCCCTTTTTGTTTTTAATATATTCAATAGCAAAATTTATTGCAAATTTGTCCTTGATCATGTAGGCATTCATATCCCTTCTCGGGCTTCTCGTAATCCAAAATAGTTTTTTCTTAATAGCTCTTATAAGGTAATCTATAGGTCATTGTATCCATAGCGCCAATTCTAGATTTGTCGAACTAGACTTTTATCATAAAAGAAAAGCTAAACTCGAGAGTATTTAAGAAAATCTCATATCAATAATTTATCTTTAAGAGGTTCTGCCTATAATATCTAAATTTCACAATATTCTGATTTATTTTTTGCATATTGTTACTGCTTCTAACCACTCTTTAGGTTTTTGTTATTATTGCTATTTTTTATTATTATCATTATTAATTATTTTTGTAACTATTAATCATTATATAACATTATTTAGGCTTAAAAAAAAGAGTCTAAATCACGATTATATATAATCTTACGTGCCAGTTAATAAGAAACTTTTTTGGAAGGGATAAAGATGAATTTCAAAAGGAAGGTTCGGTAAAAACAAGTGCATTGAGAGAAATAGGCATACACAATAAGGGGAACCATATTCCATAAAGACTATTGACAGTTCGTATTTTAACGTTCGTGTCTCTTAGTTGCTCTATGTGTCAATTGTTTTTCAAGTATGGTATGGAAAGTTATTATCTTGAGAGCTTTGAAGAGTCATGTCATTTGCCTTCTTTTTCAAGTAATTGCCTACAGTAGTGGTTTTCAACTCTCTTTTTTTTACGGTTGCAATCATTCCAATCGTCAATCACTTATCTCAAGTACCCCAAGAGTTTATTCTTTTTAAATAGATCAATAATTCATTAAAAACTCTCTCCCTATTCATACTAGTGTGGTTTGAAAACTAATCACGTAACTTATAAAGGAAACATTTTTCAAACATATTTAACTAACTTATATATTTTACATGCTAGGTTATAAAAATCAATACACAGAACATCTGAGTGAGTACTTTTACAAACTTCACACGTCACTTAAAATATGTTTGGAGCTTAGACATAAACAGAGAAACGCCTTGAATAGTATATTTTTTTTATTACCACGTCTTACTAACCTTTCGGGTTATACGCCTATGATATAATTACACTAATGGGCTAGGATTATGAAGACTTAATTTAGAGGAAATGCACCCTAATTTACGTTGAGGGTGAGTGGGAAACCATTTATGAAAAACCATTTCGGAAAAATCACCCTCAGTGCACCCGACCGGTATCAAATCCCGATCTCCCCGTCTTCAGCGATCTAGTCCATTACGATAGTAGCGCGTTAGAGCACGCAGCCACCAAAGCGGGTCTGAATGATAGTGATGAAAATATATAGCAATAATATTAAGTATAATTAATGAAAACCCTTATGACTTGTTTCAAAGAAAGGTTATTTGCTAGAATCGGATTAGGATAACATGTAGCAAAAAAAATATCGTAATTTATTAAATTATTTTCGCGAAGCTTCCTTAATTTCGGAAACATCCCCAATAATGTGCCTTTGTTACGGAAACATCCTTAATTGTTGATGCCTTCATTCCGTAACACCCATAATAATGTGCCTTCATTCAGTAAACACCCTTAATATGTGCCTTCATTCCAGTAACACCCCTAGTAATGTGCCTTCATTCCAGTAACACCCTTAATAATGTGCCTTCATTCCAGTAACACCCCTAGTAATGTGCCTTCATTCCAGTAGCGCCCTTAATAATGTGCCTTCATTCCAGTAACATCACCAATAACGTACCTTAATTCCAGGAACATCCTCAATAATGTTATTTCGATTCGGGAACGTGGAAATGTTTTCTTCCTACGCGCATGTGCGATAGTTTTACTATGGCTATCATATTATCTCGCTACGCTAATGACTGCATTTCCTCGAATACCTGTTCATCCATACTCCTTAGAGTTAGTCTTTTCTCTCATCGGTAGGCACGCGTAATAAACGTCAGATTTATCTATCCTGGTATGCTCGTGACTTGAGATCATGGTTGAAATCCAGGCAAATCTTTCTATCCACTCAAATGCACATTTTCCTCTAAATTTTAAACTTTCTGATATTTATTCCAACAGTGTGACTGAATGGTAGTAAAACTCGGAGCTAAAAAGAATATTAAGTCGTTAAGGTGAGAGTGTAAGGAACGCGTGCGAAGGGCAGTATTTTTTTGCGGTTCTTATAGCAATTTTTTTTTTGGTCAAAATAAATCAAATTGTGCTCCAGTAGAAACAAAGAGCTTAATTTTATTCACATCGTGATATCAACAGTTGTTGAATATCTGTCATGAGAACAACGACAATAGATGAGAAACTTTTTAAACGTAGAGAAAAAAAAATTGTCATCAAATTTCAGGACACCCTTGACAGATGTTCAACAACTGTTGTGGTCACCATGTGAAGAAAATTAAACTCTTTGTTTGTACTATAGCAGTATTTTAGTTATTTTGGTCAAAAAAACATATTTTGATACAAAAACTACAACTACCTTTTCTCTCGTCCCATACACTCCCACTGTAGTAGCTCTTGTACAAATTAAGACCTAAACACGCCTAGTATAGCAGCTGTATTATAACGATAATTCTAGTGATCAGATTAAACTCCGACTGAACGTGAACACTCTGTAGAAGGGAGGAAATGACGTCATTAAATATGTATCCGGTCTTCGATTCGCCGATAAACCATTACATACGACAAACAGGACTATAACAAATTTACTATGGTGTGTCCGATATCAGCGGGTATGTTTGCCTCTTTAAGATAGAAAGAGGTGTTCTTTTGTGCGGAAGGGAAGAGGTGGGGGCTACAATCAAACCCACAGGACAGACGGACGGACGGACGGACGGAAAGTACAGTACTTCACGAGGCGAGTGTTTTGTTTGGACGCGTTGGGTTGCCAGGCGACCAAATGGGCCGGGTTGTTAAAGGTAATACGGACAGGCATTAAACATGTTTTGAGGGTGGGAAGAGGAAATGGTTGGGAACTACTTTCGTGCAACAAGTTACTTTTTGTTAAACTTCCCCACCGTTGTTTTGGGGAGAGGGTGATGGCATTTTGGTATCAGGATAGCGTGTCGGACTAGTGGTGTTTTAGTATTTATTACGATTCGTCTTTATATTTTATTTGGGATGTGCTTTTCCGTCTTTGAAAATAGCGCGTTGGTCAAATTTGTGGTCTAGAATGGAAACTAGTTCTAGCCTTCGATGTGTCGATATTATTAAGAGTTCCTATCATTAGGTGATCTTCATTTTCATTTTAAATACGGTTTATTAATTTTAAAGGTATTTTAACATATTGAAAATAAATATGATTTTTTTTTTAGGAATCCCACTTTCAACCACCAACATTGATTAAAAGTCACTAAAATTTGGCATTCTAGAAATATGTCTTATTTGATTTATTAATTATAAAGTTCATCTAAAAGTAATAAAAAGCTTCCAATATTACTTCCTTATGCATCACTGCATAATTTATCTTTACATCTTCATCTATTTTACTAAAGTGAATCATTTGTGTATTTATCAGTCATGAGGTCTGCACAATATATATCACACCTAAGAGGTCTGAAATTTAAAAATTAGTATTCCTTCGATGGAAATTTTAAAATTGGGATTTTCTTTTAATTAATTAAAATCTGGGTAGGAAGAAATAAAATGGAGATTTTTTTTTCTTTTTTTTTCTGTCTGAAGCAAAGAAAATAACCCCGGGCAACGCTGGTTAGTTCTGCTAGTTGTTAATTAAAAGGTCTAAAAATATAAACACAATTTTGTAATATTTCTATTTCCGTCATTGTGGCAACACGAGTTTCCAGTCTTCAAATAATATGCTTTTATGAAAATCAAACTGAACATTAGTAGAATATAATATTGTTTATTAATCAATTTGGAAGTAGTTGCTCCCCGATTTTTAAGTGGTAAGAAATAACTGAGAAACACATTTATTTATATTTGATTTTAAAACACTTTGAAGTGTTGTCAGGTTTGTTGATTTGATTTTAAATATAATTATTTCAAGACATATAAGTTTTTTTCCTCGGTCAGGGTCATCTGCATCTTATCAGCAGTCCAAGATATTCTTATCTTATCAGCAGTTCATGATATATGCATCTTATCAGCTGTCCAAGATATCCTTATCTTATCAGCAGTTCATGATATCCGCATCTTATCAGCAGTTCAGGATATATGCATCTTATCAGCAGTCCAAGATATATGCATATTATCAGCAGTCCAAGATATGTGTATCTTATCAGCAGTCCAGGATATCCGCATCTTATCAACAGTCCAAGATATCCGCATCTTATCAGCAGTCCAGGATATCCGCATCTTTACATTAGTGGATAGGAAGGTAGAAAATTAGAGGTAACGTACACTCTGAGGTTCGAGTCTCAATCGAGTGGTTTTTTTTAAAACAGTTTTCCACTTTACCTCCACGCAAATATGGGTACACTTCCTATGAATACAGTTTTCCTAATTCCTAAATCCCCATTTCTACGGCGGATGTTTTTCCCCCATATAGTTTTACCACTCTTCCTTCACCCAAACGTGGGTACATGTTATTTCAATCCTCCCTACTTCATTAGTGTAATTATGTGCTCTTATACTGGATTTGTACAGAAATAATAGTAATAATAATAATAATAATAATAATAATAATAATAATAATAATGAACTATAATAAAGGAATTATTATTATTGTTATTATTATTAGCACCGCGTCTTACTACCCGTTCGGATTATTCGCACTTACGCTAATGTGTAATGATAGGGTGATTGTGAGATGAAATGGAGGATCTACAGTTTAACGTGGAATCCGAACCACGGTGGAGGCCTGGCATTCCACACATTTCCAAGTTGTGATTAATACACGTATTGTCAGAGGTGAAGGAATGGTTTGGCAATCAGATAAATCTGTGTCGGGACCGAGGATTGAACCCCGGACCTCCGGCACAGAAGTCTGACACCTTACCCCTAGACCTCTAGGTCGCCAATAATAATAATAATAATAATAGTGTTTGGTGTGTAGCCTCTCCAGCGGTACATTCAACGCTCATACGTCTCTATTCAGACAAAAGAGGGTGGCCCACCTAAGGTGAATAATCTGCAGGGACTTTCCTCGGGCTCGGTATTATTTTGTAACCTAGGAAGTGTCAAACTAAGGCTCCTTTCACCCCTCTGGCGTGAGAAGGGGCGGTATAACATCACTCTACACTCCATCGGACTCTGCAGGAGATTGTAGCGCGCCAAGGGAGGAAGGAAGGAAACTCCGTCTCAAACTGTTTCCGGGCGCAGCGGTGGGCCAAGCACACAATATATGGGTATGGTCGTGTACCGACGGGACCGGCTCCGTGGGAGGTATCTCCTTGTGTTGTAGCGTTGAATAGATACGTTCTAGCGAGTGGACAAAAAGTACGTGCTGTTAACTTAAATTAAAATTTAAAAAGAAAATGAGCTAAAAAACCCTCATCGGTGGAAACGCGGGGGCTAAGGTAAAGTAGCCTCATGGCTTCTTCGGTGTTGACTGACAGCTTACAGCTGACAGATGACGGCTTTGAAAAGTTACCAGACCAAATTATGTATCCCTACAACGAGCCATATGATCTGCAACAACATGTGTTTAGCAGCTGTCACTTCTGACAGTCAAAATTTAGGTATATACCTGAATGTTGACTGTCAGAAGTCATCTCTGAGCTGTCAGTCAGCACCAAAGAAGCCATGGGACTACTATAGGTCAATTTTCCCGATGACGTGGAAGTCCGTGCTCGAATCCCGGCCGGGTGTTCTGAGTGGTTTTTTTCCCCAGTAAATGGTTTTTCTATTCCCTTCGCGTGAATATGGGTGCACTTACTCTCATTTACTCGTTTTCCATTCATACCCGAGTAGTGTAAAGATACCCGCCTTAGTGTCCGCATGGTCTAAGGCGTTGCTCTCGCATCAACCCATGACGGGAAGACCGGGTTTCGAATCCTGGTCGGTTATACTGTGGAGGTATTTCCCTCAATTGTTTTCCACTCTCTCTCTCCACGCAATTGGGGGTTACACTTCTTCTAAACTCTACCTACCACATTCCTAACACGTTAGTATAATTAGTGCATGATGTGTATGACCCGAACAGGTAGTAAGACGCGGTGTTTAAAAAAAACACTTCATATCATTCGTTGTTTGGCTACCCATTCTTGTAGCTTAGGGGGCGTTCAAGTATTACGTAAGCACCTTAGGGCGGAGGGGGTTTGAGATTTGCTTATTTTTGCTGACAATGGGGTCAGAACAATGATTACATAAGACATATAAAGGCGGGCAAAATTGAGAGAGGGAGCATGGCAAGCCGCTTTGACTTCGGGCAGCTTTGGGCAGTAATGAGGATGCTAAGTGGTTAATCTATACTTATAAAATAACATGTCCTGACTGACTGACTGACTGATTCATCATCGCCGAGCGCAAACTATCAAGGCTACAAGCATGAAATTCGGACTGTATATTCATTTTGTTATGTAGGCACCCACTAAGAAAGGATCTTAGAAAATTCCACCCCAAAGGGGTCAAAATAGGGGATGATAATATGTATGAAAGTCCGTCATTTTGAAAGTTACATAAACAAAATTTTGTATTTCGGTTATTGACGTAAAACAAATAAATACGTGTTTCAGGAATTTTGGAAATTTTATTTAATAAGGGATGAAAAAGGGGGTGAAAGTTTGTATCGAACTTGCATTATTTTTGATCTGAGGTCAAGTTATGGTCATCAACGTAACGTAATATTTTAAATTAATCTGTAAATACATATGTATATTTTCGTATTTGTATATAATCAACTTCCACGCGGGCAACAGCTATCTAGTAGAAACATAATAGTTGAAAGTGTTAAGAAATGGATTCAAGGACCTTGGTCATCGGATTAAATGGAGCTTAGGGTGGTTTTTTATAAATATAATATTCATATATTCACAATTTATACCTTTTTATAACTTCAATTAAAGATAAATTAAAATTTTAAACTTTTATGTTGTTCTAACTTGTTTTAATTTTACCTGTTCAATACATTTAAATTCATTGTATACCGGGGTTAGTTGTAAATTATTTCAAAATATTAATTTATACCAGCAATGCATGCATTTTTAATATATTTGTTTATCATCGTGTCTTACTACCTGTTCAGGCTAAAGCTAAACTTGCATAGGAAAAAATGGGTATTCCTGTGAACAAATTAAAAAGATTTGACAAATCTTACGTAAGCAAGAGGAAGGGGGGGTCCAAAAATTTGCTTATTTTTGCCTACAAGAAGGGGGAGGGGTCAAAAATTGCCAAAAATATTACTTGAACGCCCCCTTATCTATGCGTCCATCCTGGAATGTTCTAGATTTCCATTTTTTCGAATACATACTTAGCAGAAAGTTCACTATAGAGCTACGTTTTTCAACTGATGTGCTACATGAGTTTGAGAGAATATCAAAAAGAAGCTAAAAAAATTGAAAGATAAAAAAATATATTTTAAAATCCAAAATCAACATTATTTTTAATGATAATACAATGATTAGAATCTTAGCTACTGAACTTATAAATTATAATATTAATACTCGTTATTTTGATGATAAAATCTCACCTTGAAAAAACCTATTGTGTAAGTTAACAATTTTAGCGCCCTGATCAATGTCTCTGCCATGAGTGTCTTTGCTATATAAATATATATATAAGCCTGGTAATTTGACAACCATCACAAACAATGTGTCTAAATAAACCTTTTTTTCATCACCGTATCTTATTACCTGTTCAGATTATATTATAGTCAGTGTAATTAATTATCTAATTGGATAGGGATAAAGTAGGAAGCATTTTTTAGAAAGCGAGAGTGAAACCATTTAGGAAAAACCACTCTCAGTAGACCCGATAGAGATTCGAACCCCATTATCCCGTCATCAGCAGGCCACGTGGGTGACCTGGTAGTCTAAGGTTAAGGTGTTGGACTTCTGTGCTGTGGTCCGGGCTTCAATCCTCGGTCCCGGCACAGATTTATCTGATTGCCAAACCCTTCTTTCACCTCTGACAAGACGTGTATTAATCACAACTTGTGAATGTGTGGAATGCCAGGCCTCCACTCTGGTTCGGATTCCACGTTAAACTGTAGGTCCTCCATTTCATCTCACAATCAGCCTACCACTACACATTAGCGTAAGTGCGTATAACCCGAACGGGTAGTAAGACGCGGTGCTAATAATAATAAAATCAGCAAGCCAGTTTAACACGAGCGAGTCCTAGACCATTCGACCACTGAAACGGGTAAATAAACCTGTTAATTTTATATATGTAGGGAGAATAAATCTACTATTAAACTGGACTATCCGTGTTTTTTTTTTAAGTACTAGTGCCATTTCTCCATCTCACTAGCCCACCTTAAGGCTGCTGCCTTAATTTGGAACTGCTAGAGCTAAGTTTCTTGTCACCTGGGAATGCTTGGACAAATAATGCAACCTTTATCCTCGTGAAATGAAATTGTTTACCTATGAAATGGATTAGATGATTCATTAATCCAGACATTTGATATTTTACTTTATTATATATACGGTCTCATCCTGCTATCCAATTAGTTACCTAGCCATGAACTAGAACTGAGCGTGTAGTGTGTACTATTTATTCTAAGCTACTAATTGGCAAGCCCTATGTTGAGGGAAAAAAGTATCCTTTATAAGTACACTTGCTAAGTAACTCATATTAACAAAAATATCTGTTAGAATTTGTCTGTGAGCCACCGAGGGTCAACCGGTAGTTGTTGCATGGAGGCGCTGTTGTAACTCACCCCACGCTCTCCCTCCCCAATCAATATCCCCATCCCTTCCTCCAGTTGTTCGGCAGCCACTCCATCATCCACACCCTGCATATCACTCCAAGGATAGACGTACAGTCACGGACTCCAAAACTGAACTGAACACCCGTGTGTATATATATATTGAATTTGGGATATCTCGAGCTTTCTTAGATCCCTTGAACTTGGAATTAAATAAGTTATTAATTCCAAGTCCAAGGATTAGGGGTGTACTTGTATATAGTGGTTAAGTTGATGAATAATAAATACTAATAGAAAGAAAAAAAAGATTTGAACTAACCATTTTTATGACCATCTAAGCAGCTGGTACACAACAAATCAATAATCTCAAAATATGCTACATTTAAACAAAATATAAAAACTTGAAAAAATAAACATATAAAAATTGCTGACTTAGATAATTTTTTGCGTTGAAAAAAATTAGTTATTTTGGTTGGTTGTAATTTTATTATTTTGACACACTAAATAGTTCAGTGATTGTATTAAAATTGTTGTATTTTACGTCTCGTTGGGATTCAGTGAATCTTCTCGGGTTTTCCATCATTGTTAAGTGCGCTATTGGTTCTTCTGCTTGGCTGTCTTCTTCTTCATCAGAATATTCTTGAATATTTTTGTTTGTTACTTCTTCAAGAATCTCCCCATCTGTCAGCGTTCCACCGTCTTTAAGTTAGGTTTGAAATGAGTATAAAATTGAAAAAACTAGTAATTTATAACTGTATAGGCTTAGAATCATCCAAATATTTATTTATACAATTCAAATTAAATGTTATTCTTTATCATTGTTTTAAATATGAATTTCATGGTGAATTGTAAAAAAATTTCGAACTAGCCAATTTCGAACTATCCTAATCCTACTTTATGTATATAAGTATGCTTATATGTGCACATATAAATATATAGTCATTGCTTTAATCTTGTTTGGGTGCACTAGGGGGTGGTTATTTTCTAAAATGCGATTCCTCACCGTGATTTTGTGATTTTCCTCACCCTTTATCCCCGCTAATTTTGTGCATTTTATATCAAATCTCCCCCTGCGGGACGGGGTTTATAATAGTCCCGCAGTAACCCCTGCTTGTCGTAAGAGGCGACTAAAAGGGGAGGCTTCTGTGCAGGACGTACCTCGTGCAGGACAAACCTATCCTATATCTCTCCATTCACATCATTTTCTTCTTCCTTCACTTTCCCCCCTTTTTTTCACTCTTCCCCCTTCTCTTTATCTATCCTTACCTTTTTCTTCCCTTCCCCCTGCCGTTCATCCTGCACGGAGGCCTTCGGCCTTTCCGTTGACGACCTTGGCTACTAACCCGGCTCTTCTCTGTTTATTATTGGATACCACCGCTTTGAGCTCCCGAATGAAAGTGCGCCGGTTGTAATATCTTTATAGAAGGGCCTTAGGGATGACAACCGGGTACCCTACCTTGAGAAAAGACCGGTTGCGTTCATGAGGGTCCCGGACGTAAAATTAGCACTTTCCTGCATACACTTGCTGCGGTGACCTCTCTTCCGGTGATGCTCCATATGAAGGTTGTCATGTCTAGCGTCGTATGGAGCCTCTCGTCGGAAGAGTTAACAGGGCCCTATGTGGTAGAACCAACTGGGATCAACCTGGGTCTACGATCCAGTACTTTTGCAGGTTTTCCTCCCACTCATGAATGAGTTTGTTGTCACAGCTGACACCTTACTGTCCGCTGGCACCGTAATGCCAAGTTCCGCTGGCATCTCACTGCCCGGCCCCTCACCGGGCCGTATTAATGATAAGAGGCGGAAACGGGTAAGGCCGTCCAGCCCTGTCTTGATAAAAAGCCAGGAAGTGGTGAGGCCCCAGCCCCGCTTCCTGGTGATGTCTCGAGTAGAAGAAAGTCTAGATCTGAAACGTGTCAGCCCATTTATCCTCGAAAGAGTGATAAATGGAGCAGCAAAATCTGACGTTTTAATAAGGAAACTGCGTGATGGCACCATTATGATTCAGACTATGACCGACACACAATCCTCAAATATTATGGCGATCTCCGAAATACTGTTGAGTAATACGGCAAATATACAGGTGAAGGTGGAGCCACACAGGTTCCTCAATGTTTGCAAGGGAGTGGTCACTTGTTATGACCTCGACTGCGTAAGCATTGAGGAGATCTGTGAGGAGCTTTCCCCCCAGCATGTCACCGAAGTGTACCGTATTGTCACAAAAAAGAATGGACAAGAAAAGAAGATGATACGTATATCCTCACATTTGCGACTCCTACCCTCCGAAGGAGGTCCGAGCAGGCTTCCACGTGCTCAGGGTCCGGCCGTATGTCCCTAACCCTCGGCGCTGTTTTCAGTGCCAGGAATTTGGGCATACGAAGCTGCGATGCCGTGGTAAGCCAACCTGTGCGGATTGTGGACAGGAGGCTCACGAAACACCATGCGAGTCTCCTAAATACTGCGTCAACTGCAAGGGTCCGCATTCCGCCTGGTCTCGGGCCTGTCCAAAATGGAAGGTAGAGAAGAAAGTCCTGGAGATACAATCTGAAAAGAAGATCTCATATGCCCATGCACGCAAGGAATACGTATCAAGTCAAGCTCCGGTATATCAAACTTCATATAGCCGGATTGTCAGTCAAAATATAAACTGCCCCAACTGCCATTGCGCAGTTAATCTTGCTAAGGAGCCAACGCGACCAGTGCCATTGGTCTCTTCTCGAGACATTTATGTTGATTCCGCGCCAACTTCTTGGCGCCTAAATTTTTAAAGGAGGCCAAACCGCCACAACGGTCGTCTCCCCCACCTATACCACCGAGGAGACCTCCTCGAGGAACACCCCCGAGCCCACCTCGGGAAATCCCCCCGGGCCTGCCTCGGGGTACTAAAACAAGGGCGGCCGTTGTTGAGCCTCTCACACCCACCTCTGGGCTTCCAGAGGTGGGGACGAGTTGCGGAACAGGTCAGGCCGCTAAGGCGAGTCCCACTGGTGCCTTGAAGGACCAGCGCGAGACCGCTGAAAAAAAATTTATTTAAAAAAGCGTCGATGGCCTTAAAGCCCTCGAACAAGAATCAGACTACCCAATCTCTCCTAAATAAACCGAAGCCTCTCCTGAAGCGGGAGGTACAGGAGAGACTGGGAAAGGCAAGAGGGCCTAAAAAGGACCTCAACACATTTTTTTTTCCTTAAGGATAGTGAAATGGATTGCGAGGATAACTAAATTTTATACTGATAAAGTATGTCGCTACTACAATGGAATTGTAGGGGTTTCTATGCTCGTGTAGAGGTAATTAAACTACTAATTTCTTCCCTGCAACCTCCCATCTTGTGTTTGCAGGAAACCCACTTCCGCCTAACTGACAACCCGATGCTTCGTGGGTACGATGTATATCGTACCGACAAGCCACTCTTTGATCGGGCTAGCGGAGGTGTGGCTATATTCGCACGAAGCACTATATATCATAAGAATATAATATTGTCTCTGATCTCCAAGTGATTGCTGTCAGAGCCTCCCTTCCTATGGAGGTAACCGTATGCTGCATTTACCTCCCAACAGGTGAACGTGTTTCCAAGAGGACTCTAGAGGCCCTCTTTATACAACTTCCCGTCCCCTATATCATCTTGGGGGACTTTAACGCGCATAACCTGGTGTGGGGGTCTAATTTTACAGACACCCGCGGGAGGATGGTAGAGGATATTCTTGTCTCGGGAAACCTGGTGTTAATGAACACCGGGACCCAGACACACTTCTCCACCTTTAATGGTGTATCCTCTGCCATCGACTTAGCCCTATGTAGCCCCGGGATTGCTGCTCACTTCCTTTGGGAGGTTCACTCGGACCTATGTGGCAGCGATCACTTTCCCATTCTGCTTTCACAAATTAAAGATCCTCCCAGTACAGCAAGGTTCACCCAATGGGTTCTTAAACGTGCTAACTGGGATAAATTCCGCGAGCTCGCCGTATTCGACGAACCCCATTCTCCTGACGTCGATGTTAAGGCTAGGCAATTTACTTCGACGGCCATAGCGGCGGCGAGGGCATCCATCCCTAAATCCTCGCCAAACCCGCGCCACCATCCTGTTCCCTGGTGGAACGAGGAGTGCCGGCTGGATATTTCAAACCGTCGAAGGGCCCTACGTCTCTTTCATCGACGTCCAACTTCGGAGATTCTGGAGTCATTCCGGATTCTACGTGCTAGAGCTCGCCGTATCATTCGAGAAAGCAGAAGAGAGTCTTGGAGACAGCTTATTTCTACCCTTACTATTTCCACTTCCACAACCAAGGTTTGGGATCACATTCGTAAAGTACGTAGTAGCAAAAATACCATTTATAATATACCCGCACTTATGTCAAACGGTTCACTTGTCTCCTCCCCTATGGAGGTCGCCAATGTATTGGGCTCGATGTTCGCCAATATTTCTAGCACTGCGAGCTACTCTAACGAGTTCGCGGTGCATAAGCGCAGCATCGAGCGCCTTACTATTGATTTTGGCCAAAGTCGGGGGAGGATTAAACTCCCCCTTTACTAAAGAGGAACTTACTTATGCCCTGTCCAGGCGGGCAATACAACTTCTGGCCCGGATGATATCCATTATGAAATGTTGCGCCAACTGTCCCCTGCTGGACGGGCGTTCCTCTTAGACCTCTACAATTGTGTTTGGGAATCTCGTCAATTCCCAACACTGTGGAGGCAAGCAACCGTTATCACAATATATAAAAGTGGCAAGGAAAAATTAGAGCCAACTAGTTATAGACCGATAGCCTTAACTAGCTGTGTGTGCAAAATATTAGAAAAAATGATAAATAAACGACTTATATGGTGTTTAGAATCCCGCAATCTGCTATCCAATATTCAATGTGGTTTTCGCCGTAACCGATCCACGGTTGATCATCTCGTCCGTCTTGAGACTGCTGTTCGTGACGCCTTTCTCCATAAACAGCATCTTTTGGCTGTTTTCTTTGATTTGGAGAAGGCGTACGATACTACATGGCGTTACGGTATCTTAAAAAACCTTTTTAATTGGGGGTTCCGGGGGAGCCTCCCTATTTTTTTAGCTAATTTTATGTCAGATAGACACTTCCGGGTAAGGTTAAACAACACCTTATCCGATGATTTTATTCAAAAAAATGAGGTGCCCCAGGGCAGTCCTTGGAGCTGCACGTTGTTCGCTATTGCGATAAATAGCATTGTAGACAACGTGCGCTTACCTGTTCGTTCATGCCTTTTTGTGGATGACTACGCAATTTATTGCAGTTCATCAAGTCTCCACAGGGCTGAACGACAGATACAACTCGCTGTAAACAATCTATGGTTGTGGGCATCTCGTAATGGTTTTCGTTTCTCTGCGGCCAAGACGACTGTCGTCCACTTCCATAGATTACGCGGAATACAGCCAGCCCCCAATATTTTAATGAACAACGTTGTTTTACCTGTCTCCGAGACCGTAAGGTTCCTGGGACTTTTATTCGATTTTAAACTAACTTGGATCCCCCACATCAAAGACCTGAAAGCGAGGTGTGTTAAAGCTTTGAATTTACTTAAAGTTGTGAGTGGTCGCTCTTGGGGTGCTGATAGGGAAACCTTGATGCGCCTCTATAGAGCCTTGGTGAGATCAAAACTTGATTACGGCAGTTTTGTATATGGTTCCGCTAGACCCTCGGCGTTAAAGATGCTCGATAGCGTCCACCATGCTGGCATTCGACTGGCTACTGGTGCTTTTCGTACCAGTCCAGTCGTCAGCATCTGTGCCGATGCCGGTGAGCCCCCTCTTTCTTACCGGCGGTCTTACCTCCTGGCATCTTACGTGTCGAAACTGCATTGCATGCCAAATAATGTTGCTTATTGCCCTGTGTTTCATCCCCCTAACCGTGTCTTGTATGAAACTAAATGGCGTAGTACAAGGCCGGTTGGGATTCGGATGCTATCGGTTTTCGACACGTGTGGGATAGTCCTGCCAAAGGCTATCCCCACATCACCAGGTCGAGTTTCTCCATAGAAGATACGCCCTCCGAAATGCCATTTTGATCTTGCCAAGTTCCCTAAAGCGACCACCCCAAACTTTGTATATGAGAGGACCTTTAATGAGCTCCTCTCCACTCGCTTTCACGGATTTGAGCGCATCTACACTGACGGCTCTAAATCTGGAGCCTCCGTGGGATGTGCTTTTGTTGTGGAAGGATCCAATTTTAAATTTGGTTTACCTAAAGAAACCAGTGTTTTTACGGCTGAATTATATGCCATTTTTAAATCTTTGTGTTTTGTTTACCGAAGTAGTCACCGTTCTGTCCTCATCTGCACGGATTCCATAAGTGCTCTACTCCTGGAATCCCCTCGTGCAGATGATACATGAGCAAATTTTTAAAATTGATTCATTAAGCACCCGGCTCGCCTTTTGCTGGATTCCTGGTCACTCTGGTCTTCCAGGAAATGAACTGGCGGACCAGGCAGCCAAGGAGGCAGCACGCCTGCCTCCGGAGGCGAGTCTGGGTGTCATGTTTTTAGCTCTAAAGGGTTATGTTCGGCGTGGAGTCTTACGCACCTGGCACGAGCAGTGGGTTTCGACCCCTGCTCAGAACAAGCTGCGGTCCATCAGGGACGGTGTGTCGCGATGGCCCTCTTCTATACGGAAGTCTAGAAGAGAGGAGGTCATCGTGACGAGACTCCGCGTCGGGCATACTTCATTGACCCATAGTTTTTTACTGAGAGGGGATCCACCTCCAGTGTGTGAGTTTTGTGATACTCCCCTTAGTGTGCATCACATTTTGGTGGAGTGTCGCAAACTAGCCCCTATCCGTCTGGCTCTTGATTTTAAAGGTGACTTACGTTTTTTATTACGCGATAGTGCGGATGGAGTTATTTGTTTACTCCGTTTTATACGCCAGGCGGATCTTTTTAATGCCATTTGAGTCACTTTTATAAAGTGGCTCTTTTGGATATTATCTCATATTGAGATCTTTTTAACAGTTTTATTAAAATTTAACATGTTGTTTTGTCATTTTAAACGTATTATAATTTTAACATGTTGTGTCATTTTAACGTGTTATATTTTAATATGTTTATTTTTGTCCTTGTATTGGAGTGATACACTTGTGGTTTTTTTTAGCAGGTGTATCACTTAATTTATACTAAGAGCACATTTGAGCACTCCTATGGAGTGTCTCAGATGGTGAATGTTTTATCTCTTTCCCCAATGGGGATTTTATTATGTTTTTCAAGGCCCTAATGACCTCGATGTGTCGATGGGCCTTTAAACCATAATAATAATAATAATAATAATAATAATAATAATATATCAAATCTACCATGTTCATCGCTACTCCAGCTATCAGGACCTTAAATTAGCCTTGTGTTAACAAATTGAACTAAAAACTATTCTTAATATCTAGGTAGTAAGAATAACCTATACTTACTATTTTCTCGAGCGATACAAATCCGTAGCACAACCTCCTTCGCAGTGGAAGTAAGGCCATCAGTTCCATGTCGATTGTGGCATGTGAGAATAACTTTCCCAGCAAAATTGGTAGGCCCTTTCGCTATCGCTCATAGGAATGCTCTTGTGCTGATATAATCTGTCGGTTCAGTAAGTACACGTTAAACACCCCAAATAAAAGAGACGTAACGAGGCGAAAAATTGCTTAAGGCAGTTTTCTTGCTAACCACTTAGGTGGTCTAGGGTGCCACTCTCGTAATAGTCTAAACTGTCGATAACGAGGAGATTGGGGTTC
Organism: Timema cristinae; assembly: GCA_039000515.1. Classification (NCBI taxonomy): domain Eukaryota; kingdom Metazoa; phylum Arthropoda; class Insecta; order Phasmatodea; family Timematidae; genus Timema; species Timema cristinae. The sequence continues at coordinate 108,507,639 of JBCFYV010000012.1, forward strand.
GATCCCGCTCGGGTGTATTAAGGGAGATTTTTCTAAATGTTTTTCCACTCTCCCTCCACGCAAATGTTTGCACACTTGATTTAAATTAAACCTTCCTCATCCCTAATCCATTAGCGTAACTAGTACATAAGCAAAGCTTATAACCCTAACAGGGAGTAAGACGGGGTGCTAGGAACATCCTGAATTCGAAGCCGCAGGGCAATAAGGGCTTTGGGGTTAGTACGTGTAATTAGGAGTTCACTAAGGTGTGGTCCAGGTTGCTACAGTACATATTCTAATATGAAGAACCTTTTAGAAAATACAAAAATATTGTTTGCAATCAACATTGATAATATTTTACTATGAATGTTAGTGTTATTTTATCGTTATTTATATAATCAATCACCCTTCCTTCACCTCTGACAAGACATCTTGTGAATGTGGGGAATGCCAGGTCTCCACCGTGGTTCGGATTCCACGTTAAACTGTAGGTCCTTCATTTCAACTCACAATCACCCTACCATTACACATTAGCGTAAGTGCGTATAACCCGAACGGGTAGTAAGACGCGGTGCTAATAATAATAATATATAATCAATCGAAAGTGGCAGCAACAACTTACATTACTTGACATATGTTATTATTATTATTATTATTATTATTATTATTATTATTATTATTATTATTATTGGCACCGCGTCTTACTAACCGTTCGGGTTATACGCACTTACGCTAATGTGTAATGGTAGGGTGATAGTGAAATGAAATGGAGGACCTACAGCTTAACGTGGAATCCGAACCATGGTGGAGGGCTGGCATTCCCACATTCCCAAGTTGTGATTAATACACGTCTTGTCAGAGGTGAAGGAAGGGTTCGGCAATCAGATAAATCTGTGCCGCGACCGAGGATTGAACCCCGGATCCCAGTACAGAAGTCCGACACCTTACCCCTAGACAACCAGGTCGCCGACTTGACATATAAATATGTGACGGTAGATTTAGTAACTTCTCTCAGATAAGGCTATAGTAATTCTTACCGTGTTGGAAGAGCCTTTAAAACCCCACATATACATATTCTTATAGGAACGCACTTTACTGTCTCGGGGGGACTGTACTGCCATTTTCAAGATATTATTCTATTAACGCTTGTATGTTATCTTCTCTGGTGTGTTCACTTGTTTGGACCATCACACACGAGAAAAAATCCATCATTTTGAAATTTAAAAAACTGGTAAAAAGTGAAAATATAAACGTAAATCAGAAGAAGAAAAAATTGCGTCATGGTTTCTAAAGCAAAAAAACCAATAAACACCTAATCATAAAAATAATGTTAAGTGGTTATGAGATATTGAAGGGGGGAAGAATGAATAATCACCCCCTTTTTTATACGCAACTTTTATAATTGTTTTTGCTCTACGCCCTACTACCCATCCTGTGTAAAACTATTACCTCCATGGCGTCAACCCGCACGCGAGTGTGTTGGCGAAGATAGTGCCAACATTTGCGTAAAGAGGATTTCCTGTGGTCAGCACAACGAACCCTCTGGTTGTTAATCTCAGTTTTCTAAACTGGAGCAGCTACTCTTTTGTTCAAGTAGCACCTCATTTGTCTTCATGAGGCTGAGTTTGACCACGTTCCGAATTCACTGTTTTACAGTAGAATCTGGAAGTGCTGTAGATCGAACCAGGACCTCTGGATCTAGAGCCAGCAACTCCGACCACTAGATCAAAGAGACGGTATACACGCTCTTTAATTACGCTAATTGAGTAGGGATGGATAAGGTAGAATTGATAGAATAAGCATCCGCTCTTGCCTGGAGGGGTTATCTGAAACAATTAAGGAAAAGTCGCCCCTAGTAGACCTAGCCAGGATTTGATCTCTAACCTTCCCTTCACCGTCAAACCGGATTATATGAGCTAGATGTTTAGTCCGCGTGTCCACATAATCGAGAGCGCCTTGGTGGGTTATTGCGTTTAGGTAGGTAGACAGGCTTCTGAGTTACAAAAGTTACTAGAGCTATTTTCATACATTCAATACGTCAAGTCATATAATCTTCAGCTGTCCCATTCTACCATTAGTTGCAATAACTGGATAAAACCATTACATTTTGTACATTAATCACTGTGGTTTTTCTCATCCTTGCTACACACAAATGAGTGTGCACTTTCTTTTTGTAAATTTCCTCATCCCAACCTCTTAAATTAAGCTGTTAGTGACCATGGCGTCAAACGTAATAATCAACACAATATATAAACGTAAATTTTTTATGTTATGTCAACTCAACTTATTATATTTTGGGTGTACACTTTAAAACCAGTTTTGTTCATCACTAATTAACTATATAAACTAAGAAACAAAATGAAGGAGTTGAATGAATTTATAAGGTTCCACACCGACCTTCACCTCAAGATTTATCGTAAAATCATATTATGAAAAGAAAGGGTGAGATGTTTTAGAAACGAGTCAAAGAGTCGGATGTTCTAACCTCTCTTCTAACTGAGCTAGTTTTTTTTAAAAAAACATCCCTAGTCTGCGCTTCAGAGGACCGCAACTCTCCTGATTAAACGCAATCAATGCACCTCCTCTCGCGTCCAAATTGTTTGTTTTGTTTTATAACCCCCTCCCCTCCACCCCCCACAGCCCCACGCTTCTCCCTCCTTGTAATTTGTTGACGTGAGACTATTTATTCCCTATGATTTGAGAGATGGTGGGATTCTGGTCTCACGTTTCGCGAGGATTTATTTCTCGACTAAATTAGACAGGAACTTGAATCTACATCGTATTAAAATATAATAGAACCTCGTTAATCCGAACTAATTGTGACCGAAGTGCTTTCGGATTAGTGAAAATTCAGATTAAATGGTAGAATACTGAAAGGCTTAGAGGGAGTCACAGAGTAGATTTCACAAATTTCAAATTAAATTGGAATTGAGCTTTATATAGTTTACATTCAATTGACAGATCGATATCATCTACTATAGTTTTACATTTACAATTTATCTTTTTACAGTATTGTAATTATTTTTAGTTAGGCCTACGTTAAAACACATTGTATGGACTACAACTTGTAAATATTTAAGATTTATTATCACTGTTTCTTTCACTTATCGTTTAAATTTGAATTTATAACAAAGATTTCAATGGACTTAGTTTTCCCCCCCTCCCCCCTCCCGTTTTCTAAAAAATTGGGTTAGGATTATCCGGAACTTTGTATTACCGGAGTTTGTTCTAATGGGATTTTACTGTACCGTCCTGTTTTAAAAAATACACGTACAGTCTAAATTTGTTGTAATAAGCACGGAAATAACGATCACTGTTGTAATGAGCAAAAAAAGAAGTAATTATTCTTAACTTACGCGTATTCCAATACAATTGCTTACTTTTTTTAACGAGCATATAATACCGATATAACGTTACAGATTTGGGTAAATAAGTAAACATTCTTAATAATGTTTCGGGTAGTAAAAAATACCCAATTATTGTACTAGACAAAAATGAAACGGGTTAGTTACTTCACTTTTATAACTACCCGCATCGGATTACGGGCTGGTTTATGACTTTGCCTTGTCCTTTGTGACCTTTCCCACTCTAAAGTCCGTTCACCGTAGGAATTGTTCTCTTGAAAGACCTTTTTTCCTACCAGAAATCTATTATATTGTAGGATATTGTTAGGAAAAAAGACCTTTCAGAGAGTAATTCCTACCGTGAATGAAGTATACCTATTATTTCTCCACTGTCTAGCCTCTAGCCCTGCTTCCCCACTTTACCCAAACACCACCACGACTGTAAATTTATGGCTAAATAAATTGTTTGTAGTATTTCTGTGTACAAGCACATTAATACAAATAAAATAAAATGTTTTATGTAATTATATTATTTTCTCTTCTAATGTAATCTAATGAAAAAAAAGCCAGGTGAGGAACACTCTAAGTAGCTTCTAGGAGCATCCAATTTCTCGATATTAACTGGGGGAGAAAGACCTAAAAAATACTTTTTTGTACACCCCCCCCCCCCCTTACCCTCTTACACAAAAAAAAAGTTCTGCCACTACCGTAACAATGTTATTATTTTTTAGGGTTTAGTAGTAAGTCTTAACATCATGCCATAAGCTTAACATTTAAAAAATAACCTTCCCCTCCCCCCCAAAAAACAATAAATTCTCCCACGTTAAAGCCAAGTTAAACTGTAATTTGAATAAGTTTGATTACGTGTGAATTATATTGCAATTCTTGGCACTAGTATTGGACTTAGGCTACTCTATTAATTATTAATGTTGAGTGCGTGTACATTAATTATAAATTCTTCCTCCATCATCCTTGCCCTCTAACCCCCCCCCCCCCACACACACACACATTGGTGTAAATATTTGGATAGTCTGGACAAGGTAAGATGAATTGCACAAATATTATATTTTAAAAACATAACAAAAATTACACATTTTACTTGCAAGATATTATAAACAGTTTTTCTGAATCTTTATCAGCGATCCAAAAATCTAGTTAAAAAGAGATACCAATGCAATGGCTTTCCAGAAAATATTTATTTCCCCTCCCTCTTTCTGAATATCTTCATAGGAGAATAGATAAGAACTATACTTGACATCGTGAATTAGTCTGTAGAGCGTGTGTATACTTAACTAAGAGTTCCGGTTTCAAACCTTGGTGAGAGCCAAGAATGTATCCATGTGAAACCGGGGATTCCTCCTTTTCTCTGAGCGGTAAATTACAGCCTTAGGTCCGGGTGTAGGGTTTGGCATTGAATTAGTTTTGGGTCAACGACACACGAGCGCTCCCGATTCCGAAATAATAATAATAATAATAATAATACATATATTAATTCAATACACACACAGGGTGTTCGGAAATTCATAGCCCAAACTGCACATATAGCTTTATTGAACCATAAGTAATATAAAATACCTCTACACTTACATCCGGAAAACTATGTAAATACCATTAAATTGTGTTCAAAGTTTCAGCGTACAGCGCCGGGAAAGTAAAACTGTTCAATCATGCGTGTACAAAAGGTTGCATAGGAGCTAGGCGTGCGGCACTACACACCTCAACATCTCGGAGCACGGCAACAGTACATACCACAATTAATAGTAGACAACACACCAGTCCATCTAAAAATGAGAATACGTTCTGAGGGTCGTCATTAAAGGACCTACATCACAGAAAATGCTTGCCATTGTTACATGCGCAGTGCCACGCGCCTAGCTCCTATGCAACCTGTTGTACACGCATGCTTGAACAGCTTTGCTCTCCTGGAGCTGTACGCTGAAACTTTGAACACAATTTAATGGTATTTACATAGTTTTTCGGATGTAATTGTACAGGGATTTTGTATTTCTTTGGATTCAAACAAGCCATATGTGCAGTTTGCGCTATGAGTTTCCGAACACACTTTTTAGGGGCGTGTCCAACACGAGGGCATTAACGGTTTAAATAAAGATAATGGTATGAGGTAGATGGATTAGATTATACATTTAAAAGGGACTGCACCGACATCTGCATAGCTTGAAAAATAAAAATCTCAGGAAGCAGCCGGCAGGGCTCGAACACGAGCTATAAAATCCCACCTGGCGTAATCCCAAGTGTTGTTCGAACTTGCACCCCTGTTTCTCCCTTTATTTAATTATCGTCAGCCTTGCTACTGTACTGTAGGGTAGAACCTTCGGAGGGTTGAATAGAATCAAGTCCTCCCCTCCGACCCTGTATTTGTCCCCCTCCTAAATACGTCCTATTGTAAAGAGCTAGAGCTTCCAGCTTGAAGTATACAAAGCGCCCTTACACACAAGTAATACTCTGGACACCTCTTTAGAATTTCTCCTCCCCTGATCCCTGTTGCATGTATGTCTCCTCATCTCTTTATATATACAGCATGCCTGCTAGCTAGACCTGGACAATTTTTTTTGCCGGGGGCTGCATTGAGAATGTTAAAATAAGAATGGGCCACCAAATACAATATTAGTTTCAGGAATACGCTATATTTTTTTATAAAAATAATAAGTTATTTCGCATCTTAAATAGTTGCGGAGAAATAATTAAAGTTGTAAAAATCACTTTATGTAAAGTATCCTCTAAATCATTTGCATGAGAAAATTAGAATTACCATCTTGTTAATAACTAGAAACAGTGTCTAGATATAAAATTTAATCAAAATAGTTTGAGCGAATTTTAAGAAAATCTATTTTTTCTCTCTTTTTGCCCTTCAGTAAACTACCCTTAATATTATGGTTGGATAGTTAATTCCAAAAAACCCTCGGGGGTACGGGGGAGCTATCCCAACTAGCAAGTTTTAGCCCAATCGGTAAAATAGTTTCGGCTCAAGCTCGAGGTACAAACAGAAAATTTGGCGAAAAACACATTTTTTTGCTTCAGGGGGGTCATAAAACGTCGATATTTATCAAAATCTCGAGTTAGATTTTTTGGCGAGATGTTAAGAGAAAGTAAAGATTGAATAAACAACATAAAAACTAATTAATTTTAGTGACTCTCCATTAAAACATAAATTAATGAGATGAATACAATTTTTATTAAGGTATCTTTCATCATTTCTGTCAGGTGCAAATTTGGCAGTAGAAATAAAAAACTGCTTGTAAATAAAGGTTCATCGGTGTGTTGAATATACATTTTAAATATGTTCATAATGATATATATTATAATAATGGTATTTTTACACTAATATTTTTTAGATACATCTTCTTCCCCTGGTACCTTGTTTATTCTACCACATCACTTTTTTTAGTCTCATGTTTCTTTTAGTTTTGTTAGCACCGCGTCTTACAATCCGCCCGGGCTCTTACACATATCAATGTACTAATTACGTTTTTGTATTAAGGATGAGAACGGTTGAATTTAGAGAAAGTTTGGAGAGAGTGTGGAAAACTATTTTGTAAAAACAAACTTCAGTACACCCGACCGGGGTTTGAACCATAGATGTGAGATGGAAAATGTTCTTTTAGCTATTTTTTTTCTGAAAAAACTATTTAAATAAGAATTAATACAATCGAGATTTCCAAATTTTTAAAGTTTACACGTTAGTTTAATTGTATCTTTAACACCGGAAACATTGTTAAATAAATTACAATAAAGCGATATTCGCGATTCAAGTACTCTTCTTAAAATCACTTATCGACTACAGCGTTTGGTGGTTGAATGTGTCACTAACGTCGGGGTTCACCAATTTAGTATGGACTAGATGTGTTAAAATTTTAATCTAATCCTTTACGAATTACCTTTCTCTTGTTATTTTGATTCGCCTTTTACTATCTTCCCATAACTTTATTTCCCAATTTCTATATAACGTATATATTTACTACCTCATTTTATTTGTGCATAAATTTCTTTTTGTCGTTATATTCCTCATCGTAAATATGATTAGCTTTATATTCTTTTGTTCCATATGCATGCGACTTTCTCCGGTTATTAATTTTTTGCCCAAGTCTATCTTTCACGTAACAGGTACCTTCTTTTGTGATTTCTTATTTCCTTTCTCTAGAGTTATTATCACTAGACTGCGCATCAAATATAGAACTAATCTGCAACAACAGACTCCAAGACTTAGCACCAAATATTCATCCATCATGAACCATAATGTATTGCAATCTGTTAAAATAATTATTACTCCTAGACCATTCAGAAAATCTAAGGATAACAGAAGTAAAAAGTACTTTAACCTGAAAAAATAGACTTATTACTACTAAACTGTGCATCCAGTACACAGTCAACAGGAGCAACATGTAATGAAACTCCCCAAATGGCGTTATGAGTTCACGGCCACAGATATTACTTGCGCTGTCTATGGAAATTTTTCTTAACTTGTGGATATATTTATCATTCGATATATCGCAAGGTACATTACCTAAAGTTACGATGTATTGATAAAATTGTATCGATATATGGGCTGTTTCTGATGTATTGAAATGTATTGGTAAAGGACAGTGCTACCCAAAACTTTTAGAATCACGACCTAATTTTTAGAACGACACATTTTCATGACCCACCTAGCTCTAAGGGGCAGGAGAGCGGGTATTTTTTAATTACATTTTGGTTACTTTTTTTCCCATCAGTATTCATATATGATGAGTCTAATTTATTCCCGTTTTTTATTTTATTTTTTCGTGTTTTCATGTCCCCATTTTCTTACATGATTTTCAAATTTCAAATTATTACAAAATTTTCACATTTAAATAACTTTCCGTGACCACCATAAATCGACCCGCAACCCATCATTGGATCGCGACTTACAGTTTGAGAACTACTGCTCCAGAAGAAGTTGGATTACAGCATTTTGTTTACTTTTGAAAAATATAGGAAAGCATGAAACTCTTATTGGTAAATAATAATATGCCTGATTTTCTGAAATAAAAGAAGTATGTTAAAATGTATGTAAGATGTTTAAATATTTTCAAAATCAATTCCCTTAACTTGTTAATGTTTTCTTATGGCTGTTGAAATACTAGAAAAGTAAAAAAAAAGGGGGGAGGGGGTAAAACCGACTCGGTTGATAAAAATAGGGGGGAAAAAATTGTTCAATTTATAACATTCACAAGCACTTAAGTTTAAAAAATTAAATTGATATATATTTTTTATATCGATATATTGTTGCTATTCCCAGTCACAACCACGGCAGCGCAGGGACATTTGCTAGGTAGGCCTATGCGCGATCTAGAGGTAATAAGTCTACTGTCGTCACCCCCTATAATTCCACTCTTCCCCTTCCCTACCTGTCAGTCACAATCTCAACTCCCGACGCGACACACAATATATAATTCCTCCCCAACCCAGCTGAACAAACAACTCTATCAAGCTACCCTGTGCAGGATGGAATGAACTATTGGAGGGTGACGTGTGGGGGTGCTTCGTTCCAACCCCCCCCCCCCTGCCCTTGCTCTTTTAGACGTCCTGTAGGGTCTTCGTAGAGGGACGACGCGAGTGGTCATCGCTAGTTGCAACTAGGGATAACTGGAGTACGACAATATTAATAGGTGCCAATTTTAAATTCTAAAAAAGAATCTTAAAAATCTATAGGTAGGTTAAAACAGAAGTTGAACTCGCCCAGTGCTACCAACTTTTGTATTTTTAGTATAAATTTTGGATTCATACATAATATTATGACAAAATGATAAAAGCATCTACTTATATCAGCGTTTTTAAACCGGTGTGCAGCGAAAGGTCAGAAGTTGTGCTACAGGAATTTGGGAGAAGATAAAAAAGAAGCGAGATTTTTTTTAGATAGAAGTAAAAATAAATAAAACCTTTTTAAATCCATGGTCAACATTATTTTTTTAAACACCATGGTTATTAGAATTTTAGCAAATTGAGATTTTAAAACACAATGATAATACTAATTTATTTAATTTTAGCGCCTTTTTCAGTGTTTTGTGAGTTGAAAAAGGTTGAAAATTGCATTATTATACAGGATGGCCCACGGATAAGTAGCCCGCCTCTTATATCCAGCAGGCGCCTCACTCTGAATTGGAGGTCAATCCCCTTCCACCCACATTGTGACATGAAGAATGAGTCAATAAAGTTTTAGACAAGCAGTTCACTTGTTCATTCTTCATATCACAATATGGGTGGAAGGGGATTGACCTCCTCCAATTCAGAGTGAGGCGCCTGCTGGATATAGGAGGTGGGCTACTTTTCCGTGGGCCACTCTGTATAATACATAGGCAAGGTGAACCGTAAAATGTGGAACCCACTTTAGCGGTAGACATAAGACTTTAAAATAATAAAAAAAAGTTAATACAAACATGTAACCCATTCGACCTTGTTTACGAGCCACTGTCATGTTTGTACTCTTTGTAAAATTGAGCAGCTTAACACTATAGGAAGTGCTCAAAATAAGCAACTTCGGTCTAACGGTCACTCGCGTTTAAAAAAAAAGTAGACGCTCTCGTTTCAAATGTGGGAGAACTATGTTTTCAAAATGTAGCTGCAATTTTTTTTTTCTAGTTTAGTAGGAGTTAAATTTAAATAATTCTTATTCTAATTCAAATCATGTGCCATCTGTGTGGTTTTGTAATTTTTGAAATCAAAACGATACGATCTTTTACAATGTAATGAATATCAATTTAAATACCAACGCAATGAAAAATGTATTATTATTATTAACAACACCGCGTCTTACTACCCGTTAGGGCTATACGCTCTTACGCTAATGTGTAATAGTAGGGTGATTGTGAGATGAAATGGAGGACCTAAAGTTTAACGTGGGATCCGAACCACGGTGGAGGCCTGGCATTCCACACATTCACAAGTTGTGATTAATACACGTCTTGTCAGAGTTGAAGGAAGGGTTCGGCAATCAGATAAATATGTGCCGGGACCGAGGATTGAATCCCGGACCCCCCCCCCCTCCCTCCAGCACAGAAGTCTGACACCTTACCCATAGACCATCAGGTCACCAAAAATCTATTTAATTAATATTTACTATTCTTTTGACGAACAAATATACGGCATTATATAGAAAATGGGCGTAACAAATGTATCTTAAAGGGGAAGGATTTTACACTGAGGCTTACTTTCACAATTTTTTTAAACTAACTGATTCCTGGATTTTTAAAGGGAATTTTGAAACTTTTCGTTTAAATTTTGGGGTTGCATTTTGGCATAAAAAATGCACCTGAAGATCAGAGAAGCCCACGTTTAAAGGATTTGTTCGAAAAAAATATAATAGCTTGAGTTAAACCTGTTATCAAGGCGATTTTGTATTAATTTATTGACACGCTCTTCTTATGGGTAGATTAAGTCAAGTAAGTGTTTAAATCATCACTAAAAAAAGTTGTTTTAGTAACTTATTCTACCATACAAGATTGGACGTGCTATACACAGATTAAGGATGTGAGTCGCTACTCTACCATACAAGATTGGACGTGCTATACACAGTAAAGGATGTGAGTCGCTACAGATGTAACAATTCGCCCCCAACTTGTGGCCGCGATTGCTGGCTGGAAGAGTCACGTGACTATCGGATAGCATCGCTCACGCGACATAAGAAGGGACTTGGCATCACGTGATTACAGAGCGCTCTCTGCCCACCAGACGGACCGATGGGGAGGGATAAGGGATAATTTAGACGTCTCGTTGAGGGTCGCTTGAGAGAGGTTCAGTGCCGAGTCCGTGTGACTTGTTGGAAGTTGAAAGATCTTTTCGGGGCGATAACGTCTCTTGCATGATGAAGGAATCAATTAAAAACTTAGGGCGTACGGGGAAACGTGTTTTTTTTATTTAACACGTTCTTTTCTTGTTCCCCTTGACATTCCCCTCACCGGGGGGCACGCGGACAAAGGTGTCAGGCTCATATTGGTATAGCTTGTTGAAAGATGGGTAAGTTTGTGTTTGAAACGCGGCGGCCGGAAGCGTTGAGATGTTTTTCCCCTCTTATTTCCTTTAATTACCTTATTGGTGTAGGTCCTTAATATGAGGATCGTCCGCAAGGGTGGTAGTACGCATCGCAAGGATGTATTTGTTGCATCATTAATTGCTTTAGAAGATCCACCATTTATTTACTTCTTCTATCTTCTTTATTATATTAATAAAATGAATAGTTTGTCTGTGATGAGCCTTGCGCGATATCTACAGCACGCTGAGGTTTGCACTTTTTTTAAAAAAAATAGTAGCCCCAACATGCGCACGTCGAAGCTGGAATTTTATTATTTTTGATTAGAATTTTTTTTAAATCTATTAAAAAACTGGGTCGGAAGAAATAAAACGAATAGATTTTTTTCTGTCTGTTTGAAGCGAAGAAAAACGTTGCCCCGAGTACTTCTGCTAGTCATGCAAAAAAAAAAATCATTATTCTTTGCTGTATTAATTTTTGGACGACATTTTACTCAAACTGAAACCCGCCTCGGTGGCGTAATTATCTAACGTGCTAGTTTCATGTAGAGCTAGACTGCTGAGGACGGGGAGATTGAGATTAGAATCTCGTTCGGCTGAACTGGGGGTGGTTTTTCCTAAATGGTTTTACACTCTACCTCTACGCTAATGTGGGTTCACTTTCTCTATATTCATCCTTCCCCATTCCTAACCCATTAGTGTAATTGGTACTTAAGCGTATAACCCGAATGGGTAGCAAGACTCAAACTGAGCCACTTAGTTCTTGCATTCAATTCTTAACATTTTATGTTACACTGAGTATCCCCCGTATGGGATCGCCCCATATTAACACTAATTAGGAATCAGGAAGGTAAAATTGAGATGAAATGTACACACATTTTGTCGAGGTGGATTGAAAAATCATCTAGGAAAAAAAAAAACTTCAGAACAAACTGTTGAGATTCTAAACCAACCTCCCCCCCCCCCCGGCAAGCCAGATAAGACGAGACTGATGCCTTTGCTGTAATTATTGTTGGAAACATAACGTTAGTAATTTTACGTCTGAGGAACTTGAAAAACAAACTTAGCTCGTATTTTATAAACCTAATGATTACACCATCACTAACAATAATTATTTAAGTGAAGATAACGTCCCTTTTAAATTTATTTTCTTAATGTCTTACATGTGTATCGCACAACTAGAGTGATCCTCCCTCCCCCCTTATCTTCGCCCGTAGTTGAGCTCTGTCCTAATGGTCGCACGTAATTGAGGACCACTCCCGATGGTTGTATTGGAGCGTCTTTTCGAGCGATGTTACCATCACATGCGTTATGGCGTGTGGGATAATGGGCTAATGTTGTAAAACCATGTCGGAACGAGACTCGGTCCTGTGATGTTTGTTATCGTTGTCCGAGTTAAGAGATTTGACAGCCCCTTTGAGCGCAAAGAGATTTACAGTGACTTCTCGTCGTAGCTTGTTGCTGGTTAGGACGGCGAGCTTAGGATCACTAGTCCAGGGGAGAGGGGGAGGGTTAGGGTTAATGTAAGGGTTAGGCCGCTATACGTTCACATAACTTATGCCATTAAATTAATATCTATATTAATAAAATAAAGAGTTTAGTCTGTCTCTCATGAGGATTCGCGTGATATCTACTGCACGCGAGGACAAACATGTGCACCTCGAAACTGGAATTTTAAATTTTAGATTATGTTTTTTAAATTTGTTATTATTATTAAAATTATTATTAGCATCGCGTCTTACTATCCCGTTCGGGTTATACGCACTTACGCTATTGTGTAACGGTAGGGTTATTGTGATATGAAATGGAGGACCTACAGTTTAACGTGGGATCCGAACCATTGGTGGAGGCCTGGCATTCCACACATTCACAAGTTGTGATCAATACACGTCATACACGTCTTGTCAGAGGTGAAGGGAGGGTTTGGTAATCAGATATATCTGTGCCGGGACCGGGGATTGAAACCCGGACCCCCAACACAGAAGTCTGACACCTTGCCCTTAGACCACCAGGTCACCTTTAAATTTATTAAAAGCTGTATTAGAAGAAATAAAATGCAGAGATTTTTTTTCTGTCTGTTAGAAGCAAAGAAGAGAGTTGCCCGGATTAATGCCGAGTTCTTTTGCTAGTAAGTTATGGTTATATTACTAAGCCATGCCTATCATTTATGTTAGTAGTCAGGGAATACAATTTTGGTCTTTTCCGACAAATTAGTGCATCCGTGCACACGAGAAATGGTGGCAACGCGAGTTAGTGTCATCAGTTTTTTATTACAAAACATTTTTTTACCAAATAAAATAAAATATTGCTTCATTATAAACATAGTTTTATTCTCTTCACATGGTGATATCAACAATTGTTGAACATCTGTCAAGTACATAGCGGCATTAGATGAGAAACTTTTTAAATGAAGAGAAACACTTATTAAATTTCAGGACACCCTTGTCAGATATTCAACAACTTTTGATATCACCATGTGAAGAAAACTAAACTCTATGTTTCTACTGGAGCATTTTTTTTTATTTTGGGGCAAAAAAATATATATATATTAAAACTATAAAAACCCTTGCCTTAACTCGAGTGTCCTACCTTAATAAAGTACAAGACGTCAAATAAGCTTACTAACTTGTGAACTATCAGCTATTATGGCGAATATTGGCAAAATAAATAATTATAATGAAAACTTGGGTGTAACTTTGTAGTTTTCATCGATGCTTAAATACAAACGCATGCGCAGAAGAAATACAAATTTTACTAGTTTGGAAAATCGAAAAGTGATTTCCTTGTTCCTCGAACAAAATAAAAACAAAATATCTTTGTTTTGTAACAAGGTTAGATGAAAGTGAAATTTATTTAAATACATTTTACAGATTATTAAAAAAATTCACTGAACTTATTTATTTATATTAAACAAACATTTTTCTGGAACCCCTTTTAATGGTCGCATGATCTAAGGCCCAAGCCAACATTACTCTCGCAATAGATTTGACTGCCCATGATGGAGAGATCGCGGTTAGAATCCCTTCGGGGTGTACTTAGGGTGGCTTTTCATTAATTGATTTCCACTCTCTCTCCACGAAAATATGGGTACACTTCCTCCAAATTCAACATTCCTCATCCTTAACACATTAGCATAATTTGTATGTATGCTTAAAATCTGAGCCAGTAGTAAGATAAGCTAATAAAAAAATCTGAGAATAATTATATTTTGGTTGATAAACAATCATCAAATTATGGATGAAAACAATGACCATGTGAGAGCACGTGGTATTTTTTTGTAGTCGCTACTTCGCTGGTTATTTTATGATAAGTGCCATCATTAGTTGATTAAAAGTTTCTCTACTGAATTAAGTACGAAAACATCGACCGTGTGAATAGGGAATTTAAGCTACTAGAAAAAAAGCATTCATCCACAAAGGTCTGGGAAAAGTTCAAAGAATTTTTTTTATATACGTTTTATTTTCATATACGTACGTTTTTACATTATTTTTATCGGATGCCATCAGGTCTTGTCAGTTAGACATTGCTGGTCTTCCACTGGCAATGGCGGACATGTAACCGTCCTCTGAGGTTGTGGTGCCATGAAGGTGGAATTACTGCGTCCCGATGTGATGATCATGTGTTGCCAGTAGAAGTCTTAAACCTAATTTAAGCCTAATTAACCAGACCAGGGCGACCACAAGAACCATTCCTCTTCAAGAAAAATACATATGATACTACCGTAAATGGAACCCGGGACCCTTAGACTAGTAGTCAGGCATGATGGCCACTAGACCAATCCACTCATTGAAATACGAAATAAACGAGCATAATCAGTGTAAACCATTATTCTTGTCTCCAGTCCACGAGATTTGGGCCAAGGATTTTATACAAAAAAGAGGAAATAAAGAGTGTTTTATTTATAGATTTGCATACACAATACAATACTGGAAAATTAGACTGTATTTTGATTATAAAAAAAACCGCTTCGGTGGCCTCATGGTCTAACGCGCTACTCTCGTGTTAAACTAGACTGCCGATAGCGGAGAGATCTAGGTTCGAATCTCGGTCGAGTGTTTTTCCCTAAGTTGTTTTCCACTCTCCCTCCACGAAAATGTGGGTACACTTCCTCTAAATATAACCTTCATAATCCTTAGAACTAAAAGCCTAATTAGTACATAAGTGCAGGCTTATAACCCGAAGACGTGGGGCGGGGTGCTTTAAGATAAGTTTTGGAAAAACTGTCAAAGTGAAGGAATTATTAAACTTATTATTTTATCAAACTGACATTTGGATACATATTCTCGAGGCGGTTAAAAATTGTATTTTTTTTAGTAGATACCCGCACCGGTTGACACGCGGAATAAATGTCAATATCATCTCTTCTGGTTTGATGGTGGAGGAGGGGGGGGGGGGAGTTTGGGACTTGGATTCCGGCTGGTGTACAGTGTACAGGGGATTATTTTCTTAAATGATTTTCTACTCTCCCTCCATAGAAATGTGAGTACACTTTTACTCTAATTCTACCTGCATCATCCATACCCCCATTAGTTTAGTGCGTTCAGCTCAAACGGGTAGTAAGTAGGACTGGGTGCACGGGAAATATTGTTGCTGTTTGGGGTCCAACTTCACTACTAAAACCCTTCTAATGTTTCAATTCCAATGACTCAATTGTACCAATTCGAATAACCATGATTTCAGTTCGAATAACTCGAGTGTACCCATTCGAATTGTTTCATTTCGAATGACTAGATTGTTTCAACTGAATATTGATGGTTATTCGGTTTGTTAGAATCACTCAATAGTGACCGTCACTAGTTGTAATGTTGTTTTTAATGTTGATGTTGCAGTGTGGTCGGCGGCAACTCACCTCAGGAGCAGCCAGGGGCGGAACCCGCCCCTAACATCGACGATTACACCAGCTACGATGAATACGCCGACTATGGGGACAGCACCAACAGGTGAGCTCTCGCTTCATTCTAGATATACTAGGATGCATCGTATGAACTCTATCTTATACTTGGATGCATTGTATAAATTAATATAATATTATTTAGCACCGCGTCTTACTACCCGTTCGGGTTTTACGCTTTAAGTACTAATTACGCTAATGGATTAGGAATTGAAAAGGTTGAATTTAAATTAAGTGAACCCGCATTTGCGTGGAAGGAGAGTGGAAAACCATTTAGGAAAGACCACCCCCAGTTCATCCGACCGAGATTCGAACCTCAATCTCCCCGTCCTCAGCAGTCGAGCTCAACACGAGCAAGCGCGTTAGCCAACTACTCCACCGAGGCGGGTCATTGTATTTGCGGAAGGATTAGCCAGTACTAATGTACCGTTGCCCAGGGACGCCCAAATGTTCTAATCGTACATCCTTTCCGTGGAGGCTCTCTCTATCTATGACCCGATGAGATGAGGAGTGATGATAGTGAATATGACGGAGTAGAGCAAATGAAAATCTTAACCTAGCTTAAGCATAACTAACCAAACCCTGGTGACGATATTAATTATTCCTCTTTCGAGAAGATTCCTCCGCTACCAGCTGGGAAACGAACCTGGAGCCTCTGGATCAGCAGCCAGGTGCTCTAACCACAATACTACTGGATCGGTTGACTATACTAGGATTATTACACTATATAGAAATAAATTAATTAATTAAAATCCATCATTAATTTATTTGTGCATCAATTGATTTCTAACAAATTTAACTATCAATACAGTATGGTTTATATTTTTTATAAGGTCTCTATTTTCTTAGCACCGCGTCTTACTACCCGTTCGGGTTATACGTGTATGTACTAATTACGCTAACAGTTTTAGAGATTAGAAAATTTTATTTATAAGAAGTGTGCCCGCATTTGGGTTAAGGGAGAGTGGAAAACTGCATTTTATACTAGAATCTATTTATAAACTTAATCTTATATTAGAATTAATTTATAAGCTGTACATTATATTAAAATGCATCTATAAACTTTATCTTATACGAGAAAGACCTCTATTAGCCTTACCTTAGACTAGAATGCATTTTATAAAGTCAATCATTACTAGAAAGCATTTATAAACCTTATCTTATATTATAATTCTTTTTTAAACTTTGTCTTATGTTATAAAGCGCTGTATAAACTTTACCTTAGTATGATCTTTCCTTTATATTAGAATGAACTTTAGGCTATTAACTTTATATTCTACTAAAACGAATTAGGTTTGGGTTTCTAATTTTAGGCGTGCTATTTTATGTTAAATTATACAACCTCTTCAGGCTGCAAACAGATTGAAAATTTTCATCTTCTGTGTAGTCGCAAGTTGCGACCTCCCTCCCGCCCACGTGCGTTTGTCAGTTGAGCTGGGTGCTAAAAACTACGGCGTAACCGACAAACTCCTGCCGTTGACGGTGTTCAAACAACAGTTTGTTGGAGCAACAGCGGTCGACGAAGCTTCCTAACACTTTGTTGAATTAACTTCTCCTCCTACCTCGCTAAATATCACCCCACTCCCCCTCTTCCTCGATTTTCTTCTTTCCGCCATCGATACACTCCACACCCACCCCCTGACTACGAATTAACTTACGATGGAAATGATGGGGGTAGAGAGGTAGTAGTCCGTTCAAAGTTTACAAGGTTTTTCCTAGACGCGTGTTAGGGATTGATGGAGATGGAAGAAACGATCCCATAGTTTACCGAGCTATCCATCACCCCTAACGTCGCAACGGTTGGCGTCGCGACGCTGCCAGAACCAAGTCTTGAGGGTGAGTTTCAGAAGCTGAACTCCATTTTCGCGTTTTAATATGATTAAAAAACGGACTTGGAACGGATTTTGAAAACTGTCAACGCACTTCAGTGCAATATTATATTGTTAACTGGCCGTTTCAGCGGCAACCTACTATTTTCAATATTTCTTTAAATAGTTTGTTATTTATATGAAAAAAATAAACTTCGTCTAACAGTGTTGAGAATATTGTTAGCTGTAATTTAAATACCAGGTATATAAGCAAACAAAATCGTTAATGTGATAGTAAATACCGAGAGCTACGTTCCTTAAGAAGATGTTTAATATCGACCAATTATATTATATCAAAGACCCCCAAACTCGGCTTCCTCTGCCAACCCTTGGCGTCCCCGCCAACACTCGGCTTCCTCTGCCAACCCTTGGCGTCCCCGCCAACACTCGGCTTCCTCTGCCAACCTTGCGTCCCCCGCCAACACTCGGGTTCCTCTGCCAACCCTTGGCGTCCCCCGCCAACACTCGGCTTCCTCTGCCAACCCTCGCGTCCCCCGCCAACATTCGGCATCCTCTGCCAACCCTCGCGTCCCCTGCCAACACTCGCGTCCTCTACAACGTTCGGCGTCACCCGACAGCGCTCAACGTCACTTGACAACACCTGAAGTCGCCCGACCACTATAGGTGTCAGAAGACAAGGCTCATAAAGAACGGAAACAGTCGACAGTACTAGGAAATACCCGACAGCGCTCGTAAATACTCGACAACGCTCGAAAACAGCCGACATCACTCGGAAATGCCCGACAACGCTCGGAAACACTTGACTCACAATTTTTGGCCGATAGTAAGTATAAAGTCGAGGCTTACTTGCCTTCATGTTGTTGCGGTAACGACAATCTCGTGTAAGGGTTGTTACGGCAACGTCCCATGTGATATTCCGCTCTAATGATTGAGTTGCCTGACAAATTTTCCCCTAAACCCTTCTTCATCCGCTCCAGACTTGCCAACTAACACTTGTGCCTCTCCTGAGAGACTTGCAGGTACTAGTTTGTTAGCGAGAAGTAATCAATCTTGGATACTTGGAGAACTTCAGGCCGCTATACATAAAATATGGTCTGTTCCTCTCGGCTGGTGTTGAGATAGACACAAGCTCTAGCTTGCATACCCTCGATGTTAGGTTTAAATTGGCTCTCAACGTAAAACTGCTTTTTTTAACCTCATCTTACACCTGTCTGGGCTATCCACATTTAATTAAACTAATTGGATAGGGTGAAGAATTTAGAAACAAATTACCCATTTTTGTATGGAGGAAGAGTGGGAAACTGTTTAGAAACATATAACCTCAATACACATGGCCGGATCAAACTCAACCTCCTTGTCACCGGAAAACCTTACCAAATGAGCCTGACATTTAGTCCGCGTGCCCATTTAATAAGATGAGATCCATTAATAAGAGTTTACGTGAATCTATCGTAAACCAACACTTTGAAGACACTTCACTAGTAGGTGCAGGGTAGTTAGTCTTTAGAATAAATTCATGTTTGCATAGTTAATAGTAAGTAAAACAGGCAACATTTAAAATATGTATTTATTAGATGTGCTGTACTAGGTTAAGTTGTTTGTAAATTGTCTACTGATACAATTTGTGTTACTATAGAGTGAGTGTACGCATTTTTTGATTGCGGTATTTTACAAAGTATTACACTTGTCGAAAACGAAAAGAGTTTAAGAATAGAGTACCATTATAGTTTCAAAGTAGTACACGAAAAGTTGAAGAATAGAGCCCGGATATTTAAACTTTCAAAGTTTTTACATAAAAAGAGTTTAAGAACTAAGTCCTAGATATTACGTTTGATTCAATTCTTACCCGGAAATGGTTGAAGAAATGAGCCACATTCGTTAGAGCGATACTTTTTTTAGCACCGCGTCTTATTACCCGTTTGGGTTATACGCCTGTATACTAATTACACTAATGTGTTAGGAAGGTTGAATTTAGACCAAGTGTACCCGCATTTGCACGGAGGAAGAGTGGAAAACCATGTAAAAAACCCCAGTATACCTGACCGGATCGAACCCCGATCTCCCCGTCTTCGGCAGTTTAGTTTATTGCGAGAGAGTAGCGCCTTAACCATGCGGCCGCCGAAGCCGTCTCTGGATTTTCAAAGTTGAGCATCAAACTAGTTGATGAATGAATGGAGCCCAGAAAACGGACCGAGACTTGAGATGAGGTTAGAATAATATAACGAGAGAGAGAGAGATAGAGAGAGAGAGGCGCGTGCACTCGACTTAGCTTTGTTAATTGAATCTAGGTGGGGGGGGGAGCAAGCAGCCCAGTGACTCTAGTGCAGACAGCAGTGATGGATGAGGCACTCCAACTGGACAATCACATCACTGTTCGCGCTCGTAGATAGCGCGCCTCTCACTAATGACTGCAACAAGTCAAGAAGTGTTGTTGGATTCAGAGGCGGAGAGGGGGATCAGCAGTCGTCATCTTATGGAGCAGCGTTCCCTTCGTTTACTAGGGTGGTATCACTTTCAACATCGTTCGCGTCAAAACTTGGTCCTCACCAGTCACGTTGGATCTGATATCAGGAAAGTTTACCAGAAAATAGTTCCATACAGGGTCTCATACCAAAGGGGAGGGGGGCACTCAATCCCCTTCTCCTTCCATCAAAAGCATTATATAATAAAATTATGTATTTTGTATTCTTCCACGATGCTAGGCTAGACAGCCTAACAGATCGCTGAGACGCGTTGCGGGATTAAAAAAAATCCCGCGTTAATTAAAGAATGGTTTTTTTTCGAGATATTCTTCACGCCAAAATAAAGATGAAAGGTAATCGACATGTCATTTTAGGATTTAAAAAAACTTATATTTGAAGTTTTATATATAAGAAAAATCATGAACATATTATATTAGTTATAAATATTAATAACGACATTTAACGTGAAATGCTGAATCTCTGAGATCAAAGTAAATGTTTATAAAAATAGGTCTAGTTCTCTATAGGCAAACTAAGTATGTTTAAAAAATTAAGATTACAACAGAACAATTTAATACAATTGGGTATTATTTTAATGCAGCGATTTTCAATCTTTTTCAACTCACCACACACTGAACAAGGCTCTAAAAACTGTCGAGCCAAACCATCAAGTTTTTAAATAAGAGATTTTATAATTTTTTTTAAAAAAACCGGTATTTAAGATTGTGTTTTAAAGTTCAATAGCTAGCATTTTAACAATTGTGACCCGCCTTGGTGACCTAGTTGGCTAACGCGCTAGTCGTGTTGAGCTCGACTGCTGAGGACGTGAAGATTAAGGTTCGAATCTCGGTCGGGTGAACTGAGGATAATTTTTCCTACATGTTTTTCCACTCTCCCTCCACGCAAATGCAGGTTCACTTTCTCTCATTCAACCTTCCTAATTCCTAATCCATTAGCGTAATCAGTACTTAAAAGCGTATAACCCGAACGGGTAGTAAGACGCGGTGCTAAATAATAATAATAATAATAATAATAATTTGACAATAAGTTATTTTTAACATTAATGTTGCTCCAATATTAAAAAATATATATTCCTAAAAAAAATCCGCTTCTTTTTGGTCTTCCTCCAAATTCCTAGAGTAAACTCGCTGACCCATCGTGTCACACTGGTTGGAAAACGTTGTTGTCGTGGCTTTGAATATTAAGAACTACCATTACCTTAAGAAATACCTTAGTGTGAGGATATTTCCCTTCAAGTAAGCGGTGCCCTTAAGTAGGGCCTACCCGTATTTTTTGTATACATACTTTTCCTACGCGCCGTGTTTTTTTTGTCTTTCATTGTTAATTATAGTGTTTGTGTATGTTTTAACAAGCACTTGACGCTAATAGCCGACGAACCGCCCGAAAACCACTAATGGAATCCAAACAAGCTGGCCACTACCACCCACTTATATTCCCGGACAAGGAGTCGAACTGAATGTGTTGTAGGGGGGGGAGGGGGGGGGAATACGCTCGGCACATAAGGGAAAAGCTTACAAAGGGTGAGACGAGCTGCAGACTTTCAGAAATCTAGCGCTTTTTTAAAAAAGGGGGTTGTTATTTTAAAATACGGTTGACAACAAAATAGAGGCGTAAGGTATCAACCAAACCAAAATTCAATGAACATCAAAATCATGGTGATGTGAAATTCGCTCATTTATGGGGCGTTTCACTCAAAATTGTGTAGCTCTGAGATTAAAATAAATGGTTAGAAACATGATCATAGCCTTTATTAATTGGTTAAAGAACTCTTCTTCTTTAGTTTGATGTTTTCTATTAATATTTATTAGATTTAATTTGTGAGATTTGTTTAGTTTACTGACATTCTCAGACTATATGTAAAACCTAACTATTCTTTACATACTCGTATGTTCCTAATCGGTGGGCACGCGGATTAAGACGCTGACCACGTTTGGTATTTTCCTGATGATAAAACGGTCTAGGTTCGAGTCATCGCCGAGTATAGTTGAGGTATGTTTTACTCAATGCGGATATATTTTCCTTAAATTCTACCTTACTCTTCCCTACCTTATTTATATAAATATTTGGATATGCCGGACGGGTAATAAGACGAGGGGTGCATGATAAAAAAAAAATGTGATCCGCATCTTAATATCCGTCCGAGATGTTACGTGTTTACACTAATGGTGTAGGAAGAGGAAGGTAGATTTTGAGAGGAGATGTACCTGGATTTTCGTGAAGGAAGAGTGGTAAACCATTTATAGAAAATGTCTTCAGTCCATCTTATAGGATTTCAAACCCCGACCTCCCATCACCGGTCTTAGTCCGTGTGCCCATTACCGCTGCAGGTAAAACATACTGCTAGTATATCACTATATAGACCTTTAGTTAGACTCCCTAACCATTTTGACAAGGAAAAGTATTTCTCTTGGCTTCATTTCCGAGTTTCCTTGGTTTATATAAATACTGACGAGTAATATATTCAAGTGTATTGTATCGTTTATTTCACTCTAAGTGTTTTTGTACACACTCGCCCAAAGAATGTGAAGACACGGGTCATTAATTAATGAATTATGCATGTATTTTGATTATTCTAGGGGAAGGGAAGCACCACATTGCTTTCATAGGGTACCATACTCTCTTTAAGTGTGACAAAGTAGGAGGAAAAAACATACTTTTTTATTTATTTTTAGAGAAGAGAAATCTAGCAAAAATCTCTCTTTTGAGAAAATTGCTCTCATTTTTTTTTTAGATTGAGGCTCGGCGATGAGGGTGGGGGAATTTGACTCCAAACGGATGAGGCCTAATTTCTACATTTTTTATGGGAGGGTGGAGGGAAAACTCATATCTCATATTCAGAAGTGCAGAACAAAAAAAACATGATCATTTGGAGGCTACAGCAAGCTTTGAACCTAAGGAAGGCCCACACTAGTTTGGATGCACTTAAATCAACTGACTCAATCAGTGCTCATGCGCCTAAATCAATTGACTCAAACAGTGCTCATACACCTAAATCAATTGACTCAATCAGTGGTCATGCACCTAAATCAACTGACTTAATCAGTGCTCATGCGCCTAAATCAACTGACTCAATCAGTGCTCATGCGCCTAAATCAATTGACTCAATCAGTGCTCATGCACCTAAATCAACTAACTCGATCAGTGCACATACACCTAAATCAACTAACTCAATCAGTGCACATACACCTAAATCAACTAACTCAATCAGTGCACATACACCTAAATCAACTGACTCATTCAGTGCTCATGCACCTAGATCAATTGACTCAATCAGTGCACATACACCTAAATCAATTAACTCAATCAGTGCACATACACCTAAATCAACTGACTCAATCAGTGCACATACACCTAAATCAACTAACTCAATCAGTGCACATACACCTAAATCAACTGACTCAATCAGTGCACATACACCTAAATCAACTAACTCAATCAGTGCACATACACCTAAATCAACTAACTCAATCAGTGCACATACACCTAAATCAATTGACTCAATAGGTGCTCATGCACCTAAATCAATTGACTCAATCAGTGCACATACACCTAAATCAATTAACTCAATCAGTGCACATACACCTAAATCAACTGACTCAATCAGTGCACATACACCTAAATCAATTAACTCAATCAGTGCACATACACCTAAATCAACTGACTCAATCAGTGCACATACACCTAAATCAACTGACTCAATCAGTGCACATACACCTAAATCAATTGACTCAATCAGTGCTCATGCACCTAAATCAACTGACTCAATCAGTGCTCATGCACCTAAATCAACTAACTCAATCAGTACACATACACCTAAATCAATTGACTTAATCAGTGCTCATGCGCCTAAATCAACTGACTCAATCAGTGCTCATGCACCTAAATCAACTAACTCAATCAGTGCACATACACGTAAATCAACTAACTCAATCAGTGCTCATGCACCTAAATCAATTGACTCAATCAGTGCTCATGCACCTAAATCAACTGACTCAATCAGTGCACATACACCTAAATTAACTAACTCAATCAGTGCACATACACCTAAATCAACTAACTCAATCAGTGCACATACACCTAAATCAATTGACTCAATCAGTGCTCATGCACCTAAATCAACTGACTCAATCAGTGCACATACACCTAAATCAACTAACTCAATCAGTGCACATACAACTAAATCAACTAACTCAATCAGTGCACATACACCTAAATCAACTAACTCAATCAGTGCTCATGCACCTAAATCAACTGACTCAATCAGTGCTCATGCACCTAAATCAACTAACTTAATCAGTGCTCATGCGCCAAAATCAACTAACTCAATCAGTGCACATACACCTAAATCAACTAACTCAATCAGTGCACATACACCTAAATCAATTGACTCAATCAGTGCTCATGCACCTAAATCAACTGACTCAATCAGTGCTCATACACCTAAATCAATTGACTCAATCAGTGCTCATGCACCTAAATCAACTGACTCAATCAGTGCACATAAACCTAAATCAACTAACTCAATCAGTGCTCATGCACCTAAATCAATTGACTCAATCAGTGCTCATGCACCTAAATCAATTGACTCAATCAGTGCATATACACCTAAATCAACTAAATCAATCAGTGCTCATGCACCTAAATCAACTGACTCAATCAGTGCTCATGCGCCTAAATCAATTGACTCAATCAGTGCTCATTCACCTAAATCAACTGACTCAATCAGTGCACATACACCTAAATCAACTGACTCAATCAGTGCACATACACCTAAATCAATTGACTTAATCAGTGCTCATGCGCCTAAATCAATTGACTCAATCAGTGCTCATGCACTTAAATCAACTGACTCAATCAGTGCTCATGCGCCTAAATCAATTGACTCAAACAGTGCTCATACACCTAAATCAATTGACTCATTCAGTGCTCATGCACCTAAATCAACTGACTTAATCAGTGCTCATGCGCCTAAATCAACTGACTCAATCAGTGCTCATGCGCCTAAATCAATTGACTCAATCAGTGCTCATGCACCTAAATCAACTAACTCGATCAGTGCACATACACCTAAATCAACTAACTCAATCAGTGCACATACACCTAAATCAACTGACTCAATCAGTGCTCATGCACCTAAATCAACTAACTCAATCAGTGCTCATGCACCTAAATCAAATGACTCAATCAATGCTCATGCACCTAAATCAATTGACTCAATCAGTGCTCATGCACCTAAATCAATTGACTCGATCAGTGCACATACACCTAAATCAACTAACTCAATCAGTGCTCATGCACCTAAATCAACTGACTCAATCAGTGCTCATGCACCTAAATCAACTAACTCAATCAGTGCACATACACCTAAATCAACTAACTCAATCAGTGCTCATGCACCTAAATCAACTGACTCAATCAGTGCTCATGCACCTAAATCAATTGACTCAATCAGTGCTCAGCATCTAAATCAACTAACTCAATCAGTGCTCATGCACTTAAATCAACTGACTCAGTCAGTGCTCATTCACCTAAATCAACTAACTTAATCAGTGCTCATGCACCTAAATCAACTGACTCAATCAGTGCTCATGCACCTAAATCAACTAACTTAATCAGTGCTCATGCACCTAAATCAATTGACTTAATCAGTGCTCATGCGCCTAAATCAACTAACTCAATCAGTGCACATGCACCTAAATCAACTAACTCAATCAGTGCACATACACCTAAATCAATTGACTCAATCAGTGCTCATGCACCTTAATCAATTGACTTAATCAGTGCTCATGCGCCTAAATCAACTGACTCAATCAGTGCACATACACCTAAATCAACTACCTCAATCAGTGCACATACACCTAAATCAATTGACTTAATCAGTGCTCATGCGCCTAAATCAACTGACTCAATCAGTGCTCATGCACCTAAATCAACTAACTCAATCAGTGCACATACACCTAAATCAACTGACTTAATCAGTGCTCATGCACCAAAACTAACTGACACAATATGCGCATGCACCCAAAAAGAGAGATACAAGCTGAACTCTACATCTACTGTTGAGAAATAGATCTTTAAATGAAAATGGTGTGTGTGGTTTTCATTCTATGTTTATTTGTTTCACCACACAACGTAATAACTATAAAACATCCATCGTGACAATAATCTAGAAGATCTGTTTATTCACTAAAAATGTATAATACTGAAAACCAGCTGTTTACATTTGTTTTGCAAAGCATTGTGTGTCAACACACATGTTTACTGGCGTGTGAATTGCTGCGCCACTCAAGCGGTTAAATGCTCTTAAGTTTTAGGTGAATGTGCGAATTAAGCTTTACCTTTACCTTGCCACATTATGTCGCGGGGGGAAGCGGGGGGGGTTGTACTGGAAGGGGGAGGGTGGCATCTTCCCCTATTGTAAGAGTTTGACCCCCAACCCCTCCCCCCATAATAATGTTTCCATAATCTAGATTATTTAATTTCCCTCTGAAATTCTTGAATATAAAGCGGAAAGATGACCTTGGATTAAAAATAAATTTAATAAACAAGAAACATCCAAAATTTTGTCAAAATCCGTATATTCATTTGAGAACTTTTATTTATTTTTAGCACCTCGTCTTACTAACCGTTCGGGTTATACAATTATGTAGGTCTACTAATCACGTTAATGGGGTAAGGATGATAAAGGTTAAATCTAGAGGTAGTGGGGGGAAACCACCCTCAGTACACCGGGCTGGGATTGAACCACGATATCCCCGTCAGCAGCAGTCTATTTTACTGCGATAGTAGCGCCTCGGATCATGCGGCCACCGAAGTGAGTGATTTTAAATTATTCGATCAACACCTCTCTCACACACACAAGTAGTTTAGTAAGGTGTATGGCCCAATTTGACCTTTGACCCCGAGTTGTGTGACGTAATCATTGCGTGTTATGTCGCAACACTCCCCCCTGGGTTTTCCCTGGTGACTCATACCTGGTGCTAGTATATTTCCATCTCACCTGAATTTCCCCTCTGGTTATTTCCATGACGACATGGGATTAACGACCTGTTGTCCTCCTTCAATGTCGCAAAGGTTTATTCCTGGTCTTCTATTTGGCAATGGGTTTACCCTGATGACTGGCGCCATTTTGGCGGCTGGACAAGACAGGAATAGCTCGTGACCTTGAATGATTTCGCAACCCTCCTCTTCTATGTGGCAATGGGTTTTCCCTGGTGACGTCATCGCTCTGTTGCAACCTTAGCTGGTAACAGCTATAAAGGTAGGGCGCCACAGCCACTGGACTGGACTTGACTTGACATGACCAGCCTTGACTTGACATGACCGGACTAATGTGGATAAGCGCCACAGTGAACAGACTTGAGTTGACTGTAGTATATTTAACATATCAGTTTATTCTGTATTTCTCTCAGCATAATATGAATTCCGGGCAACAGTTATTGGATTTAAGTTTTGAATCCAATTCAGATGAAGATGTTTTGGATTGTTGTTCATTACTGCTATCGAAAAGGAAGAGAGCACGTATAAATACATATGTGGAAGAAATGAATGTGTTAGACGAGTTTCATCTATAATCATATTATAAAGAGGAAAGATTTGTTTTTTGTTTGTAATGGATAAACTCAAAAACTACTGGACCGATTTTAAAATGTCTTTCACCAATATAAAGCTACATTATCAGCGAGTAAGATAGGTTATATTTAATTTTGAAAATTTAATTTATTCCTTATAAAAATGTCGATAGTATATTATATAGTCGTTAGAAAAAAAGTTGTTGAAGGGAAAGTGAGGTTGGTGAAGGGGGCGGGGGGGTAGGGGTGAGGAAAGAAAAATAGATGTAGTGACGAGGAACGCAAAAAAAAAAAAATTAAAATAAAATTTGGGGAAACAAAGGGAGTAAATGAAAGTGGAGGAAGCTGAAAAATTAATTTGATTATAACCATTTGTTTGATTGGTGTATACACAATTCCTTTCGCGCCTAGAGCAAATAA
The DNA here is from genome assembly GCA_039000515.1 of Timema cristinae. NCBI lineage: Eukaryota > Metazoa > Arthropoda > Insecta > Phasmatodea > Timematidae > Timema > Timema cristinae. The sequence continues at coordinate 108,536,160 of JBCFYV010000012.1, forward strand.
AATTATAGAGGAATGATATGAAAATAGGAGGGAGGATAATAAGAGGGAGGGGGCTATACAGTGATGGTAGGACTGTATTTTCAAAAAAATAAGTAAAAATTATTATTATTATTATTAGCACCGCGTCTTACTACCCATTCGGGTTATACGCACTTACGCTAATGTGTAATGGTAGGGTGATAGTGAGATGAAATGAAGGACCTACAGTTTAACGTGGAATCCGAACCACGGTGGAGGCCTGGCATTCCCCACATTCACAAGATGTCTTGTCAGAGGTGGAGGAAGGGTTTGGTAATCAGATAAATCTTTGCCGGGACCTAGGATTGAACCCCGGCCGCCAGCATAGAAGTCTGACACCTTACCCCTAGACCACCAGGTCACCTACATATAAGTAAAAAAAAAAAGTTTTGTTTTTATATTGACACTATGGATGATTTGAATCTTTGTTTTACAGAATTCTTTACAATATTTTTTTACGGGGAAGAGGGCTAGTACATTAATAAAATCTTTGATAGATGAGCAGTTTAAAAACTACTTTCTACTAACCAAATCATCCCACAGAATGTTTCTTCCAAATAACATTTCAAAATTTCACAAACTTTACGATAGTATGAATTTAAATTAATCATCTTTATTATAAATAAGATTTAAAGAGGGTGTAACATCACATAAACATGTCATCGTAGTTGAAGACCAAAGTTTGTACCAAATAAGGGAATGAATAACAACCAAGAAGATGTAATTTATATTGTTCAGATTATGCATGTTACTAAAGCAAGCAAAGTAAAATGATGATTCCTTTTTACAAATTTTTATGAAAAATTATTTTACTGTAAAAAATAGAAATACAAATGTAAGTTATACAAATAATATTTCACTCTCACGATTTAATGTTCAGTCTAGCTGCTATTTCATCCCAAATTTTGTTTTTCATCCTGGCGTTGCAAAAATTCTTGTTACTTGTGTCATACAATACATTGTGCTCTCGGACTGTCTCTACAAGTTTATCTTCCAAATAAATTTTAAATTGTTTTAATAATATTAGAACGGTTTATAAAATCAAGTTTAAATATCCGAGAACTTATTTTTAAGAAGAATATAGAGACACTTTAAATATAATTTAAAATTTATGCATGTTACTAAAGCAAGCAAAGTAAAATGATGATTCCTTTTTACAAATTTTTATGAAAAATTATTTTACTGTAAAAAATAGAAATAAAAATGTAAGTTATACAAATAATATTTCACTCTCACGATTTAATGTTCAGTCTAGCTGCTATTTCATCCCAAATTTTGTTTTTCATCCTGGCGTTGCAAAAATTCTTGTTACTTGTGTCATACAATACACTGTGCTCTCGGACTGTCTCTACAAGTTTATCTTCCAAATAAATTTTAAATTGTTTTAATAATATTAGAACGGTTTATAAAATCAAGTTTAAATATCCGAGAACTTATTTTTAAGAAGAATATAGAGACACTTTAAATATAATTTTAAGTACTTTAAATTTGTACTTTAAATAAAATATTAATATGAAAATGGTATACGTGCGGTAGGTAAACAATTGCACACGTGCTGGAGATAGTGTTGTTACGAGTGGTGGGGGAAACAGACTCAAGTTAGTTTTCCAATTGGGACCGTACTCGACCTGACTCCGGTCGGCAGATTATGTCAAGTCCAGTCAAGTCTGGTCGCAGTGGCGCTTAGACCATAAATAAACATTGTATGGAAAATCACACTGGACTCCAGTCATGTCCAGTAAAGTCCAGTCCGGTGGCTGTGGCGCCGCACCTTAAATATCAGCACCGGTTTTGAAATCCTTTCATTGTATAACTTGTCTTCGAGTGTTAAACAAGCAACCCAGGATGAGTGATTAGGCCTACGCTTCACTGACGGATCATGGTGAGTAAATATACTTTTATAACAGGCACACTCATTATTTATTTGTGGTTAAATCAAAGTGTATAAATTTAATTTATTTCAAAATCACAATACACCATGGCAGAGTTGTCTTAAGTTTATTAATTTATAATAGGTTTATGAGAATTAAAACTATAGATAATTTGAAGGTGTCTAAGGAGTCAATTTTTTTGATGACATTCGGATAAAGTTATGCCTGAACAAATGTGTATTATAATCAAGGGTAGTTTATTGAGAGAAAAAAACTTGATTCCACGATATAGTTAAATGGTAATTAATTTTGTTGGTAGTTTACTAATGACTGAATATGATTTTAAAATCGTATAAACAAGAGTGGTTATACTAAATTAAATAATGTATTTTTTTATTTGAGAGTAGTTTATTGAATACATTTATTATAAACTATAAAATTATTTGAAGGTAGTTTACTAAAAACTAAATTTTATTTAAAAGATGTTTTGTACAAGTGTTTATTATAATTAACATAATAATGTGTTTATTGAGGGTAGTGTTTTAAAATACCACAATGCAATCTGTTTCTGTGGACCCCTACACTTATCAAAGACATTTCATTGTCCAGTATAAATGTACAATAAAACAAACCATTAAAAATAATTTTTGTGTTACAAAAGCAGTCTTGTACTGTTCGAAAGTATCTAAAAACCCGTGCTCACAGCTAAAAATGCTACCTCTTTCTATACAAAGAGAATAAATCTGCAACGGTCACCATCCTGCACATGAGAAATATGTGTAAAGCTTGGCCAATGGCCGATGACGCTCGTTATGGTCGAGCTTTTAAATACAGATACCAAGAACAGGCTAACACTTCAAAGTTATGCGTGTGTTATCATAAAGTACACATTGGTCTGGACGAGCTAACGCTGATAAATGTCTCAGATTGACATAACACTCTGGAGATTATTTTATCCTTCTATTATATCACATAGTTAATCTGTTTAATATTTTCAAATTCAAGTTATACTGAATATCAAACTAAGCTGTTGCGTTGTATTTTTTTAGAGAATGAGCTGTGGGGAGATCCTCAGACATCTGCGGATCTGATGGCCCTCGGTGTCTACATTGAGGAATTTACCGCAAATGGTTGGTAAAGGCTGGCCAATGAAAGCCCAGATTTGTATGAAAGAATAATTACTCTTTAAGAGTCAAACAAACAAAAATCACTATTCAAAATGGTTTCGAAATATGAATAATGGGCTAAATTGGTGAGTTTTTTCATGAACAAAATTGTGGATTATCAGTTTTTTGTTTTATAAATGCTTAGTGGTAAATATTATATTAATTTAAGGTGGTTTCCTTACTGCAATTATGGCACTTTGGCTCAGTTAGTAGAATGCCTACCTTCTGGTCTAGGTGTCCCGGGTTCGAGTACCGTAAGAACTATAGCTATGTCAAAAAGGTTTGTGAGGTATGCGGGCAATTTTTCAGTTTGGAAAGATCAAATTATTCACACATGTGTTATGAGACTTTTTGTAGAGTATGTGATACATATCGTCCGTTTGGTCATTTATGCTATATGAATCAAGCCCCATCCAAGCCGTCACTGGAAAAGAGCAATTTCATGCTATGATTTTGAATGCAGACCAGAAACGCTTCTTCAAGGTGCGGTAAGCACGTACTTGCACGAGCCTAACCTCTGTGTCTTACAGACGTGTTGGAAGGCCTGCCTTCATATTGATGGAAATGACCATCATTGCACCAAATGTGGGGGCGATAGGACTCGCATATTCAAGGGTGATAGTACAATGGCCCAATTTTTCGGATTTATAGAGCAAATTAAAGCAACAAAATTTAAGGATATCACCCTCCTAGGCTATAATGCGAAAAGCAATTATGGGGATTTTATTTTAAAATACATGATGGAGGTTAAAAATGGACTCCAGCGCTCATAATGAATGGTGGAAAAATCATTTCCATGCATTACGTCCGCTCCACTTTATTGACTCGCTGAACTTTTTCCCGATGTTGTTTTCCAAGACATTTGGCTTGGACGAGTCTTTGGCTAAGGGAATTTCCCCCATTTTTTCAATAAAAGAGAAAACGCGGGGTATAAGGGTCCCTTGCCGCCAAAGGAGGACTATGGTATCAGTGAGATGTCGGTTGAGGAAAGGAGCAATTTGAGAAGTGGAATGACGCGTTGGCCAAAGAAAATTATGTCCTTGGTTTTAATCCCAAGTTGGAACTTTATTGCGTGAAAGATGCAGAGATCCTGCGGAAGGCCTGCCTGCAGCTTAAAGACAAGCTCATGGAGAAAGCAAAGGTGAATCCTTTCAGAGAAGCGTGTACAATCCCAGTAGCGGTCATGTTGGTTTACCGCCGGAGTCATCTTAAGGAGAATACCATCGATATTATACCTAACGGTGGCTATCGGGGTTCAGACCAACAGTCGTACGTCGCCGGTCAATGGCTCTGCTGGGAGGCCCACCGACGTGGTATCTATCCTTCATGCGAGTAACGGCCGTGAGGAATATGTGTTAGGGCGACGTGTAGATGGCGTTGTTAAAGCTGGAGATAACACCACCGTCTTCCAGTTCTGGGGCTGTTATTGGCACGGGTGCCCTCTTTGTTATCCTGACAGGACCACCCCTATCAAAAACAGCCGCCACGAGACCATGGAGACGCGCTATGAAGTGACCATGGCTTGCGTGGAAAAGTTTAATTAATGCCGGCTACGCTGTCGTAGAGATGTGGGAGTGTACGTTTAATGCGATGAAACGCACAGACAAAGACTTGAAACAGTTTGTACTCCAGCACGAGGTGTACAGAAAGGAGCCCCCCAGTCCCAGGGACGCATTATTTGGCGGGCGTACAACTTGTATCAAACTGTTCCATGAAGCAGACCTTTCTTGTGGAGAGAAGATCAAGTACTTGGATGATTATAATACGTTGCCGTTTGGGTATCAGAGTCCTTGTAAACGCGCTCGCCACGACTAAAAGGTGATCATTTATACGGGTTGAATAATCTCATTTTTTTCTTTCTCTTTAGACAGTCCTCTGACATATCATTTTTCATATTTTTTTCTGAATGAAAACGCGCATTTTTTATTGATTTATTCTATGCACCCAGAATACTATTTTATATTTTTTGTCCGCCAGTACAATCCTTCACCTACCTGATTATTTCTAGTTAAATAGAATTAGTTGTTTGTATATATTTTAATTCTAGTCAATTTTATTTTTTTCTTGTACAAATTTTAAATTGAAACCATCTAGTTGTTTACATATATTCAAATACTCTTTAAACTGGACTTTGTAAATTAATACCGAAGTCACTATTCCCGCTATGAGCTCAAGAAATTGATTGTTTTCTCTACACCTAAACATGTATAATTTACTTCAATGTGTAAGATATATTCTATAAATATAATTTTTGTAAATAAATATTCCAAATATACTTTTCATGGTGTGAGATATATTTGTAAAACTTCTATTTTGTAAATAAATATTCAAAGTATACTTTTCAAGGCGTGAGCCATATTTTTAAAACTTTGATTTGTGTAAATAAATATTCCAAATATACTTTTCATGGCGTGAGCCATATTTCTAAAAGTTTTATCTGTGTGTAAATAAATATTCCAAGTATACTTTTGATGGTGTGATCTATTTTGTGTGAATAAATATAATAAAAACTGCTATGTTTGTGTTCTAACGTCTACACCCCCCTCCTTCCTATCCTATAAATACAAGTTAATTTAGCTTATAAGCTCAGTCTCAAACATTGGACAAGTTGAAACATCCATTTTCGGCCATCATCATACACATAAACATACATACATTCACCATATATACATACATACACAATACATACACACATAACATACATACATACACACACATACCGCTGTTTACGTAGAATTGACTTCTGAGAGGCCTTTCCCTACCAAAATCTATATATAGTAGATATTGGAGAAAAAGACCTTCAGAGAGTAATTCCTACCGTGAATGGAATATCACGCACATTATATATATATTAAAAATGTATATATAATATTTTAAGTGTCGCACAGCTAACATCACCGGGATCTCTTCCCCAAACAGGTCCTCACAATGAACAAGAAACTTTTTTTTTAAATAAGACTATAGATTTAAGCTAAGCTCGCATACATTTCTGTTTGGGTTTTGTGCGTGTCCTCTAGAAAAAAACTAATTATAATTCCTGGTAATTAAAATAATTAATTAATAAACTCGTGAGTGAGCTAAGAATGAATCCATATTTTACTACACACGATACACGCAATAGAAAGATTACAGTGCGGTTTTATTAAACGTTTATTCGTGGCTGGTCCTCCCCCTGCCTCCCACCCCACCCACTTTTTTTTTTTTGTGTGACAGCAGGTCACGCACGCTAGGTCTGCCTCCTTGTCCTTTAAAACGCGTGACATCCTTTAGGGAAGACCCTCCCCTAATATGATGGCCGAGAACCCCAGAAGGGTTGTACTCTGTACTCGTGCGAGTCCCCAAGTTTTGATAGCAAAGAGCAGCGTTTTTCAAACTGGGCCCCGCCGTGGTTTCCGTGAGGCAATTTGAGAATATTATTTATTTGTTTCTCACAATATAAAATAGCAGCAATAACTAGGACTGCCAAGGTTTTCAAATATGAATAAAGGACAGTTGACAAAGGCGCAGCCAGTTTTCCGTTTGGTTTATATCTGTATTCTTTTAAAAGTTAACTGTTGTTATTAATGTTCATAATATTAGTGTGGAAAAATTTACGAGCGTTCCAGCATGTATTTTTTCTAGTGCAAAGAACGCCACTTCGGTGGCCGCGTGTTCTAACACGCTACTCTCGAAGTAGACTAGACTACCAATGACGGGAGATCACGGTCGGGTGTACAGACGGTAGTTTTCCTTAAATGGGTTTTCACTCTCTCTCCACGCAAATGCGGGTACACTTCCTTAAAATATAACCTTCCTAATCCCTAAAACTATTAACGTAATTAGTAATAGGCGTATGACTCGAACGGATAGTAAGACGCGGTACTTAAAACAACTTTTTGATATTTAATTTAGACAAAAGCTCCCAAAAATAATAAAATGGAAGAAGAGATAATATTTTTACACACACTGGTTATGGGAGGGATGGAAGGGCTAATCTCTTCTTTTCTCCGATATTTTGGCATATTATTATCATTATTTTGCGTCATGATTTAGGCCTAGATTATACAGAATACAACTGGGCGCGAGTTCTAAAGCTCTCCTAAGACGCATGAAAACCAGTGTGCTGGCCTCGCTAGAAATATAAATAAAGGGGTTGGCAGAGAGGATGTTTTCCTCAGCCTCATCTTCGACCAGGGTACATTGACAGGTGCAATTTTCTCCATCTTGTATCTATACGAATACTTGTGGGTTTATTTAGAAATGTCACTAGTTGCGTGTCCTTAATTTAGTGTGAGTTGCTGGTCTCCCGAACGGCAGTGGGACGGCTAGCACTAAACAAAAACGGGCTGAATGTGAGGGGGGGGGGGGGAGGCAGATTTTAGCTAATTCCTCCCTACCCTATAAGTGTAAATATGCGGGTATCGTGGACGGGTAGATTAGTGAGATGAAAAGAAAAAGCTAAATGATTGATTAAATAATAAATGCCTAGAAATTATTAAATGTATAGAAATGGTGACTCTGCATTTTATAAATTTACTAGCGGAAGTACCCGGACAACACTTTTATTTGCTTCAGACAGACAGAAAAAAGTCTTCATTTTACTTCTTCCGGCCCAGTTTATCGACACATAACAGTTGGACCACGGGACTCCTTGTCTCAAACGTTAATAGCTTACTTGGGCCAGGAGGACTTAAACAGAACAAAACTTTTTGCCTTATATTAGGTTAGGTTAAGCCAGGTTATATTAGCTTAGCACTTTGTTGTGTCTTACTATCCATCACTTGCTGTTTTTCGCTCAGCTTCAGAAAACATTTACAACCATCCTGAATGGAGTGCCACAACAGCCGTGGCCAAGTTATTACACCAATACGTCTTTTTACAACTACCAAGAAGGAACTCGTGGCCCAACTGTTATGTGGATTAATGATACCCTTCTAAAAACAATTCATAACAGGTGTAAGTGGCCCAGCTGAAATTCATCCCAATTTATAGTAGATTAAACAAAAAATTGAAATTATAGCTTCGAGGCGCACATGTTTGTGCACAGGGCTACTAATTTTTAAAATTTCAGACCTCTGCGTGAGGTAGATATCGCGCAATCCTCATAGCAGACAAAAAAATAACACTTCATTTTATTAATACAGGTAGCTAGATATAATCATATTTACTTCTATGCATTCGATGAGCATAAATAGCTTTCCCCTGGAAATGCCACCAAAAGAGCTATGGAAAAGTTAATTATCGTAAACTCGGTTGAATCTACAAAATAACATGGGCCATGGTTTATATTAATAACCTCTCAAATTCGTAATCGAATGACCACTGCCCCACCCCCAAATCGAACAAAAAAAAAACACATTAAAAATACAATCACTACCCCGGACCTTGCAATACACCGTAACAAATGTCACTCAACAGACTTTATAAACCCGGATACAGATCAAACACCGTGGCAGGGACAGGGGAGAGGGTTATTAGTGAGCGAATATTGGCCCGCTAATCACTCGCCCCCCCCCCCTCCCTCCCTCAAACTGTCCCTGCCGGTTTAATTCGCCGTCCTGCAGGCCAGGAAATTGCTGGCTGCATCAGTGCGAGAGGGAGGAAGGTCACAGAAGCGATGATGGCCGAGCTAATCACGTTAGCGAAGGTTAATATTCCGCTCGGCGAGTTGTAGGGAATGATTTGAGTCGTAGTGGCGAGCAAAATCGGAAGGGGAAACGACCAACCACGGTCGAGAGCGTAAAGGCGTTTGAACAATATTCTTTAGTTTTTGCGCCGCGTATTTAGTATGGCGCATAACAGTTGGACTACATACCCCTTGGCCCAAAAGATAATAGCTTAGTTGGGCTCCAATCACTGTCCAGGATGATTATTTCATAGCTTAATTGGGCCACGTTCGCTGGCCAGGAGGATTATAACAGATAATAAATAGACCTGAGGGTAGATATGAATTCGAGCCCACTAATCTTTTTGCCTTATATTAGATTATGTTAAACTAGGTTAGGTTAGGCTAGGTTAGGTTGGATTAGCTTAGCACTTTGTTGTGTCTTGGTAGCCATCACTTGGTGTTTTTCACTCAGTTTGAGAAAACATTTACAACCATCCTGAATGGAGCGTCACAACAGCCGTGGCCAAGTTATTACCCCAATTTGCAAGAAGGAACTCGTGGCCCAACTGTAACGATACCCTTTTAAACGCAAGTGATAACAGGTAATACGCGTCTCAACTGTAATACGCTCATTTCGTCATACTGCCCGTTAAAGCGATTTTATAATAAAGCAGATGTATTAGCAACATTCTCAGGCACTCGTCCCCTGTTTAGGACATTTTAAGCCTGCTTTTTTTTTACTTTATAACTAGACAGGGGAACAATGTGAATATTTATTCACACACTTTTTTTCCCCTCGTAATTTCTTACCAGAAATATTTTGATGTCTTAATTTGTTGTTGCTGCACTATTAAGCTGGTTGTTTAGTACTAGTAATATGTTGATGTTTAATTTTGTCAAAAAAAAAGTGGAAATAAATTAGATATACTACTATGTTACCCACTTCGATGGCAATGAGCCTATGCTTTAAAGCAGGGGTGCACAATCTTTTAACAGCTGAGGGACACTTTTACTTTAACTAATCAATGGTGGGCCGCAAGACGATTCTCCCTCTCCCTTCGCCCCCTCCTAGCTCTTCCCCCTTATTCTAATTTTACCAATAGACCTATAAATCATAGTTAAAAATGATGCTTGAAAATAGTGCTTATGAAATTTATTAAATCTTATATATCTACTCATAAACTAGCTCTAATACGCTATTTTTTTAAAAGTAATGTCTCAATGTCACAGAAGCAATATCATTATTATTATTATTATTATTATTAGCACCGCTTCTTACTACCCGTTCGGGTTATACGCACTTACGCTAATGTGTAATGGTAGGGTGATTGTGAGATGAAATGAAGGACCTACAGTTTAACGTGGAATCCGAACCACGGTGGAGACCTGGCATTCCTCACATTCACAAGATGTCTTGTCAGAGGTGAAGGAAGGGTTTGGTAATCAGATAAATCTTTGCCGGGACCGAGGATTGAACCCCGGCCGCCAGCATAGAAGTATGACACCTTACCCCTAGACCCAGGTCACCGACAGAAGCAATATCAATTATATTCTAAAATATAGATTCTAATTTGTAAAGCAACACTTTTAAAAAACAAACACTCATGCCCTCAGATTTATTCATTTAAAAGATAAGTTTACCTCTGTGATTTTGGGGTAAAGTGCTCAATTCACGACCCGATGTTAGTGGTTTTAAACTCAGCCAAAGTTGGCCGATTTTTCTTGAGCTATAAAATTCCGTAGAACAACTTACTTCGGAGGGGAAATAAAGCCGTCGGCCCAATATAAATTGGGGTGTGTAAAAGAACCCTGGAAGGTATGTGAAAAATCGGTGGGTATCCTTTCACTCTCGCTCATAGAAATTATCGTAGGTTCAGAAAGTTAACGTTAAATACCTCAAATAAATTAAATGAAACCTACAAGAGAGAAACCATAAATAGGCCACCGCATGCGCATTGTCCCTCACAAACTCCACGACTACCTAGCCTGGATAGTGTAGTGCGGTACAGTATGTTGTCACTAACACTGATACAGTCGTATGTTGTTTTGCACTTCAAATTGCTTATAGGCTTACCTGTGGAATACGTGATTGTGTTGTTATTTCTTTCATTATGTCGATAATGTGGAAAAAATAATGGAATTATTATTATTATTATTATTATTTATTATTATTATTATCATAATCGCGTCTTACTACCCGTTCGGGTTGTACGCATTTACGCTAATGTGTAATGTAAGGGTGATTGTGAGATGAAATGGAGGACCTACAGTTTAACGTGAGATCCGAACAACGGTGGAGACTTGGCATTCCACACATTCACAAGATGTCTTGTCATAGATGAATGAAGGGTTTGGCAATCAGATAAATCTGTGCCGGGACCGAGGATTAAACCCCGGACCCCAATACAGAAGTCTGATACCTTACCCCTAGACAGCCAGGTCACCTTAAATTGATAAAAAATAAGTTTCAACAAATTAACGTCTTATATATGTATATGTATAAATTATATCAATACCAAACCCATATAATCATCATGACGAACTCCAACTCAGGATATCCAGAGAAGAGAATCACACAAACCCCTACATTCCCACTTCACTATTTGTCTCGACAACAATGGATATCCAGAGAAGAGAATCACACAAACCCCTACATTCCCACTTCACTATTTGTCTCAACAACAATGGATATCCAGAGAAGAGAATCACACAAACCCCTACATTCCCACTTCACTATTTGTCTCAACAACAATGGATATCCAGAGAAGAGAATCACACAAACCCCTACATTCCCACTTCACTATTTGTCTCAACAACAATGGATATCCAGAGAAGAGAATCACACAAACCCCTACATTCCCACTTCACTATTTGTCTCGACAACAATGGATATCCAGAGAAGAGAATCACACAAACCCCTACATTCCCACTTCACTATTTGTCTCGACAACAATGGATATCCAGAGAAGAGAATCACACAAACCCCTACATTCCCACTTCACTATTTGTCTCGACAACAATAGATATCCACAGAAGGACTCCTCAAAGAGCAACGAAAACATTCACTCTTCACTTTACTTGACAACGTGGGGCCTCTCCAGCAAAAACATTAACGCTTCAAGGGTGGATTCACAAACAAAATTTTAAATTATGTTGACCTCTCGCTAGCCGCATAAAATGAGGTTAAGGGCCGCATTCAGCCCTCGGGCTGTGCACGGCTGCTCTAAGGCGTCACTCTCCCAATATACTGGATTGTCGATGATGGGGAGATCGGGGCTCGAACTCCGGTCGGGTGTACTGAGGGTTGTTTTTCCTAAATAGTTTTCCACTATCCCTCGATAAAAATGCGTGTACATTTTCTCTAAACTCAACGTTACTTGTCCCTAACACATTAGATTAATTAGAACATATTATGTGTATTGAGACGAGATGCTAAAAAAAAGTAATTTTGAGTCTTCTGAATACTTGACCAGTTTCGAATAAACCACAAAAGTATCTGCTGGCACTGGATATGTGTTTTCGAGCCCCGGTGGACTCTCTCCACACTAATGTGGGTTCACTTACTATATAATAACACCCTTGTGAAATGTTATGAAAATGAATGCACCAGTGCGGTAATTGTAGGACTGCAATTGAATTACACCAACAGAAAATCTATCACGATTCACCGAAACCAAGTGTGTTGCGAGTGCCCGCACACAAAATGCGTCTGTAGTTTCACCTATACCTTTTTGAATTAGGAGGAAATGTACCCACATTTGTGTGAGGGCAAAGTGAGAAACCATTTGGTAAAAACTACCCTCAATATACTAGGCTAGGATTTGAACCCTGACCGCTTTGTCACCAGCAAACCGGGTTGGATGTGCCTGACATTCAAACTGCATGATCACCAATGTGGATTTGATGTGTCTAGACTCTAGAGAGATACAACTTTTGAATATAAAGTCGTAAATTTTTTTAAATCTTAAAAGTATTAAAATTAAGCCTATGTATTCGACATTACATAATAGTAGAATTTCATTAGTAGCTTTAATGAAAACTGTTTTCAATATTAAATGGGCTTAGGGTGTTAAATACCCCAATTGCCTCCTCCCCATCCATCCTAGGTGGGCCACTGGCATCCGCACTAGCGCGGGGAGAGGGTTGGAAACACACAGTTATAGATTGCATGGCGAAAACCCACCCTTAGCACATCTGCTCGAGATATGAACCTCAACCTCCCCCGTAACAGGAAATTCTGTCTCTTGCGAGCCTGATGCTTAAGACTGCATGATAATAAGTGCGGCTGAATAAAATTCTCCGAAGATGAACGATATAAGACTTAGCGTTTCGAAACAGAGGATTAATACATAAGTCGTCACTAACCACTTTTTTTGTGTGTGTTTCGCGTCTTACTACCCGTCCGGGTTATTCGCATATTTACACCTATGGAGTAGGGATTAGGAAGGAAGAACAAAGAGAAAATGTACCCCCAGCTGCGTGGAACGAGAGGGGAAAATAACTCAGGGAATATCCCATTTAGCACACCTACAGTAGCCCCAAGGCTTCTTTGGTGCTGACTGACAGCTGACGGCTTTGAAAAGTTACCAGACCAAATTATGTATCCCTACGCCGAACCATATGATCTGCAAAAACATGTGTTTAGCCGCTGTCACTTTTGACAGCCAAAATTTAGGTATATACCTAAATGTTGACTGTCGGATTCAAACACCCAACTACTCGTCTTTTGCAGTCCAGACCGTACGCCTTCCTTCGTGCGCGTGCCCAAGTATTAAACGTAAACTACTCAAAAATAACTGAACTAATTTGCTTACTTGGTGATTTCGAAGCTATTTTGCAAAGCGGGTCTCATCTTAACTTGACGCACTTAGCCACTTTAAGCCCTATCACACTTAAGACACCAATGTACAAAATAAAAATAGAGGGAAGAATAGGAGTAGTTTACCCTGTGAGGCCTCTTGTTTATCTGCTGATAGTACTTTTCCTCTTCCTCTGACGGATATACACACTAACTCTACTATTTTCGCTTGGACAGCATTGACTTTATTTTAAAAATTACATTTTTCCTGTTTCCAATTCTAGACAGAAATATACTTCCACGGACTTTTTTAATTCACTTACTGGCAGAAAGATTCCTACGGGTAATTTTTGTGAATAAACCAAATAACCTACTTGAGTTATAAACTATCTAAATAATATGCGTTCAGAAAGAAAAAACTACTTCATGATCCGAAAAATAATTTTGTGACAATAATAGACTACTATTTTTAGAATTATTTTATGGTTTTTCTTTAAAACTCACCGAATAAAATGTAAATGCATTAACATGTAAAATCCCATCTTGACTTGCTGCTACGTCAGAGGTAGACAACGTCAATTCCAAAGCTGTGTTTTCATTTGGCGATAAGTAAATACATACATAACTAAATGTAAATAATAGCGACGACTCTTGTGTTTTATGTTTGTGCCACACCCTCCTAAATTTCTGGTGATGGTTTTAAAGGAGTAAAGTGGATTGAGAAAAGAAGGATACAAGTGAAAAAGGTTATTTTAGTATTATACTCTTTCCGGTGGCGGTAAAAGCAATGTCAGGAAGAGAAAGAAACAGAGTACTATAAAAACAACGCCACGACACATTTGATTGACGTCTGGTGAAGTGTGTTGGTGGCTTTGTTACAGGTGCTCTCTTTTTTTTTAATACCGCTTCTCGTTACTGGAACGCTGAAACGCGTTGCAAACGGACAGAAATCCCGCGTTATTTAAGAAGGGGGTTGGTTAGTTCAAAATAGGGTTCACCCCAAAATAAAGTCGAGAGGTGTGAACATTTCGCCATAGGATTAAAAACCTTCATAAAAATACTAAATGAAAATGTGGAACTAGCTTATTTTCGAAGATTTTTCACGCGAAACGCCTTTATTAAACAAATAAAGTTATTTTTAACAGGGTTGCAACATAATAATTTAAGATAACTCAAGAAGAGTGATTTCTTTAGAGGCTCGAAAATTTCTTAGCGGTCAATATTATAAGCCTTAAGAAATACTCCAGTGTGTGCTGGGATACAAGGTTCAATCCTAGGTCCCGGCACAGATTTATCTGATTACAAAAACCTTCCTTCACCTCCGACAAGACTGTATTAATCACAACTTGTGAATGTGTGGAATGCCAGGCCTCCACCGTGGTTCGGATTCCACGTTAAACTGTAGGTCCTCCATTTCATCTCACAATCAACCTACCATTACACATTAGCGTAAGTGCGTACAACCCGAATGGGTAGTAAGACGCGGTGCTAATAATAATAATAATAATAAATAATAATACATACTGCAGTGCAAGGTTATTTCCCTTCAATTAGGCGGTGCAACATTTAGCATAAAACTTTGCCAAAAATGAGCTAATTCTTCTGTTTCAAACAATAAAAATTATCATAATAAATCTTGAGATACAAGGTTTTTCAATACTATAGGAGCATACTGATTCCTTGCACCTCCATTTTAGCGTGAACCATATTTTGAAATAGCAAACCACTTCTTAAATAACGCGGGATTTCTGAACATGGACAACTAGTCTAAGCGCTCCGGTGGTCGTCCATCTCAACTCAACTAAAATAGAACAATGTGATTGTCGTTTCTGGCCCGCTTATAGCCTTTGAACTAATGTACCAATCCCAACAAAACTTGGGACACGTGTGTTTGTGTGTGTGTGTGATATTTTTGCTTGATATTTTGATCTCCCTTTAGTTCATAATTTATGGAACAAGATTTCATAAAGGTTGATGAAAAATTAATTGAGTTGTCGATAAATAAATAGTACCACTTGTATTTTTTTGACACCGCCTCTTGGTATCCTTTCGGTTTATTTATTTATATTCATATTTTTTAAATATTAATATTCTTTTTGTTGAATAACGAGCACTTTCTAAACAAACTGTATTATCACGTGACTTATAAACAAACTTAAATCTGGTCATGCTGGGAATCTAACCCGGTTCCTTTACTCAGTAGTGGACACGCTACCGACTGAGTCAACTTGTCGGACCATATAACGAGTAAAGGACAATTTTCAAGGAAATGTAGTCCCATTCAGCACTGCAAACAACATAACCACGGTTTATGGCGTCACACATTTTAAAAAAGGTTGACTAATATTACTTCTGCTGGCGGCCGGGGTTCAATCCTCGGTCCCGGCAAAGATTTATCTGATTACCAAACCCTTCCTTCACCTCTGACAAGACATCTTGTGAATTTGGGGAATGCCAGGCCTCCACCGTGGTTCGGATTCCACGTTAAACTGTAGGTCCTTCATTTCATCTCACAATCACCCTACCATTACACATTAGCGTAAGTGCGTATAACCCGAATGGGTAGTAAGACGCGGTGATAATAATAATAATAATAATAATAATAATAATATTACTTCTTGTAAGGTTGGTGTAACTATTTGTACTACTAAATCTGGAGGCCGGGCTCTATACGGTGAACATTAATGGAGCTTAGCAATCCTTTTGGTGTCGGATAGACTTTAACCTAAACCAGGAGTGGTAAATCTATGGCACGCCTACTTATAAAATATAAACAATAAATAAAACTTTTTCAAATATATCATGATTTTATGAAGTCAATAATATTTCGACAGCCATGTCATTCAATGTTATGTCACAATGAACTTTATAAGTCAATGGTTAGAAATCGTTTTAGCTCGTATTTAAGTGCTTCTAATGTTCTGTTGAAGATAACACGCTATGACCAGTTTAGGTGGCTGCATGGTCTAAGGCGCTACTCTTGCAATAGACTAGACTTCCTATGATGGGGAGATCGAAGTTCGAATCTCGGTCGGGTGAACTGGTGGTGGTTTTTTCTTAAATGGTTTTCCACTCTACCTCAACTCAAATGCGGGCTCACTTCCTCTACATTCAACCATCCCAATTCCTAACCAATTAGCGTAACTAGTACCTAAGCGTATAACCCAAACGGGTAGTAAAGACGCGGTGCTTAATACTAATACTAATACTAATACTAATCCACACGGGTAGAGAGATGTGGAGTAGCCGTTCGGCTGTTGCCCGACATAGAACATCTGACTTGACAGTTATGCCACGCCAGGTTGTCTATGAAAGGGCTGATTTGTTGTTTGAGTACCGAGTCATTGTCATGACTCTTAACCTCGCGAATGAACTTGTTTACCTGATGAAATGGAACAGATGAAATGAGCCTGCAGAATACTACAGGTGTATGGTTTTTGTAGCCCGACGCAGGACATTTCTACCTTGACTCTGATGCCAAGCTAGGCCGCCTGTGAAAGGGCTATATTTGTGTTAGAGTACGGAGTCACTATCGTAACTCCTGGCCTCTTGAATAAATTGATACCTTGTACAAACAATTGTATAATTATTGACACTTGTGAGTGAAGTTGGTGATAGTGAACGATCGCGCTGGGTCTCGGGATTTGGGGAGGATTTTCTTTTGTTGGGATGTGGGAAGGTGTGTATAAGGTATGATGATGATATATGTTGTTGTTTCATGAGTCGATTTCCGGGAGGTGGATCGAAAGGTTTAACTTGACTGTTGGGAATAGGTTTGGCGCGGATGGTTACATATCCATTCCCCATCTGGGGCCGTCAGTGGCGCCAGCGTTATTCTCTGGCTAGAAGGTTGACCTAGGCGGTTATCCCAGTGGAGTCCGGCGGTGGCAAAGGTTATAAAGAGTTTCTTGTTGGGGTAGGATTTTCTTTTCTTGGGATTAGGAGTGAGGTGGATACATTTCCATTCCCCATCTGGGGCCGTCAGTGGCGCCAGCGTTATTCTCTGGCTAGAAGGTTGACCTAGGCGGTTATCCCAGTGGCGTCCGGCCGTGACTAAGGTTGTGATGGCATGAAATGAGCGACTTGTGAATGTCAGGTCTGGGGTTGGAGCAAGGATGGGATAGTTGGGTGGTGGTTGTCTTTGATCCCGTTGGTCTGGCGTAGTCGATTGTCAATTTGGTTAATTACTACTCTAATTTTTTTGTTTTTTTTTGTTTTTTTTTTGTTTTCCTAAATCTAGGTATCGGATGTGGAGTAAAAAAAGATTGATGGAAATGTGCTGCGGCGTGTCTGAGACTATAGCGTGTGTGGATGCTGACAGCCGTGGAACGCAGTATAGTTAACATATGAATTGGTTCTACACCCTTCACCGTCTGGCTGTAACATGAGGACCGATATATTTTAAAACGTTTGTGATGTCACCCCCTCCCTCTTTTCCACTCTTTCTGGTATTGGGTGACTGACTTGATGGACGAGCGGATCCATCATCGACCGACACGCCATCTCTTGCCTGTCCACTAGAACTAGTATTACTAGTTTACAACTACTACACCAGGTAGTGTGAAAACCGCGCAAGTCCTTGGGAGTTGGATATACAAGAACCACATCGGGGAATACGTAGAATAGTATGAATTAAAATGCTGATACACATTTTGAATCAATCTGGCGTGGATGTATTAAATTACACAAATATACACACAGGGTGTTTGGAAACGCATAGTCCAAACTGCACATATACAGCTTGTTTGAACCCAAAGTAATATACAATCCCTATACACTTACATCCTCAAACCTATGCTAATACTGTTAAATTGTGTTCAAAGTTTCGGCGTACACCACTGGGAGAACAAAGCTGTTCAAGCATGCGTGTACAACAGGTTGCATAGGAGCTAGGCGTGTGGCACTGTGCATGTAACAATAGCAAGCATTTTCTGTGATGTAGGTCCTTTAATGACGACCCTCAGAACGTATTCTCATTTTTAGATGGACTGGTGTGTTGTCTACTATTAATTGTGGTATGTTCTGCTGCCGTGCTCCAATATGTTGAGGTGTGTAGTGCCGCGCGCCTAGCTCCTGTGCAACCTGTTGTACACGCATGCTTGAAAAGATTTGCTATCTCAGCGCTGTACGTAGAAACTTTGGGCACCATTTAATAGTATTAGCATAGCTTTCCGGATGTAAGTGTATAGGGATATTGTATGACTTTATGTTCAAACAAGCTGTATGCGCAGTTTGGGCTATTAATTTCCAAACACCTCTCTCTAGTCTAGATGAATAATTTTGTAAAAAATTTACCGGAGAATACCGCTTCAAATAATTACTAAACTAGAGGCATCTAACTGGTAGAAAAAGTCAGTGGAGGAAAGCTATAAATAGCTTCCAAGGTCATCCAATTTTCAAAAATATTTAGGGGAGGAACACCCCAAGTAGCCTCGTTTCTGAAATAATTCAATTTTAAAATGTTGTTGGTGGAACACCACTTCAAAGATTATCTTCTAGAGGTATCTAACCATCCTAAAAATAAGGTGAGGATCACTCTAAATATCTTCAAGGAGCATCCATATATCAAAAATGTCTAGGTGAGGAACATTTTAATTGGTGGCTTATAATTTATAAAAGAATCTAATTTAAAAAAAATCAAGCCAAAGACTAGCTTCTAGAGTGAACTATTTTTCGAAAAATTGTTGAAGGAGGGTCACTACAAATAGTTTATAAAAACTATCTGATTTTAAAACATTGGAGTGGATGATCATGGTATAAAACACGCATAAGATCAACTATGAATGAGTAATTATTAAATGGTTTTAAACAGAAATTTAACATTGTAAGTAACTATGTTATTTAAAACTATGATCCCCCCCCTATGAAAATAATCTGGATCCGCCTCTGGTAAGCTTACCTTACATTGCTCCACTATGGCACAGCCTAGAACCATAGTGTAGTACGTCATGGTAATACCTACTTATCGCGGGGTGAGGGGGTAGTGGAGTGCAAACATGCGTGTGCTGAAACAAACTGCTTTTGAAACTAAATAAGTAGGAAATATCAAATTTGTCTTAGATGGTGTGACGTATCAGCGTTGCCACGCGCCGGGAAAAAAAGAGGGATTTCACAAAAATCTAAAAGAAATACTGGGGTATTTGTGATTTTTGAACATTAAACTTGAATCTTTAAATAGTAGGTCCTTGCATAGAAGAAAAAGTTAAATGAAGGAATAATAACTTTAAATCGCTTATCTTCCACGTCCCACCCAACCTTTTTTTTGTCCTCATGGAAACATTGAGTTGCGTGACACCTGCATTCAGTTCTCCGTCAAGGTAAAATTCTATTGTTCTAAACACCAACTGCATGACGTCACAGTAGTCAATTTAATTAAAAGTGAAATTTAATTCTTCTACATTACTCTCTAAATAAAGTGTCTGAAAAAATGTGGATTCAATCTGTAAAACTTGGAAAATACAGATAATTTTGTATTAAGAAAATAGTGGCAACCCTGCATATATCTTTTAGAATTTCTTTTATCACCCACAGGAGTATCTTACTACCGGTTCAGGTTATTCGCATATAATATTACTAGATAGCTGTTGCCCGCGGCTTTGCTCGCGTGGAAGTTGATTATATACAAATACGAAAATAATACATATGTATTTACATATTAATTTAAAATATTACGTTACGTTGATGACCATAACTTGACCTCAGATCAAAAATAATGCAAGTCCGATACAAACTTTCACCCCCTTTTGCATCCCTTATTAAATAAAATTTCCAAAATTCCTGAAACACCTATTTATTTGTTTTACGTCAATAACCGAAATACAAAATTTTGTTTATGTAACTTTCAAAATGACGGACTTTCATACATAATATCATCCCCTATTTTGACCCCTTTGTGGTGGAATTTTCTAAAATCCTTTCTTAGTGGGTGCTTACATAACAAAATGAATATATAGTCCGAATTTCATGCTTGTAGCCTTGATAGTTTACGCTCGGTGATGATGAATCAGTCAGTCAGTCAGTCAGGACATGTTATTTTATAGGTATAGATCCCTTATTAAATAAAATTTCCAAAATTCCTGAAACACATATTTATTTGTTTTACGTCAATAACCGAAATATAAAATTTTGTTTATGTAACTTTCAAAATGACAGACTTTCATACATATTATCATACATATTATCATCCCCTATTTTGACCCCTTTGGGGTGGAATTTTCTAAAATCCTTTCTTAGTGGGTGCCTACATAACAAAATGAATATACAGTCCGAATTTCATGCTTGTAGCTTTGATAGTTTGCGCTCGGTGATGATGAATCAGTCAGTCAGTCAGTCAATCAATCAGGACATGTTATTTTATAAGTATAGATTATTACTCTAATAGGGTAGGGACGAGGAAGGAAGTATTTTAGAGGTAATCTATCTGCATTTGCGCGGAAGGAGATTGAGGAACCAGTTAGGGAAAACAACCCTCAGTAGACCTGACTGTGATTCGAACCCCGATCTCCCCGTCATCAGCAGACCAGTATAACACGAGAGTGAAGCCTTCGAGGCCTTAGACCATTCGGCGACTGAAGCGATGCAGCATATTCATGCAAACAACTGCACATACGTGGGAGTTTTATTTTGTTCGCGCAATATTAAAAACGATTCGTTCGGAGGGTGATATTCGGTATTCGGGACACGTTTTGTTGTCATTTTGTTCACACATAAGTCAACTCAGCTTCGAACACGAAATGTTGTTCCGTTACATTCTGAGTAGGGTGTGGGGTAGGGGTTTGGTGGAGGGTATTTTTCGTAGCTCTGTTATTGATTCATAAAGCAATTACTCGCCTCTAATGATCGATGGTGTGGATTGTGGGTTGTGGGTTGAGTGTAGTACTATACTGAAAAAAAATATATACATACATACATTACTGGTCCACGCTATCTATAGGTGGTATACTAACTACACTTGGTATCATCGCTGAGGCAATTGCATGGTTACATTGGGAAACAGATTTGTCATTTTCTCTTCAATCTTCTCTCAAATTTGAGACAACTTTTGAGTAAAGGCTGCCAGTAGCTCCTTATAAACCCAGCATATCAGACATAACCGAGAGCGAGGAGAATTGGCAACAGTTAACTGGTAGAGAGCGAAGATGAAACTTCTCTCCATAAGCCTTACAGTTCCCTCAGCAATAATATTGGGTGTAACAACACGTTTATCAGGATTTAGACGGTGAGAATAATCATCCCTTTCTTCTTAAGTTGTAACGCCGCGGGAGCACCTTAAGGTGGGAGGAAAGGGAACGCGAGAAAAGGACTATGTTTTTGCAATTTTTATGGCAAAACTTTTGTTTTGCAGAAACAAAAAAAGAATTGTTTTAATACAAACATATATTTTAATTTTCTTCACATGTTGATATCAAAAGTTATTGAATATCTGTCATGAGCATAACGGCATTAGATGAGAAACTTTTTAAATTAAGAGGAAAACTTGTCAATTAAATTTCAGGGGACCCTTGACAGATATTCAAGAAATTTTGTTGTCGGCATGTGAAGAAAATTAAATTTTATGTTTGTACTGGAGCAATATTTTTTTTATTTTGGCTAAAATAAATGTTTTGCTATAAAAACTGCAAAAACACTGGCTTTTCCCCGCCTTTATTCCATCCCACATAATAGAGAAAGGGATTACTTCTAGAATCTTCAATAAGTAAACTCGCGGAGAATGCTAGGCCTCCACCGTGGTTCGGATTCCACGTTAAACTGTAGGTCCTCCATTTCATCTCACAATCACCCTACCATTACACATTATCGTAAGTGCGTATAACCCGAATGGGTAGTAAGACGCGGTGCTAATAATAATAATAATAATAATAATAATAATAAGTAAACTCCATCTTTTGATATTTTTTATATTACTTTAATAATACTTCACCATTTTACAATAGCTTTTTTTAAATTAATTCTTTAGTCATTCTGCTTCAATTAAATTTATAAATTAAACTACATCATCTTCAATAATAAATGTTATAATATTGAGCGAATAATATAAATTGTATTTACAGTAACAAATTATTTTACGATTGCTCATGAGACTAATATCTTAAATGTTAATATTTCTCAATTTAACTATGTTTAACTATTGTTACAAAGGCTCTAATGTTAAAAAATTTCGACTATCATTCTTTATAATATAAAATTAATGTTTCTTGTACATTTTCCAAACTTGCTAAATATGTAATACAACTCTTCATGATTTTCTAAATTTTTAATATATTTTCATTGTGACTAGTTGATTCACAAATAATAAATGATTTCTCCTTACTATATTTCAAAATGTGTTTAAAAAATAAGGACTAATAAAATGCTGAATGAGTTCCATTATTGCTGTTTCTTTGCTATTTTTCTTTTCGTACGTATTCTAACAGATGAACGACTTATATTTCTCCATTTCGGCAAGTTTATTGAGAAACCAAAAAGTTATATTTTGTTATTCTTACACAGCACATTCAAATGTTATTTTACTCCTATCGATTATCAAATTATTTTGACATTTGATCAAACAAGATGTTCAAGATGTTTATTCAGATAAAACTTGTTATAAAAAAAGAGATGTTACATTCAAAGTAAGATTGGTTAAGCTTGTTTGAATCCTTTTAATTATACATTAATAATTTGTTAGTAAGTTATTTTTTTTCAAAAGTGCATCCTAAGCTACATTGTTGCGCTGAGCGTTTTTGATGGCAATCAAAGTTAGTATACGCTGTAGATCTATCAGTAGCGTACCTACGGAAGGGGGGCCTTGAGGGGCTTGA
The DNA here is from genome assembly GCA_039000515.1 of Timema cristinae. Lineage (NCBI taxonomy): Eukaryota > Metazoa > Arthropoda > Insecta > Phasmatodea > Timematidae > Timema > Timema cristinae. Next base: position 108,559,400 of record JBCFYV010000012.1, read on the forward strand.
GCCCCCTACCATAGTTTAAGGGAGAAAATGAAATGGGAGGGTTTGTATCACTTAAACATTGTGAGCAAAAAAAATATCAGGTTAAAAGAAATAGTCTCTATATCAATCCCAAAATATATTTATTTCATAGGAGTGGATTATCTTTCATGGAATGGAAGTGGGATATCTTCACGCTCTGAAAATATTATTCTTTGGTCAGTAGGATTAACCCCTTATTTCTCTTCCAGTGTCAGCGTTTTTTCGTAAGATTACTGTTCACAAATATTAATGATCAATTTAACAAATATAAATAAAAAACCTTCCAAAAATATCTTCTAGGTGTATAGTGGTAGAAAAAATTGGCCTCCCGTGGTTGGGGGGATCTTCTACCAAACCCCCATTGCCCCTCCCCCCTACTTCGTAATTCTGCGTACGCTACTGAGACCTATGTTTTTCAATGAGCGCTTTTATCATTTTAATAAATCCTTTAAAGTTTTCTGCAACAATAACAATATTATTCCATCCATTTTCATCTGAGTAACTTTCAAAACATTGTTTAGACTTCTATTTCGTTTAGTTAATATTATTTAATGAGTGTCTTTAGATTTCTCACTTTAGCAACCTATAGCCAATGTGTTTGTTTCTCAAGATCCACTAAGTTACGATTAAAAGGACGTACTTAATTGAGCGTCTATAGGTCTAATGAATAGTGAAATTTACTGTAAAGAAGAATATTCATAACATACAAAATGATAATAGACAAAATGATAAACAAACAAAAATTCCATTGTTGCCACCTGTAAATTTGAGCATTTTTATCGTTCTTCTATTTTTGATAACTTGAGTGTCTCTCGACCTTTCTCTTTTCTTTCCTTTTTTTTTTTGTTATTTTACGGCTTCAAAATTGTTTAACTCGTTTAAAAATTGATGTTGACAGTTTGAAGAGGGATCTAACCCTGAGAAAACATACGGCATTCTGATTGTCTGCTAGGCGTGACTAAGCGCGTCAGGATTAGTTTCACGCATCCTCAACAGATGGTGCGATGAGTCGACAGACAAGTGAAGATCAACATTCGTTCCGCTTGATTCAATAATCCGCTTTTATTCTCTTTGATGAGTTTGAAAAGTACGGTATTGGACAACTCTTATTAATGTTGTATTATAAAAAAACCATTCGTGATCAATATTGCCATTGATGTGTTGAAAATAATTTATAAAAAATAACAACAATAGTGACCAATTGTCGTTGATGAGTTGAGAATAATTATTGATTAATAAACAAATGCGTGATGTGATCTGTGTGTTGTCTCGTTGTATAAAGGTTAAAGTTAGTACAACATTAAAAATTTATCATCTCTTTCATGAGCTTATTATTGGAGAAAAGGATTTTCAAACAGAGATTTTGAATCTGAACGCAGCTGCTAAATAATTGTACTTTCACGTGACTCGTCTTGAATTTAGTTTAAAGACTAATATTCCCAGCCACAAGAAAAACTGTTTCAAAAGTAGTAAATTATTGTTATTATATAAGAGGTACGTTGACGCAGACCTTAATTTGTTTTCCTTATTTACTTCCTTTAATGAAATTGTCCATTCAAAATACTTATAGTTTAATGTGAAGAAAGCGATCAAGTTCTCATTATTCCTAATATATATATATTTTCTCCATAAATTCACCCCATTCATTAAAAGCCTTAATATCTATAATAGCTTGGTTATTTAATACATTTTAATAAATTTGTTATTTTTGGAGCTATCTGAAAACGATTTTCAATAATTATTAATAAAAACTATTCAAGATGTTTTTTCTCTTTACTTCGCAGTCCTTCCACTAAGGGCACAATGACAGCACTGAAGGAGAAAGCAATGCGTGCACGTGTTGTGGCTTAAGCCCTATTTTGTGGTGAATAATTTATGAACACACTATAAGTTATAAAATGACATGGAGACAAAGAGTTAATATTTAAACTGATCGTCAGCCATTTGGAAGGTTATTTATTTTTATAATATGTAAAACAATACACCCTTCATTTAGGATAGTGTGTATCATGAAAATGATGTCAACTTGCACTGTACTAAGAGTGGTATTGGTTGGACAAACCTAACTATGGAGATTACTATTCGTGGAGGCTGCGATTCGATCCTCATTAATCATGGTTTCAATTTTAAAAAGAATAAAACTTGACTTCTTTATTTTTCCTAAACTTCTAACTCATATAAAAAAACTTACATGGGATGGATTTAAAAAACCTTTTTTAAGTTCTTGGTGACTGTATGGTCTAAGGCGTCACTCTCATGTTAGACTAGACTACCGATGACAGGGAGATCAAGGTTCGAATCCCCGTCGGGTGTTCTTAGGGTAGTTTTCCCTAAATTGTTTTATACTCTCAATCTACGCAAATGCGGGTACACTTCCTCTAAATTCAACCTTTCTCATTCCTAACTCATTAGCGTAATTAGTACATATGCGTGTAATCTGAACAGGTAGTAAGACGCAATGGTAAAAAAAGTTCTTGGCTTCTTATATAAGATATAGAGTTGATAGTTTTTCTGTCTTGTTTTATTAGTTGTGTAATATAAAGTTGTGTTTATTAAATGCACGCAAAAAAATAACTAGCATTGGAATACGCCACACTCGTGAAAATTCTTAACGCACTTTTTGAGTGGCACAAAAAGTGAAGGGGTTGCTTGGAAAGTATGTGCCAGGGGATGATTTTTGAAGACTCCTGAAGTACGAGGGGCTAATTTGTATAGCTCCATTTCTTCTGAGAGGCTTGCGCTTGCTTGGCTCTTACAAACACAGGGTGGCTTTAGTGAGAGGGTTTGGTAGATAGGGGTGTCTCAGAGAGGATTGGGGTTGAAAAACTTTGTAGGGAGAAGAAGGCCAAGATTGTTTGAGCGAAGGGAGATTGGTTTTTTTTCCAGGCGGTGCACATATGGGCTACTAGAACCCGATACTTACTGAATATATATTAATTTCCTTCCTAAGTTTTTTTTAGTGTTGCATTTACCAACTATACCAAAATTGTGAACAAAATAGATGAGTTTGTGGATTATATTTTTACGTAAATTGTGATACTTAGGTTAAACTTGTGTTTTTAGTTTTGTTGTGCTTGACTCGTAGCCGGGAGCCATAAGTATAATAATGTTAAACACTCTGCGATAACACCATCTCACAGAACGGACGTGTGTCATACACACTGCTATCACACCATCATATCATCACACAGAACGGACGTGTGTCATATACTCAGCGATCACACTATCACACAGAGCGGACGTGTGTCATACACACTGCGATCCCACCATCACACAAAATGGACGTGTGTCAGACACTTAGCGATCACACCATCCCACAGAACGGACGTGTGTCATATACTCAGCGATCACACCATCACACAGAACGGACGTGTGTCATACACTTAGCGATCACACCATCACACAGAACGGACGTGTGTCATATACTCAGCGATCACACCATCACACAGAACGGACGTGTGTCATACACTCTGCGATCACACCATCACACGAACGGACGTGTGTCAGACACTTAGCGATCCCACCATCACACAGAACGGACGTGAGTCAGACACTTAGCGATCCCACCATCACACAGAACGGACGTGTGTCATATACTCAGCGATCACACCATCACACAGAACGGACGTGTGTCATACACACTGCTATCACACCATCCCACCATCACACAGAACGGACGTGTGTCATATACTCAGCGATCACACCATCACACAGAACGGACGTGTGTCATACACTCTGCGATCACACCATCACACAGAACGGACGTGTGTCATATACTCAGCGATCCCACCATCACACAGAACGGACGTGTGTCAGACACTTAGCGATCCCACCATCACACAGAACGGACGTGTGTCAGACACTTAGCGATCCCACCATCACACAGAACGGACGTGTGTCAGACACTTAGCGATCCCACCATCACACAGAACGGACGTGTGTCATATACTCAGCGATCCCACCATCACACAGAACGGACGTGTGTCATATACTCTGCGATCACACCATCACACAGAACGGACGTGTGTCATACACTCTGCGATCACACCATCAAACAGAACGGACGTGTGTCAAACGTGTGCGTAGTCAAAGAGTTGGAACGTCAGCTAGTCACTCCAACTCAACTTACATTATTTATATTCATTCTTCAAATGATAATCTGAATTAAAGGCCCTAATTATCCATCAGTTATCTTTAATTTAAATCAAGGTCAGTCTAATCATTGTTAGGAAACATGAAAATACCTGGAGCCCGAACACAATACACTTAAATATTTAAATCTAGCGTTGAAATATAAACAGACGCACGTGAATCCAGGGGATGAGGTCGTATACTAACCCAGTCAGGATACGAACCATGGACGCCGGAACGGATACGACCACTTGCCATTAGACCAATCACTTAAGAGAGAGTAGGGAACATGAGACAAGGTGAATGTTGTTGGTAGTTTTTATATCAAAACTTTTTTTTTGTAAAAATAAATAAATTATGTCTCCAGGTAGAAACGTTAGAGTGTAATTTTCTTCACATGGTGATATCAACATTTTTATCAATTATCTGTCATGGGTGTCCTAGAATTTTAAGATAACTTTTCCTTTTCATTTAAAAAGTTTTATCGTCAAATGCCGTCATGCTAATGGCAGGTATTTAAGAACGGTTAAGGTCACTATGTGAAGAGAATGAAACTATTGTAACAATTTTTTTTATTTTGGCCGAAACAAAGTTTTGATATAAAAAACTGCAAAAATCATTGGCCTTTTCTCGCGTCCCTTACATTACCACCTTAATTACCTCGGTAACCCGCTTTGACTGTCAAATGATCTAAGCTCCAAGGCGTCACTCTACCAATAGACTACACTGTCTATAATGAAGAGGTTGAGGCTCAAATCTCGCTCGTGTGTACTCAAGGTGGTTTTTACAAAATGGTTTTCCACTCTCCACGCAAATGCGGGTTCACTTCCTTTAAATATAACTTTCCTAATAACTCAAACCATTAGTGTAATGAGGTTACTTGGTGGTCTAGGGGTAAGGTGTTGGAATTCTGTGCTGGGGTCCGAGGCTCAATCCTCAGACCCGGCACAGATTTATCTGATAACCAAACCCTTCCTTCACCTCTGACAAGACGTGTATTAATCACAACTTGTGAATGTGTGGAATGCTAGGCCTCCACCGTGGTTCGGATCCCACGTTAAACTGTAGGTCCTCCATTTCATCTCACAATCACCCTACCATTACACATGATCGTAAGTGCGTATAACTCGAACGGGTAGTAAGACGTGGTGATAATAATAATAATAATAATAATAATAATAATAATAATAATAATAATTAGTGTAATGAAGTCTACATTAGCGTATAAACCGAATGCTTAATAAGATGCGGGGACAAAATATAACATGTTCTTATCACTGCGTCTTATTAACTGTTCAGGTTATATGCGTACTAATTACAATAACGATTTACGGGTAAGTAAGGTTGAATTTAGAAGAAATGTTCCCGCATTTGCGCGTGAAACCCCCCATTTTAAAAAACCACCTTAGTACATTTGACCAGGATTCGAACCCTGTTCTCCCTATCACAGGCAGTCTAGTATAACACGAAAGTGACGAATTATACCATGTGGCCACCGAAACAGTGACAAAATAAATTAGATTTAGGATTAAATATACAATTCAAAAGTTAATTAAAATTGATAAAAAAAAACACAGTGCTTTAAGGTTTCGTTGTGTTTTATATCTCTGACCGCCTCTGTGGCTCAGTGGTCAGAGTTACTGGCTACAGATCCAGAAGTACCGGGCTCGATCCCCGTTGTTTATATATTCTTATGGTGGGTGACCTGGTGGTCTAGGGGTAAGGTGTCAGACTTCTATGCTGGCGGCCGGGGTTCAATCCTCGGTCCCGGCACAGATCTATCGGATTACCAAACCCTTCCTTTACCTCTGACAAGACGTGTATTAATCACAACTTGTGAATGTGGGAATACCAGGCCTCCACCGTGGTTCGGATCCCACGTTAAACTGTAGGTCCTTCATTTCATCTCACAATCACCCTACCATTACACATTAGCGTAAGAGCGTATAACCCGAACGGGTAGTAAGACGCGGTGCTAATAATAATATTAAAAATAATAATAATAATATATTCTTATGTGAAGCACTGGCTGTGGAACGGGGTCAACTCAGCTTCGTGAGGAGCTAGCCTACTTGGATAAAAATGTAGTGGTTCCAGTCTAGATAACTGAGGTTAACGGCCGGAGGTTTTGTTGTGTTGACAACATAACACCCTATATTCGCAAATGTTAGCACTATCTTAGCCAACTTACGGCAAGTGCTCGGTAAGTATAAAGTTCACTTGAGGACTGACGCCTTGGGTTTTTTTTCCTAACTAAAACAAATAATTTTAAATATTTCGCGAGCTAAAAAAAAACCACACACAAAATACGTGTGTTATTTTACAACAATATTTCTCCCGCCCTACGCGATTGTTTCAATTCAATTACAAGTGAACATGCATGACCTGATTCATATATAATTCAAAATGTGATTACCGGTAAGTTTGTAAAATAAAAATAAAACACAATACTCGGGGCTTATTCGAGATTATTTCACAACGCGGGTGCAAAACTGTATGTGAGGGGAATGAATTAGTTTTTTTTTTTTTAAATATGAAAACCTGTTGATTGATGGTTGTGTAAGTTCATTAGTAACAAAAGGGTAAAATGGATCTGAAAGGGAATGGGGGGTGGGGGGATTAAGGATAGAGAAGTTTCGTAATGTGATATAGAATGTTACCCACACTGGTTTAGTACACGGGGATTATACCGGAACTTTAGGCTATATCTCACTTTTCCCTGAGTTGGAATGGGAACTGCAACAAGTTTTGATAAAACTACAAACGGGAATTTGCATTTTATCCCCCCCCCCTAATTTATTTGAGATATTTAGCGTGCACTTTCTAATCCGGCTTATTAAATCTGCACACGAGAATTTTCTATGATCGAGAGCGAAAAAGGCCTAACAATTTTACCGGGAAAGATATTTTCACATACCTTCCAGGGTTCTTTTACACGCCACAATCGACAAGGGACTGACGCCTTTACTTACCCTCCGAAGGAAGTTATGCTACGGATTTTTATCACTCAAGATAAATCCGCCGACATTGGCTGGGTTCGAACCCACGAACATCGGGTCCTGAGATGAGCGAGATCACCCCAAGACCACCGAGGTCGACTGTTTATTTTCACATTTAGATAAAATATTGCAATGATTATGAATTTTGACTTTTTCATGTTCCCCCGAATAAAAAAAATGTCGTTATTATAATTCTGCCCGTCCTTAGGGACACATCCGACGCGTTTCGATGGGTTTTGGTTCATTCTTTACTTTTAAATGTTATATGGTTATACATACCGTTTTTATATTTCGATTATTATAGCTTTAAAATTAAGGGTAGTTGAGATCCTACCCAATCCGCTCACACCATTTCCCAAAGTGTTAATCATGAGCAAAGTTATTTCTGGTAGCCTGCAATACGTTGTGCTTGCTAACTGGATCAAAATTTGTCCGTGCCGGTGTACGAAACGTGTGGAGGAGGAAGTCTTCAGTAAGTTGTGTTTGTGGACATTATCAAAGTTTGTCTGTGCCGGTGTACGAAACGTGTGGAGGAGGAAGTCTTCAGTAAGTTGTGTTTGTGGACATTATCAAAGTTTGTCTGTGCCGGTGTACGAAACGTGTGGAGGAGGAAGTCTGCAGTAAGTTGTGTTTGTGGATATTATCAAAGTTTGTCTGTGCCGGTGTACGAAACGTGTGGAGGAGGAAGTCTGCAGTAAGTTGTGTTTGTGGATATTATCAAAGTTTGTCCATACCGGTGTACGAAACGTGTGGAGGAGGAAGTCTTCAGTAAGTTGTGTTTGTGGACATTATCAAAGTTTGTCTGTGCCGGTGTACGAAACGTGTGGAGGAGGAAGTCTGCAGTAAGTTGTGTTTGTGGATATTATCAAAGTTTGTCCGTGCCGGTGTACGAAACGTGTGGAGGAGGAAGTCTGCAGTAAGTTGTGTTTGTGGATATTATCAAAGTTTGTCCGTGCCAGTGTACGAAACGTGTGGAGGAGGAAGTCTGCAGTAAGTTGTGTTTGTGGATATTATCAAAGTTTGTCCATACCGGTGTACGAAACGTGTGGAGGAGGAAGTCTGCAGTAAGTTGTGTTTGTAGACGATTTCAAAGTTTGTCCGTGCCGGTGTACGAAACGTGTGGAGGTGGAAGTCTGCAGTAAGTTGTGTTTGTGGATATTATCAAAGTTTGTCCGTGCCGGTGTACGAAACGTGTGGAGGAGGAAGTCTGCAGTAAGGGTTCGGCCAGACTGCCAAGCGTGCGAGCGAGCGAGCGCGCAAGCGACTGGGTGGCCAAACTGGCGAGCGCGCGAGCGAGCGAGCGAGCGCGTAATTAGCGGACCCTAGTTATATTATTATTAGCACCGCGTCTTACTACCCGTTCGGGTTATACGCACTTACGCTAATGTGTAATGGTAGGGTTATTGTGAGATGAAATGAAGGACCTACAGTTTAACGTGGAATCCGAACCACGGTGGTGGCCTGGCATTCCCTACATTCACAAGATGTCTTGTCAGAGGTGAAGGAAGGGTTTGGAAATAAGATAAATCTGTGCCGGGACCGAGGATTGAACCCAGGCTGCCAGCACAGAAGTCTGACACCTTACCCCTAGACCACTAGGTCACCGCCCCCCCCCCCACCCCCCTAGTTAGAGAAGATGTCTCTGTCAAACACACTTAGTACATCTCTGCTCCTCGAAAATTCTTACAGAAAATATTGTGTATTTATAAAAAAGAAAAAAGTAGGAGTGCATCCAATTAATAAATTGAGAAATGCGTATGGTACTGTACTGAAGTGTTTTAAAATCAGATTTGCCGCACCAGTGGCAGAATGGTGCGTTGCACTCGATAACTTTTGACTAGGAGGCAAAGGTTCGAATCTTGGCTCAGTGAACTGAAGGTGATTTTTAAAACTTATTTATTGTTGTGGTTTTTTCATACTCTCTCCAAACTAATGGTGATTCTTATTTGTAAAGGCCTACTTTGATTATAATATTGAAGTATTTTAACATATCGGGTTTACATATATACATTATATTATTTATGGTCTTACCAATTAAATTAGGCCATTAATAGAAAGTGTGTTAAACCTATCACTGATAGAAAAAAGTCAAATATCATGTCAAAATGAGAAGTTTCCCCAGCACTCAATGAACCAACATACAATAATATTGCCTAGCGCCTGTAAACTAGACTGTACCGGGTCGAGCGCGCGCGCTTGAAAAATAGAACCAGTTCTATCTTTCAAGCGCGCGCGCTCAGTCGCTCGCTCGCTCCAGTGTGGCCACCCCCATTACAACCAATGTGTTCTATTTTATATTTTAGTCGCTCGCGCGCTCAGTCTGGCCGTACCCTAAGTTGTGTTTGTGGATATTATCAAAGTTTGTCCGTGCCGGTGTACGAAATGTGTGGAGGAGGAAGTCTTCAGTAAGTTGTGTTTGTGGATATTATCAAAGTTTGTCCATACCGGTGTACGAAATGTGTGGAGGAGGAAGTCTTCAGTAAGTTGTGTTTGTGGACGTTTTCAAAGTTTGTCCGTGCCGGTGTACGAAACGTGTGGAGGTGGACGTCTGCAGTAAGTTGTGTTTGTGGACATTATCAAAGTTTGTCCGTTCCGGTGTACGAAACGTGTGGAGGAGGAAGTCTTCAGTAAGTTGTGTTTGTGGACATTATCAAAGTTTGTCCGTTCCGGTGTACGAAACGTGTGGAGGTGGAAGTCTGCAGTAAGTTGTGTTTGTGGACATTATCAAAGTTTGTCCGTTCCGGTGTACGAAACGTGTGGAGGTGGAAGTCTTCAGTAAGTTGTGTTTGTGGACATCATCAAAGTTTGTCCGTGCCGGTGTACGAAACGTGTGGAGGAGGAAGTCTTCAGTAAGTTGTGTTTGTGGACATTATCAAAGTTTGTCCATACCGGTGTACGAAATGTGTGGAGGTGGACGTCTGCAGTAAGTTGTGTTTGTGGACATTATCAAAGTTTGTCCGTGCTGGTGTACGAAACGTGTGGAGGAGGAAGTCTTCAGTAAGTTGTGTTTGTGGATATTATCAAAGTTTGTCCGTGCTGGTGTACGAAACGTGTGGAGGAGGAAGTCTTCAGTAAGTTGTGTTTGTGGATATTATCAAAGTTTGTCCGTGCCGGTGTACGAAATGTGTGGAGGTGGAAGTCTGCAGTAAGTTGTGTTTGTGGATATTATCAAAGTTTGTCCGTGCCGGTGTACGAAATGTGTGGAGGAGGAAGCCTACAGTAAGTTGTGTTCCGAAGTTCCGTGGGCCGGATAATCCCGGCTCGCTAACAGCTGTTTCACGAGCCGGTTAAATGACGGCCTATTTGCCACCCCTCACCGAACCCTTGCAAACAATTACCAAAGGCTAGGGGTTGCGCTACGCCACAACCCTTGTCCAATAAAATAATAATGATTCCCACTCACCTACCCACCCACCCCACTCTGGTGTCAAGGGGTGGAGGGCCAACACTACCAGATGGATATTGGGGCGGGGGGGGGGGGGGGGTGGTTAGGGGGGGTAGGAACACTGGTCGCCATGTTTTATGGTTCGTACATTCATTTATTATCCTCAACAAAAGTTGGCGCATGTGCAGATCTCTAAATAGGATGGTTTGTTATTACAGGTGTTAACAAGGGTTGAAACACCTGCCTCTCTATTTTAATGGAGCAGATCAGCGCTCTTTGGACCAAGAGCAATATTTAATATTGATCGTACTTGTCAAACTAATAGAAAGGGCCAGTTTCATAGTCAGACTGAATACTGCTCAAGTGCGGTGCTATACTAAACACAGGATGACACCTACCTAGATTAGAATGGAATGGGTCAGTTTCATATTCTAGTTTAGGTAGGTGTACTGTATTTATTATTATTATTATTATTATTACTACTACTACCCGTTCGGTCTATACGCACTTACGCTAATGTGTAATGGTAGGGTGATTGTGAGATGAAATGGAGGACCTACAGCTTAACGTGGTATCCGAACCACGGTGGAGGCCTGGCATTCCCCACATTCACAAGTTGTGATTAATACACATCTTGTCAGAGGTGAAGGAAGGGTTTGGTAATCAGATACATCTCTGCCGGGATCGAGGATTGAACCCCGGACCCCCAGCACAGAAGTCCGACACCTTACCCCTAGACCGTCAGGTCATCCTGTATTTAGTATAGCGCCGCACTTGAGGTGCGCTAAGTCTGACAATGAAACTAGCCACAAGACTTTATTTTAGATGGTAGCGGTGCAGCCTTCTGAGTTGAAGGTCCCGAGTTCAATTCTCGGCGTTGCCAAAAATGTATCATTGGTGAAATGTGGGTCTGGGGCTGGGTGTTGTGCCTATTTTAGGTTTAGGTTAATTTATAAGTCGTATGCCGATACATCAGCCTGCTCATAAAGTGCACGTTAAGTTCCTTGAATAAATAGTAATAATAGTAGAATAACACTAGTCACCATCTTCGGTGTTTATGGTCTATGATGTCACTCGCAATATCCTGAACTAGCGATAACTGGGATATCTAAGTTTGAATTCCTATCGAGTGGTTTTCCACTCTCCCTCCGCGCAAACGTGGATACACTTCCCTTAACCTCCCTCATCCATAACACTTAGTATTTTTACTTCATATACATACAACCCGACCGGGCTTTCTGTGTTAATCAATCATAACTGATAAACGAATGACGGGGTAGGAATGAGGAAGGTAGAATTTATCGGAGTGTATTCGCACTAGCGTGGAAGAAGAATGGTAAATCACTGATTGGAAGGAGAGAAAAAAAAATCCGTGAATCCGGCTGGGATACGAACCTTCACCTCCCTTGTCATCGGCAAATCAAACTAGACGGGACTCCCGTCCTTGTCCACCTGCTCCCTAGGTGTGTTTTTAAAAAAAATATTCTTCTCTGTCCGGGTTGTGGAAAAGAAGAGTAATAATCTTTTGACCTTGCTGCGTGGTGTGGGACATGTTCTAGTATAAATAGAGATGCAGGTATTAAAAATACCTCGATATATGAATCTTAAAATACTTAGGGATATTCAAGAATTCAAATGAAAAAAAAATATTCGAGATTCGAAATGCTTTTCGAACTTATAGCTATCATGATTCTTATTGGACATTCCTCACATACAATCCTCACATAGCAACAAAATAATGTTGACATTTACTGACTCTATGGTCTTGAGGTCAGAGTTCCTGGATACATATCCAGAGATCCCGGGTTCGATCCTCGGCCCCTTACAGATTCTTCTGTGAAGCACTGGCTCTGTAACGGGGTCAACTCAGCCTCGTGAGTACAGAATTAAATGGCTACGGTCTAGAAAACTGAGCTTAACGGCTGGAGGGTTCGTTGTGCTGACCACATGACACCCTCTATCCGCAAATTTTGGCACGATCTTCGCCAACATGCTGTGACCGCTCGGTCGGTATATTATAGCTCCTTGCGGGCTGAATCCATTGTTGTTTTTTTTAAGTTTATATTTATATTTTCTTTAGCAACTTTTATAATTGTCATAAACAAAATAAACATCTACGAAGAATAGAAATTATAGCATTGTGTGGAAGGTTTATTCTCGTCAAGGTTTTATAATTTTTCTTAAGATTCGAATTGTAGTAAAAGCGTATTCTACCCTTGTTTGATATGGTATATCAATATAAATAAAATTATTAAACAAGAACTAAAACATAAAAGTCAAAGAACGGAGTGAACCCAAACTTTTCTTAACCCTAAGATAAACTAAGAACTCTTTTGAAGGGGATGGGAATAAAAACAAAACGAACACGATATCTTGGGGGGGAACTCTATCTTTATATTCCAGATAGGGGCCGCCGTGGAGGTAATGTGATGTAAAACAACTGAAGAATATCTCCAAGAAGGGAGAATGTTAGATCAACAACAGAATGACAGTGTTTACATTACCATGTGTAAGTTTCAGAAGAGGAAACACACACGAACAAGAAGATACTTAGAAACACGTAGCAATTGGAAGGGGGGAAAGGGGTGGACGGGAAGCAGAGTGTACACTTAACGAATAGATTTAATCAAATTAATAAAAAAACTTTCCCGCATAGGTGGTCGTAGGCTCTATAGCCTAACGCGTCACTTTAGTATTAGATTGGATTTTTAGAGATGGGAGTTCGAATCCCGGCTGAGTCAGCTGAGGGTGTTTTTTTCCAAATGGTTTCCCACTCTCCTTCCACACAAATGCGGGGTAGATTACCTATAAAATACTTTCTTCCATATCCCTGCTCCATTAGAGTAATTATCATAAATGCGTATAACCTGAACAGGTAGTAAGAAACACTGTTTGGACACACAGATTAATTAACACGACTTACAGACTAAACAATCCACCTCACACCTCTTAACATTGACCCAGTCCTAGCTCCTTGATATTTTTTAACTGCAGATCAAGGACGAACTCCTACACGAAAGAGTAAATATCTTCGTTAATACCACCCGTAATCGAACCAAAGCCCTCCAACCACGGAAATAAGCCTTTAGCAGGGGTCTCTTCTGTTTTTATTATTTGGCCTGGCACACTTAACGCAAGGAGAAGGGAGGCTGTTTTTCGATTAAATGATAAATCACTTTACATGCCGTATTAAAACTAAATTTCTACCTCCGCCGGAATTACGAACTAAATAATTTGAGAGGGGATTGGTCATGTCCTGAAGCACAACACCTCGTTTACATTGACCATAGCCGAGCCCTTCTTATTTTCCAGATCTCTATAGTAAGAACCCTTATAGAAGTTAAATAAAAACACATTTAAGAGTAGCCGATAGTTGTCAAAACTACCATTGGTAAAAAAAAAGGGCAGATTTTAAGCCACATCGCGTCCATAGTCAGGGCTTTCAGCATTTAACTACCCTAATGGAGTAGGGACGAGGAAGAAAGAATTTAAGAAATTATAGTTGCATTTATGTTTAAAGAGGGTGGGAAACCATTTGGCATTCAAAACCCTCAGAAAACCCTCCCAGGATTAGAACCCCAGCCTTTAATACTAGATGAGCCTAACGTTTAGGCCGAGTGTCCACCGATGTGGTGGAAGAGACTTTTGCTGAACTCTTGTTTAAATATTACATCGGTGGTCGGACGGCGAAAGGTGTCAATCTCATAGTATGCTGGATTTCTTATGACTGATGTTGACCTAGTGGTCTAGGGGTAAGGTGTCGGACTCTGTGCTGGGGTCCGGGGTTCAATCCTCTGTCCCGGCACAGATCTTCCTTCACCTCTGACAAGACATCTTGTGAATGTGGGGAATGCCAGGCCTCCACCGTGGTCCGGATTCCACGTTAAACTTTAAGTCCTCCATTTCATCTCACAATCACCCTACCATTACACATTAGCGTAAGTGCGTATAACCCGAACGGGTAGTAAGACGCGGTGCTAATAATAATAATTATTATTATTTTGTGAGTGAGGTCAGGGTTCGAATCTTAGATGTATGTAATGAATATTTTTGTTTCCCCTACTCTCCCTCCGTACATGAACGAGAACATTTCGTCTTAATTCTACCTTTGAAAGTTGATCACATAATTATAATATAAAAATTTGAAAGATAAAATATGAAATATCCATACTAGGCTATACTCTGGTACTTTCCCCGGTAGACACAAGTCAAGTAGAAAAGTAAGATTGTAACAAGCTTAAGTCAACAAATATCAACAATTATTTATCAAATATTATAAGGTTTAGACAGTTAAAAATAATCAAAAAACTATTATTTACTAATTCACTGTGGCTATATTTTTTTCAACATTTAATTCAATAAAGAAATTTGTTGTTTTGTATTTATACTTGTTTGTAGTTGTAAAATAGAAGTGTTTGGAAATAATATATTACCTGCATTTATTTCCAACACCCTCCCCCCCCCCCAATCCCCTTCCTCTCGCCTAAGACCACCCGGTGGTCCCCCAGCGCACATAACTTCCTTTTAATGATGATATATCACCAAAATTTTAGAAATACTGGTATATAGTTCGAACCCCGGTAGGGATTAGTATTATTCTTAATGTGGTGCGAAATTAGGAGCTCTGCAAAATGGCGGTCCCTGGCCCTAATAACTCCCACTTACGCCTGTAAGAATAATAAATGTTGTGTAATTTAACCTGGATCATCTCTACTCGGTATTGAAACACGTGTTTTCGTTTTGTTTGTTTTTCAGTACAGAGACCGACCCGGCCACTACTCTGCCCCCAGACAAATCTGGTGAGTACACAATAAAACTCGCACTGGCGGTCACATAGTCTTAAGACGTCAGACTTGCAGTATACTTGACTGTGTGTGACATGTGAGGGGGGGGGGGATTTTCACTTGTGATTTATCTCTGTGGTTTTTCCATCCTCTCTCCATGCTAAGGATGGCAAAATTAATCTAACTACTGGCTTTGATCCTACATCATAGATTAGAAAGTTAAATAAGCCTTGCGTCATAAAATATTACGTTTAAAAAAGTGGATAAAAATCTTCATTTCTCAGCATAGATTGATCGATACATTAATTTGTCCAGGTGGAAAAAAAGATTATAATTATTAGGCCTACTATGCTAGCACAAGCACTCTTTAACACGTATTACAAATTCGACACTACAGCTAAGTCTACATAGAGCAAAAGGATACCTTGTTCGATTCCCAGCACTGCCGAAAAAAGTATCATTGAAAAATTGTGACTTTCCCTTGCATAGTGATGGATTTTCGGCTGGAGGGGCTTAGGGGTAGTTTGTTTTATATTTTATATAATTACGTTAGTTTGTAAATCGTGTATATTGATCTACTTGAATGTTGGTGTGCTTATCGCTGCAGCACGCTTTAAGATGTGTATTGACCTGATGGTGTGACATCAGGTTCATTCCTGCAGAACGTGATATCACCCCAACTGTGTATTTACCTGATGGTGTGACATCAGGTTCATTCCTGCAGAACGTAATATCACCTCAGCTGTGTATTGACCTGGTGGTGTGACATCAGGTTCATCCCTGCAGAACGGAATACTACCCCAGCTGTGTATTGACCTGGTGGTGTGACATCAGGTTCATTCCTGCAGAACGTAATATCACCCCAGCTGTGTATTGACCTGGTGGTGTGACATCAGGTTCATTCCTGCAGAACGTAATATCACCCCAGCTGTGTATTGACCTGATGGTGTGTCAGCAGGTTCATCTCTGCGCTGGCTCAAGTCCCTGCAGAACGTGACCAAGGAGGCGGGCGAGTCTGTGAAGCTCAGGTGCGAGGTGACTGGGGACCCCGTGCCCACCAAACTCCGGTGGTTCAAGAACGAGGCGCCCGTAGATCAAGAGCCTGGGCGACTCTCCGTGCGACGATACACGCCACAGGTGCGTCGGACCGTAGTCAGGGCCGTAGGGGTACAAGCCACAGGTGGACAGACCTCTGTGTTGGACCCTATTAGGGCCGTAGTCAGGGGGTACACGCCACAGGTGGACATACATTTATGTTGGACCGTACCAGGGCCGTAGCCAGGGGGTACACTCCACAGGTGGACATACATTTATTTTGGACCGTCACCAGAGGCCCCCGTCCGGTAGCAGGGGTACACTCAACAGGGGACAGACATCTGTGTTGAACCGTACCAGGGCCGTAGTCAGGGAGTACACTCAACATGTGAACAGTCATGCGTGTTGACCGTACCAGGGCCGTAGTCAGGGAGTACACTCAACATGTGAACAGTCATGCGTGTTGACCGTACCAGGGCCGTAGTCAGGGGTACACTCAACATGTGAACAGTCTGCGTGTTGAACCGTACCAGTGCCGTAGTCAGGGGGTACAGCCACAGGTGGACAGACCTTGTGTTGACCTATAGGGCCGTAGTCAGGGGTACACCCACAGGTGAACATACATTTATGTTGTACCGTACCAGGGCCGTAGTCAGGGAGTACACTCAACATGTGAACAGTCATGCGTGTTGACCGTACCAGGGCCGTAGTCAGGGAGTACACTCAACATGTGAACAGTCATGCGTGTTGAACCGTACCAGGGCCGTAGTCAGGGAGTACACTCAACATGTGAACAGTCATGCGTGTTGGACCGTACCAGGGCCGTAGTCAGGGAGTACACTCAACATGTGAACAGTCATGCGTGTTGGACCGTACCAGGGCCGTAGTCAGGGAGTACACTCAACATGTGAACAGTCATGCGTGTTGGACCGTACCAGGGCCGTAGTCAGGGAGTACACTCAACATGTGAACAGTCATGCGTGTTGGACCGTACCAGGGCCGTAGTCAGGGAGTACACTCAACATGTGAACAGTCATGCGTGTTGAACCGTACCAGTGCCGTAGTCAGGGGGTACACGCCACAGGTGGACATACATTTATGTTGGACCGTACCAGGGCCGTAGCCAGGGGTACACTCCACAGGTGGACATACATTTATTTTGGACCGTACCAGGGCCGTAGCCAGGGGTACACTCAACAGGGGGACAGACATCTATGTTGTACCGGGGCCGTAGTCAGGGAGTACACTCAACATGTGAACAGTCATGCGTGTTGAACCGTACCAGGGCCGTAGTCAGGGAGTACACTCAACATGTGAACAGTCATGCGTGTTGGACCGTACCAGGGCCGTAGTCAGGGAGTACACTCAACATGTGAACAGTCATGCGTGTTGGACCGTACCAGGGCCGTAGTCAGGGAGTACACTCAACATGTGAACAGTCATGCGTGTTGGACCGTACCAGGGCCGTAGTCAGGGGGTACACGCCACAGGTGGATAGACATGTGTGTTGGACCGAACAAGGGCCGTAGTCAGGGGGTACACTCAACATGTGAACAGTCATGCGTGTTGGACCGTACCAGGGCCGTAGTCAGGGAGTACACTCAACATGTGAACAGTCATGCGTGTTGAACCGTACCAGGGCCGTAGTCAGGGAGTACACTCAACATGTGAACAGTCATGCGTGTTGGACCGTACCAGGGCCGTAGTCAGGGAGTACACTCAACATGTGAACAGTCATGCGTGTTGGACCGTACCAGGGCCGTAGTCAGGGGGTACACGCCACAGGTGGATAGACATGTGTGTTGGACCGAACAAGGGCCGTAGTCAGGGGGTACACTCAACATGTGAACAGTCATGCGTGTTGGACCGTACCAGGGCCGTAGTCAGGGGGTACACTCAACATGTGAACAGTCATGCGTGTTGGACCGTACCAGGGCCGTAGTCAGGGGGTACACTCAACATGTGAACAGTCATGCGTGTTGAACCGTACCAGGGCCGTAGTCAGGGAGTACACTCAACATGTGAACAGTCATGCGTGTTGGACCGTACCAGGGCCGTAGTCAGGGAGTACACTCAACATGTGAACAGTCATGCGTGTTGGACCGTACCAGGGCCGTAGTCAGGGAGTACACTCAACATGTGAACAGTCATGCGTGTTGGACCGTACCAGGGCCGTAGTCAGGGAGTACACTCAACATGTGAACAGTCATGCGTGTTGAACCGTACCAGGGCCGTAGTCAGGGGGTACACGCCACAGGTGGATAGACATGTGTGTTGGACCGAACAAGGGCCGTAGTCAGGGTGTAACAGGTGGACAGTCATGTGTGCTGGACCGAACAAGGGCCGTAGTCAGGGGGTACACGCCACAGATAGACCACTGTGCGTCGGACCGTAGTCAGGGTGTTGGCAATGTACCCTAGGCTATTATCATATTGGAGCTTCGAAATATTCTTTGCACCAACACCACCAATTATTATTACGTTCTACACTTTTTTTAAATTGCTTCTTGAGGGACTAAATTTTAACAAATAACCTTTAAGGGGGCTGCCTAGATATCTGAATTATTGCCAACCAGATGTTTTAGGTTACATACTTATAAAACCTTTAACAGCACACGAGTTTGGTGTTTACTAGAATGGATATAAAACTATTTTCTATGGCCCTTTTATAATAACACACTTGTAAACATAGTTTAAATGTTGACATTTTTCACTTGGAAAAAAACAACATAAATTGGGGTTGATCATTTGGATCTAAATACTAATAATGGATCTTTGAGAATTGAATAATCGGGGGAAAGGTGGGAGGGAAGGGGGTCACAGCACAATATGTATTGCCATTTGTATTTTCCTTCTCCCCTGTTTGTTCTACCACCGTCAGACACCTCCACCCAGTAAAGTCAATAAGCCCACTGAATTTTTGCTCGACTATTCTAGGGTGTGTACAAGAAGCTGCTGCAAATTTACGCATAGGGTTGATTTTTTTCCCTTCAAACGAACCATTTAACTTAGATAAACAAGCCTTGTTCTACTTTGAAGTAAACACATCTAACTAATTTTGGTAAATTTTACATAGCTACAGATTTTATATTCTAAATTTTATTTGTATGATTAGATGATAAATATCACTGGGCTGTATTTTTAATTAGGGAGTTAAGGAAACGCGAGTTAAGGACAGTTTTTGCATTTTTTTTTAAATCTCAAAACTTTTTTTTGTCAAAATACATAAAATAATTTGTCATTAGGTACTGCACCTAATGAAAAATTAATTGATTTATTTTAGCAAAAAAAAGTACATAATGGAAAATTAAATGATTTATTTTAATAAAAAAAAGGTTTTGTTATAAAAAAAATCAAAAACGCCGCTCTTTAATTCGCGTTCCCTGCACTTCCGCCTTAAGGTAGTTTCTTTGTACATTGAGTGACTAAATCCTCCGCTAGATGTCTCCAATGACTCTTCCTGGCCTTGACTTTGTACAAAGTGTCCCCGCTATTTCCAGGGCCAGGAGGGCGTACTGGCTCGCGCCTGCGTATCAACTTCCTGGACACGCACGACACGGGGTTCTACAAGTGCGAGGCGAGCAATGGGGCCCACAAGACGGACTCTACGGCCGTGCTCATGGTCAAGATGAGTCGCTGGGGTGAGCCGACCATTTTAGACCCTGTGAAAGGACTGTAGGTCTTATGGAGAAAAACTTTATCTTCGCTCTCTCAGTTAACTGTTGCCAAATCTCCTCGCCTTCAGTTATTTCGGGAGGTAGTGCGCTGGGGTGAGAAGGATCTACTGACAACCTCGACTAACCAGCGTTGCCAAACTTGTCTTATATTTGGGGGAGATTTACCAAACAAAAACAAGAGAATGACCCGCCTCAGTGCCGTAGTTAGCTAACGCGCTAGCCGTGTTGAGCTAGACTGCCGAGGACGGGGAAATCGAGGTTCGAATATCGCTCGGGTAGACTGGGGTAGTTTTCCCTAAATGGTTTTCCACTCTCCTTCCACGCAATTACGGGTTCACTTCTTCTAAATTCAACCTTCCCAATTCCTAATCCCTTAATGTAATTATTACTTAAGCGTATAAACCGAAAGGGTAGTAAGACGCGATGCTAAAAAAACACACAAAAAAAGAAGATAATGACAAGGCTGTTTCCCAATATTAACCATGCCGTTCCCTCAATTAAGATGAAGTGTACTCTTATTTGCGTGGAGGGAAAGAGGAAAACCATTTAGGACCCCCTCTCTCGCCTCATTACACCCGACCAGGATTTGAACCTCAACCTCCCAGTCATCGGCAGTCTAGTCTACTGCGAGAGTAGCGCATTAGGTCATGCGGCCATCGAAGCGGGTGATATTTATAATTACGTTCACAAATACCACCAACAAATATTTGTGGTTTAGTTAATTATAACTTATTGCGATCCGCTTTGGTGGTCATATGTTCTAAGGTGTCACTCTTACAATAAACTGGACTACTGATGACGGGAGTTCGGGGTTCATCGCCCAGTGTACCACTCTCCCTCCACGCAAATGCGGGTATACACTTATTATAAATTCAACCTTCCTCATCCCTAACACAGAATAATTAGTTCATATGAGTATAATCCTAACGGGTAGTGAGTGATACGTGATGACAAAGTTATTATATTTGCCTATTAAATCGTTTTTATTATTATTATTAATAATAATAGTAATAATCGACTTTAATGGCGAAGTTAAGGCTACCGCCTTTTCTTACACTTATATAGGCATACAGGTATGTACAGTAACCCCATGGCTTCTTTGGTGCTGACTGACAGCTGCTAAACACATGTTTTTGTAGATCATATGGTTCGGCGTAGGGATACATAATTTGGTCTGGTAACTTTTCAAAACCGTCAGCTGTGAGCTGTGAGCTGTCAGTCAACACCAAAGAAGTCTTGGGGCTACTGTACATAGTTATATATAGGCATATATCTATATATAATGTATATACGTTAACAAATATTTATTTTAACGTGTATTTGTTACTTTAACTACACGTCAACTTTTTTATACATACATTTTTGGAATTGTTTGTATAAACTATAAAGTTTATAGTGTCTAAAACCTTTTTTTTATCCCGTCTAACCCTACGGATAATACGTAATTTGGGTAGAACTTGTTACTATTGGTATTTAACGTGCACTTTCTGAACCGACTGACTATATCGGTACACGACCTATAAACTAACTTAAATCTAGGAAAGACACAACCTCCAGCCCTCCGGCCGTTAATTCATCTCTGTGAAAGGGGAAACCCACATTCTACCGTTAATACATTTTCAGGCCATGGGGGGAATCGAGCCTGGGACTCTTAACTCAGTAGACAGACACGTTACCGACGGAGCTAAGGTATCGGACTGCGTAGATAATACAACTCGAACCACACTTCACATTGTAGAACAGTTACCAGGAGTCTTCATTAGAAAACAAAGGGGATACCAGATAAATCATTTTACCTTATTAAAAAATCATTAAAGAAAATATATTTTAAAACAGAGAAAATTATTTCGTTGATCCCAATACCACCGCTGTCAAAGTGAATAATATACGAAACCGCAGTTTGATACGTTTACTGGTCCGAAAGTAATCGTGTATTTATTATCCCGGTTAATCGACCGTGAGTGATTCGTTTACCCGGTGAATCCCACCACATGCCCCCCCTCTAATTACAGCCCCTGAATAGTCTGTGTTTGTGTTGCAGGTCGTATCGGGCCCCCGGCCGATATTCCTGACTTTTCTCCGATATTACACAACTTCCCAGGACTGAACACAGGGTAAGTACACTTCACATCTCTCTGAAATAGTGATTACCAA
Source organism: Timema cristinae (assembly GCA_039000515.1). NCBI lineage: Eukaryota > Metazoa > Arthropoda > Insecta > Phasmatodea > Timematidae > Timema > Timema cristinae. The sequence continues at coordinate 108,581,582 of JBCFYV010000012.1, forward strand.
CCAGGGTTCCGTGGAACACTGGGGTTTCGCAAGTCCGGTTCCGAGGCTCTTTTGTTGGTATGTCTATAGTTTTTGTACACTGGAAATGTGTTAAGAGATATCATATATCCGAAGAAAATAAGGAGGAGTGCTGGGAATAGTGTTGAAAGTAAGGTTAGTTATAGGCCTAATATTAATAAGCCAAGTTCAAGTACCGAAGGACAGCAATTATTAGATAGAAATAGGCAATAAATAATCTTGGAATATTTAATTCAAATTATGAGCTAATTATTATTTACTAACCGCACTAGTTTACATGTATATTTGCCAGTTAGGGGTTCACCGAGATTTTACGTAAGTTTTTAAGGGTTCCTCCAAACAAAAAAGGTTGGGAATCACTGTTCCATAAAGAAGGTACATTTTATTATTTTGGACCCACTTCGGTGTAAGAATGGTCTAAGACAGTGGTTAAGTACAATACTTATTAATTATTACACTATGTTGGTTTTAATTTATTTTAGTTGTAGATTTTAGAATTCTCTGTATAACTTGGGTGAATCAACAACTTAAATTGTACAATGTTGAAGAAAGTTATATTTGGGAGTATGCGAGCAAAAAAGTTCTGCGAAGGTTGGGGTTTGAATTCCGGATGAGTGAACAGAAGGTTTTTTTCCCCTAAATGGTTTTCCCAAGGATACATTTCCTCTAAATACTAGCGTAATTAAATGCGGATGTCTTGGATGGGCAGACAGTAAGACTAGGTTGGGCGAAAAAATAATTTGAAATTAAAACTAGAGTTAAAAATAAACCTACACTTGGTCAAATTTGTAACAAAAAATTGAGTTAGAAGAGGAAATATTTCCATTAGTTTAGTTAGATAAAAATAAATGGCTGAAAATATTTATACTCATTATTCCAATATCGTATTCATGTTAAATAGCATACCATACTTTTGAATTAATCTAATGTGTGTGTTATAATAATAAAAATACATCACTGTATTATCAAGAGTTGATAAAATATTATCAAAAGGATTAAGAATACTAATATTGCAAAATGCGTGCGAGTTTACCAACATCTATTTGACAAAGCAGTGCGCACGCGCTTCATTAGCGCGCGGCAGCTTGTTGCCACCAAGTGTCACTAGGTAGCAGCACCTAATCGCTTCCTATCTTCCCATAGCTGTTTCCCCTCTAGCCACGGCTATTATTTTCATCTGTTTGTCGATAAGTGTAATTTGTTTTGATGTGCGTGGGCGGACGTGGGTGTGGTGGTGTGTGTATATATGTCAAAACAAAACTGAAATGCCAAATTAATATGTCTAAGTGGGTTTGTCTAAATTATATATTATTAGTTGAGGCTTTACTTATATATGGCGAAGAAGTGGACCTAAATGAAACAACAAGGTAAAATTTACCTTTCAGGTTTAGCCAAATCACTCTTTTCCAAGATGGTTGTTGTCTATTATTAATGTTGTAATCAAATTAGCCCTCGAGGTTTATTTGACTGTTTCAACATTAAATTTCGCGTTGTGACTGTGATTTTATAACAACAAAACTAAACATAACCTTAAAACTGTACTAGTGAATGGATGGATACACGTTCTAATTCAGAATTTAAATGAACGTTTCTTAATAATCTCTATTGGATTAAATCTTATTTAAATAATCTTTTATGGTATGAGCCCGGGGGTTGATGTGAGCACTAGGGTATGTGCCCCCAATTTATATTAATTTAATAATTACATGTAAGACTGTGATTGTTATGAAGAAAAAAAATACCTGAAAAGGATGGGGGTGGGGGGGGAATAAGAAATGAAGGATATCAGGAAATATATCCCCTTACACCATACACACACCCATGTACACTTAAAATATATAAAATATATATAGATATATGTTATGATTTGCTTTTGTGCTCCATTTTGAGATTTTGAGGACGGTAGAGCCTCGACTATTCAACCTAAACAGGATCGAAAGGTAGTCTGTTAGGTAAAATATTGGGGAGCACGAAAACAGGTGGATGGAGGTAAACGGAGCCAAACAAACGTAAATTAAATAGAATTTCTGACTAGAAAAATTACAGAACTATTTTATTTAAAGTTATAAAATAAAGTTTGCTTTATGTCATTGGAACAAAGTCTAAATTATAGGATGTATCCTAACTAACTAGGGTTGAAACAGTGTGACCCACGTCTAAGCACTGTATCTGTGCAACCAATTTTGTCTTTGAATAAATCAAAATTTGGGATTTAGAGCATTATTGTTTGAGATGGTAGCTACGGCCTGATTTACAATTACAATAGCCTACTGTACTGTAAGAAGGCTAGCCCTTTATATTGTACATAGTAATTACAATGTTCTTTGTGAAAAAATAAAATAAAACTAGCCAATTAAAATGTCAAGACTATTCGTTGACATCTCCAATTGTCTTCCAATCGAAGTAAGTTAAGAAAGCTCAAGTTTTTGATAAACATATACACAAGGGTACTCATGTGAGTTTTCCAAATGGGGGGGGGGGGGGGGGGCAGATTAGACTCCCATCCCTCTCCTAGATAGCAAATTTCAGGAATTTAACCTTGTGAAAGGGAATTTTAGAGCATCTAAACATATTCTGAACTAGGCCTAATTACATTAGTTCAAGAACCAATTTTCGCAAAAAAAAAATTTGAAAAATTAACAAAAAATAATATTTAGTTGCAGTAGTTTAACCCATTGAAAAGAAACATATTTTTCGAATGTTTATTGAACAGAACAAAATGAAAATAAAGATGTTTGTGTATCAAATACACAATCTTATTTTTTCATAAAAATTAACAAAATATAAGTAAATAATGCAGCAATAAAGGGGACTCATACATGCATGTGCATGTCCTTCCAAATTTAACTATCCAGTTAAGTTAAACATACTGCCCTCTAATAATTAAAACCTACCTGTCAATTGACAAATAATGTAAGCATACTAAACCACTATAATGTGAGAGACTTGATGAACAGAGGATATGTAACAGTCGTAGAGGTTCCTTGAAAATCCAACGTAAGTAATTTTAAATAATGGTCATAAAACAAGATGTTGGAGTGACACACACTATGTGATTGTTGTAGTGTTGGACCTGGCCCCGGGGGAGGGCTGATTCCTCCTCCCACACACCTGGGTACTGGAGGACTAGGTCCTATCCTGTCGCCACCACCTGGTCCACACACCTTCCAGCCAGGTCTAGGGTCACCGTCTACTGATGCTGTGTCGGCCACGTCTACAGTCGAGGATCCCTTTGAGGGAGCGGAACTGGAGGGGGTTTGCCAGGTAGGTCACTGAGGGAGCACGTGTACCATCATCCCCTTTCCTCCCCGTTCCATACACAAACATTTAAAGTAATGAATCTAATAAATATACAAAACAAGTAAATAATGTTTGCACCAAAAAATTAGATTGAATGTAGAAAGAATTAGTAAAAAATAATATCATTGTTCCTGATTCCTTGCACAATATAATATTTAGAGAGGAGTGTGGGGGGAAAGGACAACATCTCCTGATTAGCTAATTTTACAATCTTGTATAAATAAATTAAAAAAAATATTAACTGAATAGGTATGTAAAGAAACATAGAAATAAATGTTTGCATCCTCACTTAAATAAATAAGGTTGTTTTTAAATAAACTATATTGCTTTAGGTACTTGGCATTATTTTGAGTCAATGCCTGGAGATAAAAAAAGAAGTCAACAATGCCTAAGTACTAAATTTCTTCACAGGAACAAGATTTACAAACTGTTATAAAAAACATTTTGAAATAATCAACATTTCATTTCATATCTGCATTATGTGAATCACACTATCCTGTTTATTTTCTAATATTAAAATAACGTATTGGTTTTTATGTAACTGTGTGTGGAGTTATCTCCAAGTTCAAAACTCTTTTTGGAGCTTCAAAAATTGTGGGGCAAACTGACATCAATTCTTTTCCTCTACCTTGTCATGTGTTATAGACTTTCTCAGTTGCTAATTTCAGCTGACACATCCCAGTCTGGTTCGGGAAGGAGAAATGTCTTATTGTAGGTTATTCAAACACTGCTTTTAAAAAATCAAGTTTACATTTAAAATTATTTCCGTGCATTCCAAATTCAAATATTTATAACAAGTAAAGTAGGTACGCTGATATTTTTAACTTCCTTACAGTATCAATTTTGTTATGGAGTTCAGCCAGAGACATTTGTATTTTTGCTTCAGGGAAAAGCCGAGGTATTGGTTTTTTGAGATTTTTTGGCCATGCTGTTTGTAATTGATTATTTAACTATATTTTATAGATATTAGAAATGAACTAACTCCTAAAATATGTTATTTACAAGCCTTTGCGAATCCATGATTTTCCATTTTGAGTCAAATTTGAATCTTGGCAAACCAGCTCAAATCTTGAGTTAAACAAGTAAACAAAGCCTCACAATTAACTTATGAAAGGTTATAAATGATATAAATTACTATTTTTTTATAATGGTTTGCTGTATAAGACCATAGAAAGTTGAAATTATTCTTAAGTATGAAAAGATTTGAATTTAGAACTAAATCCATCAAACCCGAATCTGAAATTTACTTAGATTCGAAATTTCGAATCCACCACGAATCTCTCTAATAATAAGATTCAGAATCTCGAATCCGAATCTTAGCAAGAGTCGAATACATATTCGAAATTTTGAAGGTTTGCACAGGCTTATATTTATTATATTACTGAAGGGTATTATTCAACCTTTGTGGTCAACTTAGGATTTAATCATCTACATAATGTTTGTTCTATGCAGCTCTATCGAGGTAAGACTTGCCAAATGTTTGTCGGCAACAAGACAGTCTACATTCCACCCACGTTCACCCAGAGAATGTTAGAGGAAAAGCTTACAGCGGCCTTCACCGTCATCGCACATTCCACGTAAGTAGTCGTTTATGATTTTTTTTTTCTTTTACGTGTTGTTTTATTAGACCGTAAAAAAATTAGACTAGTGATAACGGTATTTACTAGAAACTCGTTTCAGTGCCAAAAGGGCTTAAGGCACTATTCTTGCTGTAGGCTGGACTGCCGATAACGGGAGGATCAAGGTTTGAATCAGGGTCGGATGTACTGAGGCTGGTTTTTCCAAAATTGTTTTTCTCATCTCTAAAACCATTGGTGTAACCTGAACAGGTAGTAAAATGCTGTGCTAAAAAAAAAAAAAAAAAAAAAAAATTGAATTTCGATTTGGCGAATATGGAGGATATTAATTTTTCATATAGTCAATATGAGTTTTTTCGAATTCAAAAAGTGGACCTGGTATGCTCAAATTGGAATGTGTCATTTCATATTGCAATTTTAAACTAAACCCACAAAATAGAATAAAATCACACTAAAAATACATAAATCTTGTGATTAACGTTTATAGTGCCACGCTTATAATGGATTTGTGTGCAGAGTACCACAGCTATTTAATCATTATTGTAGACTGCCAATGCAACCTATCCTTTGCCTCTTCCTTCAGCTCCCAGAATTTCCTTCTTTCCTTCAAGTCATATTTGAATCCTTCTTTCTTAGTTCATCTTTTCTTCATAAACTTCCCATTCTAAGAGAATGTTAAATAAAAATGACTTTGCTCTTTCTCTCAACCAAAGGAAAAATATAAATCACTATGTTAAAATCAACATAAGTAAAGCAGTTTTAATTACACTTCAATTTATTCTTGTTTCAATGTCAGGTGCATGGATAGCATTTCCAAAACTAAATCAAAACCATTAGTTGTGTGTTCCCTCAAATACATCCGAAAGTCTCAATACATATACATTTTTTCTGGCTAATCCATTTAATTCAAGTTTACGATAGGTCAAGATGGGCTTGGTCCGGTTCAACTCAAAAAATCATGACTATTGTATTTGCAAATATTTTATATAGCTGTTTCTTATTTTAACCTAGACTAAAGTATGTTTGTTTATGTTTTAAGAGATGTATCCAAGAGCTGTGAAGCTTTTGCAATGCCCTCGCTGTGTTACTCGACCTTCCCCTTGTGCCGTACTGACGGCGGGGCGAACCCGGATCTGGCCCTATCCCCACGCCGGATCTGTCGCGAGGAATGTGAAGTGTTAGAGAATGAGATGTGTCGGCTGGAGTATGCCATCGCCAAGCGCCACCCCCTTATCGGTAAACAGTTAGTCTTGGCAGAATGCGGGGACTTGCCTGCTGTCGGCTCCAGGGAGAGCAAGGATTGCCTAATGCTGGGGATACCGCGACCAGAGTTGGCGGAACCAGGTAAAACAACTCGCTGCATCTCTTTCCTGGATGTACAAGTACAAATATTACTTATGTTTTGGTTGGGAGCTGTCTTGGCCAATTATATATATGAGTCACTTCAGTGGCCGGATGGTCTAAGGAGGCATCATGCTTGTGTTATACTGACCTGCTGATGACGGAAAGATTGGGCTTCGAATCCCGGTTGGGTCTGGTTTTTCCTAAATGGTTTTACACTCCCCATGTGAATGCGGGTACACTTTCTATAGATATAATCTTCCTAATCCCTAAAACCATTAGCGTGGTTAGTACATAAGCTTATAACCTGAATGGCTAATAAGACTAAAAAAAAAAGCTGATCTAAAGTGTAAGGGTCTTAATTAGAAATGCAAATTTTCTGTTAATCTTTTAAACAGAAAGCAAGTATGTAATCAAAACAAATAATGGCAATTTGAGATGTAAATTTTAAGCTCATTGATTAAAAAAAAAGTATGATCGTATCTGATCTACAGCAGTCATGATGTTAGTGACACATCCAACCACCAAGCACTGTAGTCTATACATGAGTGTGAGAGGAGAGCTGGAATTGCTGTTATTGTTTTATTGTTGTTCATTTGATGATGTTTCAGACGTTAACGTCCTCAGGAGAAATTAAACTGAAGAGTAAACTTTAAAGCTTTCATCTATCTTGATAGTATTTGTTCTATTTAAATAACTGTAATATTTTTGAGAAAAAATAAGGGAAAAGTTTCTTATAAACAGAAAATGCTTCATCTTACTTATCTAGTCTTAATGTCTGTTTACTTTGCATGTGTGTAAAATTTATTCTTACTACCCAGTTACATTTCTGATGCTAAGAGTTGAGCGTTTAGTGTTGGAGTTACGTATTAGTTTGTGTTTGATGTGTGTTACAGGGGATCTGTGTTACTGGGGTCGAGGGGAGAGGTACCGCGGAACAGCTCGGCTGACAGTGTCGGGTCAGGGGTGCCAACAGTGGGTCAATCAAGTGTACAGTTTCAAGTCCTCTGAATACCCCGAGTTAGGTGGGGGACACAACTACTGCCGTAACCCTGGGGGTGTAGAGATCAAACCCTGGTGTTACACCACGAGAGGCGACAAGGAGCCCTGTGATATTCCACAATGTGGTGAGTTCATGCCCCCTAGCCCCAACCACTGGTGTCAGTATCCTGGCTGCAAGCATGTCAAACTTGGGGGCCACACCCAGCTCAATCCATGATTCAGAGCTGCCCGTGTACATTACAATGAGCCATTATACAACAGGACTGTATTATTATTTTAAAACATCTAACTGTTTGTACACTTTTTTTAATTTTAAGTGATTTCATTTATCATATCGAATAATATAACATTCAAATTGATATTGATATTATCGAAGCTTTGCAGACCCCTAATTAATTTACTTAACAAGTTTTCTCTTTGTTGTTTATGACATATTATACATGATAAACAAAATGGTGTTTGTGAGTGGCACCAAGCCTTAAAACAACTTTTTTTAATTACATTCTAAATAGGTTCAGAAAGGGCATGTTAAATACCTCAAATAAAAAAAGAAATTTAAAAAGCTAAAAAATATCTTCACTTTAACTAAAATAAAGGCAACAATGCCGAAATATTATTATATTTGTGTTTAAAATGTGTGTGTGACTACTTCTACTATAGAAGACAGAAGAAAGGAAGAAGATGTCACCTTTGTGCATTGGATTCTTCCACATATTTCCTCTTTCCCTAGGTGGGCTTTCTTCATCAAATTTATTTTATTCTTAGTAGTTTATTTTTCCTATTTCTTTAGTTTTATCAATTTCCTTTATTATAAAATTATCTAGCCATTGGGCCACCTCATTTTTGAATCATTTAACTAAAATTATACATTTTTAAGATTCAAAGATTTGATTTAGATTTTCAGAATATGACATCTAGATGGAGTAGTCCTCAATAAAAAGCATAAATAACAGCTTTGGCTATTTGATTCTAATGTATTAATTACATTAAAACACATTGTGTTGACTACAACATAAATATTAAGTATTTATTATATCATCACTGTTTCTTAAAATTCTCTTTTAACTTTGAATTTTTTAACCAAAAAGATATATTTTATATGATTTAGTTTGTCCCCCTCCCCTTTCTACCCCCATTTTCTGAAAATTGTGTTCAGATTATGCAGCATTTTGGATTACAGTCCATTATTAATTTATTTACCCTTTCATTTCATAGCTGACAATTTACTTACCATTTCTTTTGTGTTCTTGTGATCTTGCACTAATAACTAGTTGAAGAACCCAAGGCTTCTCCACAGGTTTTTAATTAATAAAAGAACCTCTAATCATTTTAAAATTAGCTTTGAGGTGCACACGTTAGTTCACAAGGCCTACTAATTTTTTTAATTTGAGCTATCTGTGTGCAGTAGATATCGCACATTGCTCATGACAGACATACAAACTCTCATTTTATTAAATAGATGGATGTACTTTTGTTTAAACTATTTGCATTTAAAAATGTTTCAAGTCACCATGAAGACTTACACTTTTGAATACTAATCAAATTAAGATTTGTATTTGGATAGACCTGGTTTTGAAATTTCAAATCCATTTAGGTCATAAAATCAAATTCATTTCAATTGTTGAATTGAAAAGTTAAATTTTTATATAATTTAACTGTTTATCGGAACTAACATTGATCTTTTATTAAAATATAATCAACTATTTCATCATACAATTTTAAATACATCATGTAGACATATTTACATATTATTTTAACATATCAACTCCATTGTTAAACTTAACCATCAAAACTTGTGAATTTCTTAGACTTAATAATCTATTAATTTTTATAGATCTATTTCTTATGTATTTAATATGTTATTGTACTAAATTAAAAAAATTAAATAATAATTCATCCTAGCAGTTGTTTTGTATTTAATTGAAAAAGTCTCAATATCAAAATATTTAATTCAGATTCATTTCGGAAGACCTCCAAAGCATGAAATTTAATTTTGAATAAATTTAAGTTAGTAAGAAAGAGTTAAGTTATATTCAAATTGAAAATTTTAGATCTGTACAAGCCTAATTTCTTATATAGCAAAAACATTACAGTACAATATATATAATTAAACATATTTTTAGTGTGAGGTAAGGTACATGGAAAAAAATTTAAATTGTTAGTGTTGAGGAATTGGAATTGAAAATTGGGGTTAAAATTTAAGAATCATATTCAAGAAAGATGGTATTCATAAATCAAATTTAAAACAAAACACATGGCAGTAATTTTCAGAGCACACTAGACATATTTTCCTATCAGGACAGAATAGATCGCTGAATGAAAATGTTGTTACTGTTTCAGAGGACAACATGTGGCTTTATATGACTGCATGTGGGACTGCAGTAGCATTACTGATGCTCATATTGTTGTTATGTTGGTGCTGTATGAGACGGCGCAAGTCAAGAGGCAGTCCCAGGAACAGGCAGCTTAACGGCTCAAGTAACAAGGTGATTGAAGGGTTCCTCTTGTTTTTTTATGATTTTCTTTACATCTAAATTATGTTGGATCTAATGGCATACACTGTCTTAAAACGGAGAAAAGAAACACTAGATTATTTTGAAAGCGTATATGACTTGTTTCTAGGGGTGTGTTGATGCGGATACCGATGAACTGTTATCGGGTAACTATTAGTGCATTGGCAATTATTATGTCGATTGATTCTTTTTTTAAGTAAAATTTAAAGCAAAATTTTCTATTTGATCAACAACACAAATATGCACTGCATCTGAGTTGTGGGTTATGCAAAGATTACATAGCCAACTAAAGAAATGTAAGTTCATATCATTGATAAAATTAACAATATAGTTTGTTCTTATTTATGTCTTATGCATGGATTTATTACAAAAAATCAACTGAATCCACTAAGTGACATGAGGATTTCCACTGCCAAAAGTTTTCCCAATATCTGTTTAAATCCATCCTATATGGTATGATTCAAGTTGTTAAATGTGTCAGATCTTATTAAATCATGACAAATTTCCACTTAAAAATTAACTTAATTTAGTTACTGTATTAAAATGTCTGTGCTCTTTATTGCCACAGCTTTCACGCTTTCATTGCATTCATCAATGTTGTCACGTATTGTTGGTCCAGCAGGTGTCGGCGTTCAAGACGTCCCGCACCTCGTCCCCTAGTAAAAGCGGAAGGGGATCCTGCTTCCTGGTAATCCTCAGCATCTAGAGATGAGTGCATTGATACCTGGATCCGGAAATTCTGTTAAAGGAGAAAGGGGGGGAGGGGCACTTAGAGCGAGAGAATTCCCCCTCGCCTCAGTCAGATACTTACAGGAGCTCGGCGAAGGAGCTTTCGGTGAGTTGCGGTTTAATAATGTGATTTGACTAACGTTTTTAACTAGGGTTTAATGACATTTAGAGTGATTGATATTGAAATTAAATTTATGTGTATGATGTTCAATATTGGTGTTGATTGCCACTCCTAGATTTGTACCAGGTAGAGTAAAAATAAATTGTGTTGTGTTGTCTTGCCCTTAGACAGCAAACTAAGATTATTGTTTGCAGGACCTCTGGATCAACTAGCTAACTTTACACCTTAACTAAAGGTAAAATAGGTTAGGCCTTGATAGAAAATAAACTCCTCTCTTTGTTATACATTCTCCACACTTCCATCTTTTAATCACTCTATTGCCACCTCTATAAGATCACACTCGTGCTTTCAGGTAAAGTTTACAAAGGTCAAGTGACTATGACAGAGGGCCCGCTGATGGTTGCGGTGAAGGCCCTCAAGGAGAATGCCACCCCTAAGACTCAAGCGGATTTCCGTCGTGAGGTGGAGCTCATGACCGACTTGAGGCATCCAAACATTGTATGTTTGTTGGGTGTTGTGATGAAGGGGGAGCCCTTGTGTATGTTGTTCGAGTATATGACTCAGGTGGGTTGCATTCAAATAATTAGCAAACATATAATTTATGCTTTTGTAATTTATTTTGTCAATTTTCAATACAATCCACTTTCAAAAATTACTAAGCTATTTTTTATTTTTGAATTGAGTACTAGGATTAAAAAAACATGGCTTGAGTCCACGATTAAGCTATACCAACCGAGCGGCCACTGTCATTAGCAATGATATTGCTAACATTTGTGAAAAAAGGATGTCAATAGGTCAGCACAAAAAAAAAAAACCTCGGGCTGTTACTCTCACTTTTCTAGACCTGAGCCGATGCTTATTTATTCAAGCAGCTCTCAAATGAAATAAAATGAAAATAGTGAAGAATTATAAGACATCTAAATAGGAACTTGTGAAATGAGTGAATAACATATAGGACAAACACAGGAAATGTACATTGATGCAAATATATATAATATATTCTATTGAAAACCTCTGCTCACTTTTTGAGGTATTTGGTTATATTTGAACGAAGGTACAGGAAAGGTGGGTATAAACATGTAAAAGGGGGCAAATACATTATGGCTTCTACAATGAAAAGAACACAGTTCTCACCTTACATTTGTTGTTCCTCACTGTTCAGTATCTTTCCTCCGCACTTGCATAAGCCGTGCCAACCACTTTCTCTACTGCCTGAACCGCTCCACAGTTCATGTTCTCCAAGCCGTCCATGACAAGTTCCCCACTGTACTCAGACCATGAGAATTCCTATTTCTTTTGGCTCCTTGGCTGCCATATTCACTCACGTTTTCCCGCGCCAAAGGGAAGCTCTCTTTTATCCCATTGGACAAGGCCAGGCAGCAGTGGAGGGTATTTAAAATGGTGATTCCTCGGTCAGAGGCCAGTCGGAGAGTGCTACCCAACTCCTGTGTGCCGTTTGAAAGAGCTAATAAAATTGTCATTTTGTAAAGAGCAATTTTGTCTGAACTCCACCTCCTTCCACCGAATCGTTTACCTCCCACCGCAACTCACGTTACCGGAACAAACTCGCAGACCTTTTTCCTACCCCTACCCACACGGGTTGGAACACAACGTCGCCGTCGTGACATCAACCAGTTACCCCTGAAGCCTTAGCGAAGGATAACACATTGCTGCCATTAGACAAAGAGATAATGGCTGCCTCTATAAGAATATCTATCGCTACCGCCCAATACCCCAACTTAGATTCAAACCTTATTGTTATATATGAAAAATCTCTTGTAAATATTATTTACTTACACGAAAGTACGCATAGGAAATAAAAAGAGAAACATTTTTCATGCTTTAGACTGATACTACTGGATAGTTAATGTTTCCCCCTGAAAGGAAACTGTCCATATGTTTTGGTGAAAGCCTTACTGTGTGTTCTGTTCCAGGGGGATCTCCACGAGTTCCTGATGACCCATTCCCCTCGTTCTGCATGTGATGATCCCAGTATTCAAGTGTTGGAACAGCCCGAGTTCCTCCACATAGCTCTTCAAATAGCTGCAGGTGGGTATTTGGACCCTATATTTTATTTTGAAACAAAGGGTGACCTGGTGGTCTAGGGTAAGGTGTCGGACTTCTGTGCTGGGGTCCGGGGTTCAATCCTTGGTCCGGCACAAATTTATCTTATTACCAAACCCTTCCTTCACCTCTGACAAGACATCTTGTGAATGTGGGGAATACCAGGCCTCCACCGTGGTTCGGATTCCACGTTAAACTGTAGGTCCTCCATTTCATCTCACAATCACCCTACCATTACACATTAGCGTAATGGTATAACCCGAACGGGTAGTAAGACGCGGTGCTAATAATAATAATAATAATATTTTGAAACAAGAATTTGAAAAGAATTTAGATGGGTAAGAGAATAACATTTGTCCCCACTTTATGCACTATATATGGGAAATTCACTTCGTCTTTGATTCTGAAAGGTATCTTGAAAAACCAGAAAATGCTATATTTATTTAGGTGTCCCTCGATTCTTCAATCCCGCATCAAGCAACTTAGGGTAAAGTCTCGAGAAACCATGGCAATCTCTAAGGCTTGAGTTTCTGACTTCCTACATAATGCCGACCATTACATACGAAGGGGCCAATTCTTCCCGCCCCTGAAGCCAGGACGTGTTGCAAGATACTCGATGAGATCTGGGTCACCGACCACCATACAAGTGTTGATGGCTTATACAACCAAGGGTTAATGAAGCCTTGGAATGGGGTGACTGTTCCTCACCAATGATGTCAGGAATTCGTCGTTAGTTTGTTATTGGGTGGGCGCCGCCAGCTAAATAGCCCCTGGCCAAGCTGTCCCCTTTTTGGGAGGTGGAGCGTGGCTGTCCTACTCTATTAGGCGGTAATTCAAAATGTCCTACCATTCCCTTAATCTCTACCATTATTTTACTCTCACTTGTTGTTGTTTGCTCCTCCCATCTCTTTCTTGGTATTCCTTATGGTCTTTTTCCTACATTATCTCCATCATTCTCCTTTGGGGTTCTTTACTTTTCCATTCTCATTACGTGTCCATACCAGGTTCGGGCTAAAGTTGGCTCAAGGAGGTACATTATATAGTAGAGGAAGCAAAGGGGAGGTGGGGTGGACACATAATGAGAATGTAAAAGGAAAGAAACCCAAAGAGAATGAGGGTGTTGGAAGTTAGGAGGGAAAATACTGCGACAGAGACTAAGAAAGAGGTGGGAGGAGCAGATAACAGCAAGTGTGTGAGTGAGAGGAGAATTAGGGATGAGAGTAAGGAATGAAGAATAAAGGAAGACGAGGCATTTTACTAAACTGACCCAGTCACAAGGTGGATTTTGATGACCAGGTTGCTTCTTTAATTTCTTATTTAGCCCAACTCCTCTCTGAACATCTCCATTTATAATTCCATTTCTCCGGTTGCAACTAGCTACTAATGGGATCAAAATGTTTCTAAAGTTTTCCACAAGTTAATTGACAGCAAATTACAAATTGTGACTCGTTTACAGGGATGGAGTACTTGTCAGGTCACCATTACGTTCACAGAGACTTGGCCGCGAGGAATTGTCTAGTTGGTGACAATCTCACAGTCAAGATTTCAGACTTTGGGCTTTCCAGAGACATATACTCTTCAGACTATTACAGGTACAATAGAGTAGCACATTTTATATTGTGGATTATGAATAAACTTGGTAGACAGTTGAATGTCATTGAATACCTTGGTGTTTTAGTAGTACAGCAATGAGATTTTAGTACAGTGGGGACTATGTGTGCCCCATGACTGCTACGGCAGCTGTGGAGGCTCTGCCAATTAGTGGACTTTGCACACCCCTTCACACAACATTTTTCTATTATTAATGTGATTCAATCAACTTTCCCTTTCTGACTGCATTGATTATTTTAGCACACAACTTACAAACAAACTAGCTGAGCAAATACATCATTTAAGCTAACAATTCACCATTATTTATGCTGTCCATGGTTTTCAGGGTCCAATCCAAGTCATTGCTGCCTGTACGATGGATGCCTCCAGAATCCATCTTATATGGCAAGTTCACTACAGAGTCAGATGTCTGGAGCTATGGCGTGGTCTTATGGGAAATATACAGCTATGGACTTCAGGTATTTACACTTGGATCAATTTTTATTGAATAAGTGCTTTTTGCTTTTTAATGCATCCTGAAAAAGTTTGCTATTGTATAATATTTAGAAATAGAACCTTAGAACCTCTCGAATCTTTAGGACTATTTGAGGATCTGAGAAAAAATAATTTTTAAGATTAAAAAAACAACTTTTTCTTTAATTTTGAATAGAAATTTGTTTTAGATCTTGTGTATTTTTGTAATGATTGTGGCTCTGCCCAACATAATTATAGGACAACCAGATCACAGGCCATTAATTTATCACTTAATATATAAATGTTATATAACACAAAAAATATGTTTACATTTAGTTTCTATTACTATTTTCTCTATCCACTTAGGGGTCTCTGTAGTCATTTTTATTATTAAATCTATTTTATTTGAGAATTTTTAAACTGAAATTTGTTATTTTTAAGACAATGTTTCATAGATTTATTTACCTTAATATTGAAACTCTAAGCTATGAGTTTTTAAAAGAATTATCCCATATCTTGGCACGATGTGAACATTGTTTCAGCCATACTATGGATACAGCAACCAAGAAGTTATAGATATGATCAGAGGGAGACAACTCCTACCCTGTCCTGAAGACTGTCCCTCTCCCGTGTACTCGCTGATGATAGAATGCTGGGCCCAGGTGCCCAACAGAAGGCCTCACTTCCCAGAGATCTCGCTGCGGTTAAGGGCGCTGGGCTCGGGCCCCGACTCAGGGAGTCACAGCACCGGCTCTCACAGCAACCGCACTGCATCGACGCAGCTGAGCCAGGCGTCGCAGCACTCCAACTCGCCAGTGCACTGTGTCATTAGTGGCAAACAGCCAGCCAACTTGTGGTCAGGTTACCTCCTCCGTATAACAACTCCGCCGCTGTAGAGACTAAGATATCCAACATGATATGACAATAGTTGCTGTGGCAAACCACGCCCTGTCATAATGTTTAGGACTTTGGGAAATTTGGCCTTTGTTAGTTGTGAAGCTAAAAACATGAAAGACATTACTAACGTTGGCATTTGGATCAACTTGAGATGTTTAAAACATATTTCTGGACTAGGTAACTTATAGGAAAGAAATGACACACAAGATACTACTGACTGGCATTCAAATAAGCCCAAAAACTTTTAAACATGAGGTCGGATAGTATCACTTAGCACAAAATATATCCTAGGTCTGTCCATAAACTCAAAAGATTTCATCTTTGAAATATAGCTGTGTTTGTATTACATCCATTACTAATTTTATGTTTTGAATCACTATTTGGAAGAAGGTAGGAAAGGTGGGTAGAAACAATAAAAGGCAACAACACAATATGGCTTTTACAATTAAAAGAAGAACACATTTAACACTTTACACTGCTGCCTTGGAAAAGAGGTAATTGCTGGCTCTTGAAGAATATTGATTGTTACCTCCCAATCCCCTGTCCTAGATTTAATTTTCTCACAACCCATCAGGAGGGAGTGGCCTTATTCTAGTTGACACATTAAAACTCACCTCGTTTGCGTAGTTGTCTAACGCGCTAGTCTTGTTGAGCTAGACTGCCGAGGATGGGGAGATCAAGGTTCGAATCTCAGTCAGGTGAACTGAGGGTGGTTTTTCCTAAATTGTTTTCCACTCTCCCTCCACGCACTAAGATTATTTTGAAAATAAATAAAAAGCATTTTTCTCAGTCCAACAAACCAGAATTTACTGTTATATCTTAGTTTCTGGTATTGAGTGATTTATTGCTACTCCAGATTTGATACACACTTGAAGAAAGGGGGAAACCTGAAAAAGTCTGGGAATTTAGCATAACATGGTTAAAAGAGTTTTCATTAATGTTTGCAATGGTTCTTAAAATATAAATTAGAAGACCATAGTCATGGGTTTACTATTAGTGGGTATTTTTGTTTTGTTTTTTTACATTCCATGTGATTTTACAAAGAATATCGATAAATTAGTCTTTAATTACATATGGAGGAAGGTATATAACAAAATATATCTTAAAAATTGAAAAGAGTTATTTTTTAAAACATCTTGCTGACTTCAATCATTCTTACACCAAGAATTAAATATAAAATCTGGAAAATAACTGATTTTCTGTGTATAGCTCTACATAAAAATTACTGCAAAAGCTTTAAAAGTACAGGAAATGTTTCCTCCTTTAGGAAGTTGTGTTGCACGTTTAACACTTGTAATATAATTGATTTGCCCCTAAAGAATATGTGAAAGCATTGACAATAATATCGTCCTAATTTTATAAACGTATCTTATTTCATTTAAATTATATAGTATATTAAATGGCGCTTAAAGCACTTCTTCTTCTAAGAAGGCAAAAGCCAATGATCAGTGACGTCACGCACGTGACACCAGTCAAGTCAGATTGACAATATATATATTTCAAATAATAACTTCCTCTTCTCGAAGGTTAGAAGAGAGATTTTAAAATGTAACTTGAGTCAGTTTCTGGCTCTCGAAGCTTCTGGTAAGACCGAGATGTTTTTGTCTTGTATTTTGTTTTTCTAAACTAAACCTTCTCGAAGCTTCCATGAGCAATGGATAGATACGAAGAATGGTGCAATGTAAGGGCAGTTGGTGTCCAATACTGACAGAACTCACTTGGGCACTTGGCGTCCAGCAACACCTGTCCGCGCTCATACAATAGGCCGCGTATATATTTCAACGACATGATCTATTTTCTCATTAAATAAACAGAGATTCAGAAATAAAAAACATGTCAAAATAATAAGTGTTTATTAATTATAATTCTTTAATTGGCGCTCGATCACGGGGCTATAAATACCAATTAACACACAACATCAAAAAACCGGACCGATTTAATTAGTGCTCGACCACGGGGCAATTACCAGCTAATTAAACCGTGTAACTTCAATCGACGCTCAATGCGCCGAACCAGAACACTTTAATTGGCGCACAACGTAGGGACCCGTATTCAGGAACGCTTCAATTGGCTTCCCAACTTAGGGGCACGAAATACCTCCCCGCGATACAGCACGAGATACCTCCCCGAGGTAAGCAGTAGAGGACAACGCCGAAGACCGAGATAAGCAGTAGAGCAACGCCGAGAACCGATGGAGGCAGCACGAAATACCTCCCCGAGGTAATTAGAGGTGAATCACCGAGATAAGATGCAGAGGAAGCAACGCCGAGGACCGAGATAAGCAGGAAGCAGCGTCGAGAAAGCAGGAAGCAGCGCCGAGGACCGAGAGAAGCAGCTTACCATCACCAAAGAAGAGTGGGGGTGGAGACGAGTATAAAGAAGATATCACAGATAAGTCATCAACATAAACTTAAATTAATAAGTGAAGAATTATTTTATGTCATTTGTGCATTTTGGGGGTGGAACAGTATAATTTTTTTTGTGATTTAAATTAAGGGAACAATAATTAAAAAATGGCATATTAAAATGATAATAGTGATAATAGTAGCTATTCTGAAGAGGTAGCTGAAAATAGACCTAGGAATCAGTTAGGTCTAGAACAATCAGATGAGGAAATAAGAGAAAGTGAACAGGACAATGGAGAGTCATTTGCAGAGGGAGAGAGAGAGAAGGATATAGGACAGAAAAAGAAAGAAATGTTATAGTAGAAGAGGAAGAACTAGAAAAGAGTAGGGAACAAAAAATGGAGCAACCTGTAGTAGATTTAAATCAAATTATGAAAATGTTACAGCAAATAGTAGCGAGTAATGAGAAAAGTAGCCAGGAAACTAATCAGAAAATAGATAAAAGTAGCCAGTAGACTAAACAGGAAATAAATGCAGTTAAACAGGAAATAGATACAAGTAGACACGAAATTAATCAAATAATATATGCAAATACCCAGGCAATTAATCAAAAAATAGATACAAATCAGACTAAACTTGAACAAATCAATAAAGAACTCAGTGCTAAAATAGAGTTAAGTAAGGAGGTTTGTGATCAGAGATTTGGTTATGTAGAGCAAAAAATAGACCAATTAGAGACGGTTCATCAAAACTTAGCAGTACAGTTAAATGAGGTAGACACAAAAGTGATAGAACAGGAAAAAGTAAAACAGATTTTGATTGAAAAGCATGAAAACTTAAGGAAAGGACAGTTCAAGTTAATGGAACAGATTTCAGCCAATAAAAATAAAATAGAAACAGTAGAACAAGAATCAATTAAAGATTTAAAGGAACAGGTAGAACATACACAAACTAATGTTAAGGTACTCCAACACAACCTTGAAAAAGAAATAAACGAGGTAAAATCAGTACTTGATTCTCAGCAAGACACAAATAAAATTTTAATTAAAGAACAGATAGATGGGATCGTTAATAAGGCAGTAGAAAAACTAGATAAAAAACTTACCGATTTTGTGGTTGAAAATCAAACAAATCTAGGGGAGTCTAGTAACGTACACGATACTACTAACCTATTTGTTAAGGGACTAAGAGAAACGTCATTAGCACTTATTCCAAAATTTAAAGGAGAAAAATTAAGGAAAAGATCCAATCAGAGAGCGAACCAGAGACTACAACACAGAGACCGAACCAGATACTCCAATTCAGTTAGAGATCGAACCAAAGACTACGATGCAAACAGGGACCGAACAAGAGACTGCAACCAAATTTGAGGTTGAACCTAAAACTACAATTCAATCTAAAATATCCTATCAGAGATCGAACCAGAGGATACGATCTAAAAAGAGTTCTAACTGTAGAAAACAGTCCAGTCTGAAATCGAACAAGAGACTAGGTAGTAAACTAAAAAGAAAGAGTTTATTTCAATACGTCCCACAGAAAGTATTCGACCCAGGAGGTATTAGCAAGGAATTTTAAACGTCGGATAATTAACATTTTAATTTTAGAAGGGTAATATTTAAATACAATTATATAACTGCAATTAGTAAGTAAGTAAATATCATGTAACTCTAATTATACAGTTTTCAGCTACATTAATTATAAAGGATAGGAACAGGATTTTAATTACCTAATTAAATAGTAAAATGGCTATGGAAGAGTTCGAACCTGGCTCTGTAGCACAATAACTAGCAAAAATACATGTTGAAAGAGTCACCTCTTTCTGAGGAGATATGCAGTGGTTAAAATATACTGAGTACTTTGTACTACAAACAAGCAACAATAAACACTCAGGAAGATAGAAATAATCCTTTTGCTAAGAAATTGTAAAGTAAATCCTTCTTTTGTAGAGTGGAAAAGGTTTTTATTTGTTAGTGGAACAATATTTTTCAAGTCTCCAGGTGGTCATCTTTTTTCATTGTTATTTCAACATTGCACTTAAAGTCTCAAAGTATTCAACAACATCTTTTATTGTCTTCTTAGTTTAAAAAATAAGATAGACAGGTAGTCAATAATTCTTTGACATGGGTTACATTGGCAGGCATCTTTTGTTGAAAAAAGTAAGACGACAACACAAACTGACTTTGGCCCCGAAAGATAAAATAAATTTTTTTTTTAATTTTTTTTAGTTCAATAAGTCAGAGTCGAACCCGGTATAATGTACATGGAATCTTTAAATATTAAAAATATGTATTTCAGCAGGTTAAATTTATCCCATTAGTTAAAATTGTCAGCAGGAGCGGGCATGGACCCTTAGAAGCATGCAAGGGAGAACATCGCATAGAAGGTTAGGTGAGGGCTTGGATAAGTTTGTCAGCTGGAGGTGCGTGAAAGCCTGTAAACACGCGAGGAGAGATTAGGGTGTAAGTAGATTCTAAGAGTAGGTCATTTTTTTTTTTGTTAATTTTAAACTATTGTTTAAGTAATAATTTGAGATAAAATTAGGCTAACAGGGCAATTTTGTGTTTAAAAAAAATATATCTAATTTCAGTTTAAGAAGAAAGTTAGGAAGTTTGATTAATTAATAGACGATCTTGGAAATCTGAATAAATATATTATTTCGTCAATGATGCATTTTTTTATAATCAAGATAAGGATTTTAATATTTAGGTGGGGGGTTCATGTTAAATTTAATTGATTAAATTTTATTGAGTTTAAGAAGATATTGATTAAGATAGTAACGAAATCACAGAGTAAAGATAATAAGCTAAAGAGTATGATCTAAGATATCTAGAGAAATTAATTTAGATATGCACTTGAGTGCTTATTACAGTATGTTAAGGTGAGTGGAAATAAGAGGCCAGTAGTGTCTTGTTTAAAAGCATTTTTTTCCAGATAGTGAAGTTGAGGTCTTTTGTTTTGAGATTGGGGTGTATAGGTTAAGGAAGTGGAGTTAAGGTTTTTTCAGATATGGTCTTAGCTATGGGCAAGCCATGATCTAGATTAATTAATCGTCGTTATGAGTTTAAGGATGGCCCGAGGGCATCTAGCAGCGTTGAGGAGGATTGAGTGAGGTTTTTGAGGAGAATTGAGTGAGGAAGTTGAGGTGTATTAAGCCATGGACTTAAATATATTAAGCCATGATGAATAATTTCATTTTTTTATAAGTGGTGAGTCAAAGGGATCACCAAGTTTAGGTAGCAGGTATTCACAAACATAGAGCTAGCACAACGCAGCAAAAAGTCAGTTATAATAAATGAGGCAGAGGCCTAAGCTTTCCACTAATTAATATGCGATAAATGTCCAATGGTTAATTCTGGATTAAAATTTAAAGATATTGAAGAGATTGTGAAGAAGTTTAAAAGGGTATTCTGTGATTACGTGATGTAATAATGATGTATTAACAAGGATAATGAGAGCTAATTAGGGTGTTGTACCTAATTAGGCTAGTATAACAGATTTTATTATAATTTCATTTTTTAAATGCCTAAGGCAAATAGGCAATAGTCAAAAGATTGTAATCAACAGAGAGATGCAGGTAAAGATTTTTTTTCACTAATGTGAAATTAATTATTCAATTAAGAAGGGGGAAAATAATTTTCAATATTTTATAATGTTGTGATATATAATTTCATTCTGATTTCTAACGTGTTTTATGATTCCAAGATTATCGTCTATATATTTCAAGTATTTTAAATTTGTTTTGAGGTTAGGTATTCTCATAAATAAAGATTTTGGTAAGGTGGTTCAGATGTTCTGTTATTATCCTTTCTCTGTCCGAAACAATGTAACTATATTTTTATTTTAAGTAATTAAGTGTATTTTGTGAATTATTATTTTGTATTTTTAAGCTAATTATTCAGTAAATATATCAAAGTAGTGGCTCATATAGCAAATTTGGCCGTCAGGCTTTTAAGAGTATAGTAGTGGCTCATATAGCAAGTTTGGCCATCAGACTTTTAAGGGTAACTAGTGGCTCATATAGCGAATTTGGCCCTCAGGCTTTTAAGAGTATGTGAAGCATTAAGAGGGTTTGTTAAGTATGTCAATATAATAATAATAGTAAAACTGGATCCGTGAAGGATCATCATAATAATACTAATAATTAAAAGTGTATCCGTGAAGGATCATTGAAATAAAAAGTGCAACGAAGTGTTTAAACCAATAAATGATTAAAATACACTTTGATTAGTGACAATTAAATTCCATTTTTATTAAAAAGTTTAATGTATTTTAATCAATTTTAAGGACGTTATAGCAATGAATTTTGGTAAAAAAAAAAATCTTTTTGATTAGTGATGATTAAATCCAAATTTTTATATAATAAACTTAAATTATTTTTTTTCAATTAATTGAATTAATTAATTTATATATATATATATATATATATATATATATATATATATATATATATATATATATATATATATATATATACTTCATGTAAACTTACAGTCTAAGAACACCACTTCAAATATTATTATCATTCAAGAACAACATTATACAGAGTGTTCCAAATTATTGGAATTTATCCAATTTGTGAAATTTTATACAGGATGTTTCAAAATATTGTTATTTGTGAAACTTTATACAGGGTGTGCGAAAAATGATCATGTCATCCTTTCTCGTCTTTTATTTTTTTTAGCAAAGCGTATCAAAAAGTATACGACTAGTCTCTACTTTCAGATACACTTTGGGGGGTATTGTAATGTAATTGATTTGCCCCTAAAGAATATGTGAAAGCATTGACAATAATATCGTCCTAATTTTATAAACGTATCTTATTTCATTTAAATTATATAGTATATTAAATGGCGCTTAAAGCACTTCTTCTAAGAAGGCAAAAGCCACTGATCAGTGACGTCACGCACGTGACACCAGTCAAGTCAGGTTGACAATATATATATTTCAAATAATAACTTCCTCTTCTCGAAGGTTCGAAGAGAGATTTTAAAATGTAACTTGAGTCAGTTTCCGGCTCTCGAAGCTTCTAGTAAGACCGAGATGTTTTTATCTTGTATTTTGTTTTTCTAAACTAAACCTTCTCGAAGCTTCCATGAGCAATGGATATATACGAAGAATGGTGCAATGTAAGGGCAGTTGGTGTCCAATACTGACAGAACTCACTTGGGCACTTGGCGTCCAGCAACACCTGTCCGCGCTCATACAATAGGCCGCGTATATATTTCAACGACATGATCTATTTTCTCATTAAATAAACAGAGATTCAGAAATAAAAAAACATGTCAAAATAATAAGTGTTTATTAATTATAATTCTTTAATTGGCGCTCGATCACGAGGCTATAAATACCAATTAACACACAACATCAAAAAACCGGACCGATTTAATTAGTGCTTGACCACGGGGCAATTACCAGCTAATTAAACGGTGTAACTTCAATCGACGCTCAATGCGCTGAACCAGAACACTTTAATTGGCGCACAACGTAGGGACCCGTATTCAAGAACGTTTCACACTCCCTCCTGAAGAGTTCTGATAGGATGAAACCTAAGTTGGAGGGGATTGGGCGGTAACGATTGACTTTCTTTAAGAGGCAACCATTACTTCTTTGTCCAGTGGCATCAATGTAAAGTGAACTGTGTTCTTCTTTCATTGTAAAAGTCATGTTTGTTCCATTTTAAATGTTTTCCATTCACCTTTCCTGTGCCCTCTTCCAAATATATATTATCACTAAGGTATGTGGGCTGGCTATCCCTTTTAATCCAAACCAAAACTTAAAAAGTGTATTAACTGGATTTTTAAACTAATTAAGAGAGTAGGGAATCATCTTATTGTGCTCTTTCAACCTCATTCTGGAATATCACAGATTTCACACGTCTTTTGCTGAACTGTATAATTAAATCAAGGAAGGTAGGGTTGATATTTTAAACATAAATAAATGCTAGATTATATTGGGAAAATATACAAGACTAAAAATCATCGAATTGATAGCCAAAATATATATAAAAGCCCAATACACATAGAGAAAGCACATATTAAAATAATTTAATAACATATATTAATTACACATGTCTTCTTTCCTTGGATACTGCATTTGTTTCTTTGATATGTTCATAACAGAACTAAACACTTCTCTATCAAATTTGAAAAGACGTCTAGAATCGAGGTGGACTCTATTGACTGTTCTGTGAATATGTGTGCTGAATAATGAATGTCTCGCTAGAAACTAGGAAACTAGGTGAGAAGGCGGGTGGGTATATATATATATCTTGAAATGTAGGTACAATTGCCAATTACTTGTCATTTATGGTAAATAAAAGACTGTCTTATCCAATAATAGTTGAAATAATCTGTTATTTTATCGGAAGAATATCTTTATTCTATGAGTGAACAAACCACAAAGCTAACATGTTTATTCAAGTACTATATTTGTTTTTGTACGAAGAAATTGTTGTTGTGGCTGTTCCTAAGTTAGATAAGTCCAAGGTTTAATTTTACAACTTTGAGAAAACTGCAGTGTGCGCACATCGTGTGTAATGTTGTAATATTTTGTGTGTGGGACTGTTTTCATCAAAAAACAAATTTGTTATGTGTTTGAACATAAATAGGTTCTTAAACTATCACAATACCATTTGTGATGTGTGACATTGCTAAATAATATGCCAAACTGTTGACCCAATGACAGTTTAGCTAGTCGATGCTTTAATGGCTGTTGAATGGTCTTTTTTTTTTTTGAGATTTGGTAGTATTGCCAGCTGAAACCAAATATTGTAAATTGTGTTTTAAAGTGTTTTATCTGTTAGTGGTATTGTATTGAGACTTGAAAGTAAAGCCGAGTTTATTTTGCCGGCATGGTCATGGTTGGAGTCTCGAATCTAACAACATATTTTACATTATGTTGTGAAATCCTAAATCTCTTCACTTGATTCAAATTAGCATCACCTTCAATTTCATAGATTTCAACTCTCAAACTATTTTGTAATTTATACCCATTATTGAAAAATCAAAACTTTTAATTCAATACATAAATTTTATATATGAAAGATAGTACAGAAAACTGAGATTTTTTTAATATATGATTTTAAGTTTTTTATTAGGATAAGTTATTAGTCTTATTACTCCTGAATATATTAAAACACACATTAAGTTAACTTCCAAAGTCTCTCCCTGTTGATTAAACATTTTCTGAAAGCAGACAAGGCCGTAGAAAGTTAATTTTTCCAGGGGAGGTCCACTAAAAAAATGTTACTATACCTTAAGCCAATACATCTTTTTATATACATATCATATAATATGGGCTCCCCTTGGAAGCGGAGTCTACAGCTAAGGTCCATAAGCAAAAATGCACTTATAAACAACTCACTATACATTTTGAGATGGGTGTTTTTTTTTAATTGTCATTTAATCTATGAATCCCAAATTACAATGTTGTTATATTTGAAAGAAGGCACAGGAAAGGTGGATAGAAACATAAAAGCAGCCAGTTTTGGAATACATACAAAGTTGTAGTGATCCATCTTGAAGAATGTACAACTCGGGGTTTTATAATTTAGCTATTTACTATGTCCTGTCTTTTACCCACAGACATTGATTGGATTAGAAGCAATGGTAAATCATTTATTTAATGTCTTTACTGAAGATTGTTATTATTACATTACACTTAGTTGTTTTAATTAAAACAGTTCATATAAAATGTCCAACACAGATTAAGCATGCTAAATTCATGAGATCTCAACTGAAAGTGGGGGTTTAGCTTCTTATGCTCACTAAGATGTACATCATAGCGTTCTTACCTTCACGAAGGTTTCATATGCTACGCAAGTATTGTATCACTTTATTGTTCCTCCCTCGTTTACCAAACCTTAGCTTCAGAGGAAGACTCCTCTGGCCTGTCTTAGCAAAAGATGGAAAAAATAGCGTTGCAAAATATTGGGTCTCTACAGCTAAGATAATATCGGTATTATTAAATTGAGTAAAATAGCATATTGCTTTTATTATGTAAATTTAAGGGACTGATAAAATAATTTTGTTAAAGAGTGCAGGATGTTAATTTTTTTGGTATAATCATACTAGTAAGATATTTTACCATCAATTTTGATTTTATTCTGAATAAATTTGGAGAAAGGTACAGAAAAGGTGGTTGTAAAACATTTAAAAAGGGAACTGAACACAATATGGCTTTCACATTTAAGAGAAGAACACAGTTCACACTTTACCACCAGCAGCAATGTAACGTATGAACGGTGTTCTTCATTGTGTTCATTCCCTTTTATATGTTTTCTATCCACCTTTTCTGTACCTTCTTCCAAAAATATATATTATAAATTACCTCAGAAAGCAAAAAGAGGTTTTCCTTTAAGAGATAGATTTTATTCATAATAATCATAAAGTTTCTCTAAATGTTAATATGTAAATCCACATACACTTTAGTGGTAAATTAACATTGGGGTCATTGTTTGGTTTGTCCCCTAAGGGGTATATATTGGCACTAGTTTTTAAAATCTATTTATTCTTTTTAATTATGAATCTGTGAATATTTTGAATTCTTGAATCTCCTTTACTAATAGATAATTTGAAAACTTTAGCTTTACACTATTTTTGTAGTTTTCTTTACTTTGTCAAGTTTTGACTCTTCGCTTTTCAGTGCTGATTTATATAGATTCTATTCATGGCCATGCCTTATATTAATAAATAATGTATTTTATTATAAATATATTATAAAGCATAATCAAACATTTATGTAATTTTATTTTTGACCCGTGAGCGTTTATGTGACTTTTATCAAAAATTACAAATTTAACCATACACTTGAGAATCGAGAAAACATCAAATTTAAATTACGTCATTTAAGGAGATTAATTTTGTTTTATTTTGTCAAAGTAATCGACCATATTCACATAATTCCAATCTAGCTATGCACAGCTAGGGGGGAAAACCTGATATGCAGGACAAAATATTTTTCGCTGAATGATTGAGCATTAAATTTGATTTTTATCTTTGAAATGCATTTATCTAAATTGTCATAAAAATAGGCACTGTGCAAGTAAATCCTTATTTTAAAATTAGTAATAGTATTAGACATTCTGTAGCTATGGGGGGCTTTATGCCTCGACCACATAGACCAATATGGCCGCTACACTCACTACGAGTCAAGAAGATTGCAACCATATTAGACACTGGTAATGGCCACACTACGCCTTGGCTGCGTAGCCAATGATCTGAGGAAACTGAATTTTGGGGGACGTGGTTGATTGGGCGCTTGTCCAAAACCTGCAATCTCATGTGTTTGTAAACCAGTTCCATTGACACCTCATTTCTGGACTGTTTGTTCTAGTTTTCATTTTGTCTTTTTCAAATCTGCTTGTATTTTTTATTGTAATATGTTGGAAACTTTGAATTTAGCTTTATCTTTACGAAGATCATGAATCAAGTAATGAATTTTACCATATTCAGATCTCTTTTCATTCATTTCGTGAACCCACCTCCTTTTCTCTTTGAGCAGCAGTAGAACTAAAATATCAGAAGAATCACTCTCCTACAGTACACTATGCAATATTTGATTAAGACTGGGGTAAAATGACCATTGCATAGCTTTCTATGTGGTCACCCAGCATAACGTAGCGGTCTTTGTGCCAAAGCATTAGGCTTCCATCTACCTTGGTTTATGGTTGACCGGAGAAATCTTATTTGTTTAATATGCACCATTTTTAACATTTTGTTAGGAAGCCCTACGAGTTTCAAGATTTAAGTTACTTTGTCTATCCATTAAAGACCTGTATATGTTTTAGCTAAATATGTATTTAACATGTATCATAAGGCAGCAAGACCATGAAGACTAAGATGTTGACATTTTGTAATTATTGTTTATCTTAATGGATATGGATAATCAAAATGAATTAATAATGGTAATAATATTGAATAAATTAGATAGTTACAGAACATGTCTGGTTAAGTATACAATAAATAACATGAAATAATTACAATAGATAGAAATAGTATAAATGTGACTGGTACACAATATATATATATAGATTTAATGGTTATAAAATGCTCAAAATGGGATGATTAATAATATAAATTTATTAAATTATGAATGAGTATACCTGAAAATGCACACAATGCGCACAATAAAATTACAAAAAAAATAAAAACATTTAAAATTGTTAATGAAACACATGTGAGAATAAAACAAAAATACATTGATTGAAAATGGTTAAGTGTAAAAATATGAATATAATTTTATAGCCTCGCGTAGTGAATTAAATGAACCCATAAAATGTAAAGTTGACAGTTAAATATATGTTTATGGTAAATTCAATATTATATCAAGGTTTTAATACACCCTTTTGATCATCCATATCCATTAAATCTAACAATTATATATCCAAGTCTTATCTATTATTATTATTATACGGTATGCTCCTTACTTTATTTCTTATTTTAGAATGTTTCTAAAATGTTATTGTTTATTTTGTCGAACTCTTTTCTTTATTATTGTGCCTGTCACTCTTGCCTGTATGTTTTTTCACTTTTACAACTATGGGCTGACTGTCCAAAAAGATTCGTACATGTTCGTCAACATTATAAAAGTGCACTGCAATTTATATCATTGAAGAACATTTATTACCAAATAAAAACACAACCTTGAGAAAACTCGCACCAGTGGGCATGAGGATAAATACGCCAGTCTCTTTTTATCTGGTTTTCTGATGACAAGAAGGTCAAGAGTTAAGAGTCTCAGTTGGATTTATAAAAAAAATATCCTCTATGGTTTCCCACTGTAAAAATTATTCGTAACAAATAAAAAAAATATATATATATATAAACAAAAAGTAAAAATGGCTATTTTAAATTAAACACAAATTGTAGGACTCAAAGCTCACAAATAGAAACGCAAAAAACGCACAATTCTCAGGGTACATCAGTCCTCTTCTCCAGCAGAAGAGCGTAAAACATAAACTGGCTTATGGCAGCATGGCTATGGGTTGATCATGGTCACTTAGATATGGTTGTTGCCTGTTTCTAGATTTTATTTTTGCTTGGATTCTAGAGTTGCCTGTTCAAACTTGTGTCTTGACTCTTGGTAGTATTTATCCTCTATCCACCTATCAATAGTCAAGACACAAGTCTAAATGATGTCTTCTAAAACTGTATTTAATTATATACATTTTATTTGTACTAGTGTGTTTGACTGGCATGTTCATCTTTGACCAAAAAGGTCAGGATCTAGTTCTAATCCTGTCTGCATTGAGGATATTTTTCCACATTGTGTCTTTTATTGTTATATTTTCATCCTTTGTCCTGAAACAAGTGCAAGTGGTTGGGGTGTGTGATGCATAAAAAAATATCAGCTGTGATATTGTTTCACAAAAAAATTCAGGCTTCAACAATTGCAAAGTTTTGGCAGTCAAGATATTTACAGCTAAAATACTATACCGACTGCAAACCCAAGCCCTCTTTATACTTTCTTTTATATACATTATTATTATTATTATTATTATTATTATTGTTATTATTATTTATAAGTAGTGAAAGAATGAAAAATTAGAATCGAGTGAAAATTAAAATCGAAATACTACACCACCAGAACAAAACAAAGTATGCACTGAAATATGAGACTAAACAAAAGACTATAAAAGTAAACTAGGCACAAAATCAAGGTCCCCTGATTCTTTGAAAAATCACATAAGTTTAGTGATGCATGGTGAGGGGGGTTGGTGGCAGCTCACAAATAATATTGATTGAAGTTGTACTTCTTTAGGCGCGTTATGAAAAAATGATGAGAGTGAAATTTTAAGATGCGCGCGCATCACTGTAACACAAAAGTAACAGGTTGAAGCTAAACCACTCATTAAGTCTCGGAAAAAAAAAGCTACCAACAAAATAGAAATAGAACCTCTGTTAGTCGCGCATGTTGGTACGCTCATAGAGAAATGTATACTATGTTATTCTTTTCTCTATGGTACGCTCGTCGCCTCTGATCACTGTTTTCATATATATAATATTTATCCACATGTTTCTAGTTTCTACATTCACAACACGTGTTTTAGTTTCATTCAAGTGTGAATTATATATGTGCTAATAAATTATATTCAGTAGTGATTTAAATTGAATATTTTGATTAATATTCTTTACTATTCGTAAATATTAGTGAAAAAAATTTTGCTTATAGACTTTTTCAAGTGCTCCAATATAATTGAGGTTAACTATCCGTATGTATTATTTATTGATATAAATTAAAATATTATTATTTAACATAATTAATACTAAATATTATTAAATTATTATTGTTAAATATTTATTATTGGTTATTTAATATTTACAAAATAAAGAAATAAAATTAATAAAAAATTTGTGATAAAAATTTAAATCGAACATCAAATTAAAATATTATTTTTTAATATTTATTATTAAATTGAATAAATAATAAATATTTATAAAAATAAATGAACAAATTTAATGAGAACTTTTTGATAAAAATGAAAAGTGAATATTAAATTTATTCATTTACTTTTAAAATATTAAATAATGAAAAATAAATATTTAAAATTAAGAATCTTATAATATTTAGTACAAATTATGTCATATATATTTATTATTTTCTAAATTTTATTTTTAATAATTATATATATATTATTAAATTATTAATTTTCAATTTTAAATATTTATTATTAATTTCTAATATCTAATTCTCTACAATAAATCTTATTCATCAATCTAAGATTCTTTTAGTTTATTTAATGATGCCAAAGAAGTATAACTTCTCACGCGCGTACATAAGTACACACACCCTTTTTATTTAACTATTTTAGGAGTCATCAAAAATCCTCAAAGTTAACACATTTGTTATGTTTTATTCAAAAGAGTGATTAAAAGCTTTGGAAAGGTTTTTTAAAGGCTGATTTTGGGGGGAAAGTTTGGCTTATTTTGCGGTCGATACAGTAATGATTAATAATAATTTTATTTAACCTCACAAGACTCCTTATTGATTCTTTCTAATTTGGTTTGATTCGAGTTATCAAATTTGAATCTATATCGAATATATTGAAGCTTCACAGACCCCTAATGAAGAATAAGAGCAACAAAGCTTACATCATGGAGTTTTTTTTCTCTCTTACATAATATAAAATTACCGTGTGTTATAAATAGCTAAAACAAAATTTTAAATCCTTCATATATTTATGGATGGACTGTTTATTGAACTACAGGACAGTTTGGCGCTTAAATTCTTAGTTGGATCAACATGTAAGCTACACATCTTCAATAGTGCTAACTATAACCCGAACGGGTAGTAAGACGCGGTGCTAATAATAATAATAATAATAATAATAGTGCTAACATATATGAGTATTTGTAATAAGTAAAATTTAATGCCTGAAATGTTTGGTAAACAAAAGACAGTTAAAGTTTCACCATTTACGTTGCTTCACAGATACTTGTGTTTTGACATATTCACCTGCTTCATTTCATATTACATTTTATTTTTAAATAAAGGTTTATATTTGCTCATATTATTAAACTTAAGAGTGTGCATAGCTTCAAAAACATTTCAGGACTTCGACAACTAAATTACACATTTAATATATTTTGCTATATGCATTTAATAATTCGCTATTAAGTACATGATATATAATGTTCACATGTAAACAATTTGTAATGATTTAAAGTATATTTGGTGCCTGATCTACAAATATAGCCCTACACAATATACATATTTTTTCCTACATAAATAATAAAAAGATTTATACTTTGGTATTTCATATAATTGCTTTTCTTTGGATAAAAAAAAGAGCTTAGTATGCTCCTATGAAGGTATTTCATGAACCAAAAATAATGATGATAATAATCGATAAACACTATTTTGTATTTATATGTACATTTAACTCGTGTCTAAATATTGCTATCATTTTTATATAGTTTGAGTGTAAACTTAAGAACGTGTATTAAGTTTCACACGTAACCCTGTCTGGGTGTTGTTTAAATTATATTTTCTTCCTGTTTGTTTTTATACATATTTTTTAATTTTTCAAAATCAATGTACTGAATTTAATGTATTGTGTATAAACAGATTGTGTGTCAGTTAAAAGCAAACAATATGAAGTGTAATGAGTAAGTAAATACTTATTTGTATTCAAATGTTATCAAGTGGTTTTTTTACTTTATTTACCAGAAATTTTAAAAGACACAACTACCCTCCAAATAACTTGTGAAGAAAGTGGAAGGGCTTGGGGGCAATACATTTAATTAGGATTAAAAATGTGTGGCCAATGAGTTTTTTTTTTTATGGTCACTGGTGCTGTACACATTATTTACAAAAACAGCCCACAGAAGGATTAACTCACAAATTAACAAATCAATTTATAGTTTTCGGATATATTACAAATTTTCTCAGTGTAGAGAATATTTATGACGGATCGAGCAGTAAACATTATTTTAGGAATGAGTGTAAAGTAGTTGGTGATTTTTCTTCTTCTAGCACTCTATTATTTCAGGGAACTTTGGTATCTTTCTTTTTATATATTTATACTAACAAATCAAATACATTTCTTGTGTCAAAACAGACTATTGTTAGAGAAATAAAGTATTTCGTTTTAATAGTTTTATAAAGTTGGGTCTAGATGGTCTGCATAGTTCATACATGGTCATGTTACTAAATAGTAAATACCTTATTTTGTACCATCATCACCATCATCAACTGTTTCCAACCTGTGACTGGGTCACTAGTAAAATGCCGCCTCCATATTCCTCTACCATTAAATTGTTCCATTCTTCTCCTTTCACTTGCATATTTTCTGTTATCTGCTCCTCCCATCTCTTTCTTGGCCTCCCTTGCATTCTTTTTCCTATATACTTCATTTCCAACATTTTCTTTGGAATCCTCTCCAACATTCTCATTACATGCCCATACCATCTGAGCCTTGCTTCCTGAGGTGAATGTTGGAGAGGATTCCAAAGAAAATGTTGGAAATGAAGTATATAGGAAAAAGAATGCAAGGGAGGCCAAGAAAGAGATGGGAGCCCCACTATTTCCTGGATAACTTAATTCCATTATCCTCCACTTTCCTAGTCTCTCTTACACTCAATGTCCTGTTTCTGCTGCATGTGTGACAATGGATACAAAGTACAACCTGTACAACACTTCCTTAGACTTCAAGAGCACTTTACGTCTCCATAACAGGTCTATTACACACTAAAGAACAACTCTCCCTGCTGTCCTCTTCTCCATATCAGGTCTATTACACACCTATAGAACAACTCTACCTACTGCCCTCTTCTCCTTGGATCCTCTCTACTCTCAGCTTTACTTCATCCAACTTTATATATTTACTAGACCTTATCCTCTTCCTTGTCATTACCATCACGTAACACTTTGTTGTGTTAAATTTCATTCCTCGCACTTCCTCTTCCTTCTACTCCCATTCCATCAAGTCAACATAAAATATCATGGAATTCATCCTTTCCTCCCAGAGTTTTCCTACTGCTTTATTAATGACTATTTCCATTAGCATTACAAATAGTAGAGGCTTCACTCCATCTTTATTTGGAACCACTATGTCCTCCCACTCTCCGTCTTAACACAACTCCTCTTTCCACTTTGGCCTCCCCCATCACTTTCCAAACTATTTCTCTCCACGCTATTGTATGCCTTATTTCCATCAGCTGTTGTACGATAAAGATAAAAGTATATTGTAGATCTTAGTTCCCTAAATCTGTGCTGTTTCTCTCTCCACCATAATTTAATGTTCTCAATTCTATTTTCCAGTATTTTACATATTTTTGTACTGTGACACATCAACATTATCCCCCTATTATTTGTACACGTCTTCCTTTCTCCTGTCTTGAAAATAGGTATTATAACTCCCTTTTTCCAGTCTTCTGGTACCGTGTTCTCCTTCCAAATCAATCGCACCACCCTACAAAATCATTGGGAAATTTGGTGTTTTTAGTTTTTAAATTGACTGAACTTGAGTAACTGAAGAATTAATATTTTTACTAAAACTAGTGAGCTGTTAGAGTACAGTACAAAAATAATTTAATGAAACAAAGTAACTTGGAATATTGACAGTAATTAGACCGATAGATGATTTACCCATTTTGAATATAAACGTTAAAGTTAAATTTTGCTGTCACAGTTCCAGAGGAACCTTGCTCCTGGTCTCTGTCAAAGACAGAGCTGTAACAGGCCAGAGGAACCTTGATCCTCGTCTCTCTGTCGCAGGCAACGGTGGAACAGGTCCAGAGGACGTTGCTCCTCTATGTCACGGGCAGAGCTGAACGTATGTCTAGGTTTAGTGATGTTTAAGTGAAGGAAGTATGCTAGGATAGGGAGGTGTGGGGAAAGTTAGTGAGGATGAATTAATTAGGAAGTTCTTTTTTATTTTATCTATATGCACAGTTTCTTGCTTATCTAGTAAGGGACAACTTTGCACAAAGTTGAGAGAACGTCAGTTCAGGGGCTAGGGTTACACACGTGATTGTACAGAGCGCCACTTTCATGAGTTCTAGCGCCTACGCGTTTCTCGCCACTCAGGGAAAGTGGGCAGGATTACGTAGCACACCGAGACTTCATTCTTGTCTAACTTGAGCGGTGGATAGTCATGTATGTTGATGTGTGCAGAGGCGCTGGTCTCTCGGTAAAACGGGGTGTGTGTATTTTGTATGTGGTGGAGGTTCGGTGGCGTAGATATTTGTAGCCACGGTACAAAGAGTACAAGCACAATATAGTTGAAATAGTGAATTTGTTGCAACAAACATCTAAAGGATAGTGACTGACGAGAAAGCCATGGCCAGAACCTACTCAACTTATAATACCAAAGAACCCTATTTTAAGAGGTGAGAACGATACATGCTGGTAAGCTACATAGAATTGGTTACATAAGTTACAGAGAACTGTAAATCTTTCCCGATCATAGAAACTCCGAGCTAATATCTTAGGGAAAGTTGTCATTAAGGATTCTAGGCCTCCATACAGTAAAGGCTGACTTTGTAGCGTGTCAATCAGACAAATTGGACAGCTACAATTAAATATCAATATTTTAATAATTTACGAAAGAAAGAAACAATATTAACATATTTAAAAAATAATCTACCTCAAAGTTTGTTTTCTCTGACTAGATGCAGTCAAATAAAATTATGTATCTCCCTAAATTGAAACACATGGGTGTTCAAAAATATTGCCTTTTGATAAATACTGTAGTAAATATCAAAGAAAAGAATTAATATCATATTTATGAATAAAATACTTTAACGAATGCTCTCTGCCACTGGATGATGTCGGATAAATTTACATACACTTGCCATGCTGTCTACAAGAAAATATAGTAAAGTACATCTATATCATAAATTCTCATTAAAATAATAGCTGAGCCTAAATAATATAATCATACCAGATATATTTAAATAAAAGATGCCTTAGTATCTACTCACCATTTCAAGATGTTCTTGGATTTATTTGACACGTGCTGGAAAAGAAAAATTATTCAATGATGGCCGCCACACGTACTATCACAACTACATCTGATGAAGGAAAGAAGAGTGTATCGAGATCGACTCACTGACCCACTGCGCGTCTGAGAAGACTAGCGGCTATTCAAGGAACCATGTTTCCCCCTTTCCCTACAAGCAGCAGTCCCTGGTTCACTTCTCTTTCCCTCCGCCTTCGTCTTTCTCCCTTTCTATATTCCCGAGTTTATCACCCTTTTTGCTTTGTTCCGTTCGTATCATATTTGGGACTATATATAGGGCTGCTCTCAGGTTCACATTATACCCGTTCTACTACAACCCAGCGTCGAAGGAGGAACTTCTGCACCGTCACGCAACGAGGAAAACGACGACCACGATGTATTGGCCATCAGATCCACCGCTGACTTGGCCAGGATGACTTACTTGGAGCACTTAAGTATCCTGGAAAACGTCATCAAGTTCTTATGACTTATAGAGTCTAGTTTTGTTAAAAAAAAAAAAGACAATGTTTATCTAGACATTTTGATATG
Source organism: Timema cristinae (assembly GCA_039000515.1). NCBI lineage: Eukaryota > Metazoa > Arthropoda > Insecta > Phasmatodea > Timematidae > Timema > Timema cristinae. Next base: position 108,617,545 of record JBCFYV010000012.1, read on the forward strand.
TTCTGACGAAGCCGATTTTTAGTTTGTATAATCTTATGTCAAATGTAAAGTTAATTCATTTCAGGTCTTGTAGACTTCAAGATGGAAAAGTTTCAGTTAATTGGTTAAATATCGTGTCCCGCAATCTGAAGGACAAGTCCTTTTGACTTAAAATATCAGTCATAGCTACTATTTTCCCCTGTGTCCTTATGATACAGTCTTGACATTATGAGCCTTTGGCTCAGAAAGTAGTAATGTATTAATCATAGACTTGCTAACTTCCACAAGTTCCATTAATTTATTTTGAGCCAATGTTTCTCACGACGCCGTGCACGTCATGTGCATCTGTTTAATATTTGGATGGCTACAACCAAGCTGTCAGTCTTGTTTTCCATATCATAGTTGGGTTAAAGGAAATTTATATTTTGAGTTAGTCAAATAGTCACGTTTCACGTGCAGTATTAGCTTCGGTGAGCAAACTGTGGAACTGCACTAAAGTCATAGTGGGGTCTGCGCAAATAATAACTTTTTCTTTGCCTGTTGTTTGGCTCGTATTGTTTTTGTGTTGCTCTTAGAATTTACGTACTATTGAATGCTCTGGCAGTACCGAAAGGGAAAGAGACCAGCCATAGTACTAGTTTGTTGACACCTGTTTATTAACTATCGACCGGTGTTATCAACAGATATTTCTGTTGTTTATCATTATCCGAAATGTTTAAAGGATATTATTTTAAAACCCAATCAAGCAAACTGATTAAAATTTATATGTATATCTTGTTCAATACCTTTTATTAATAACGGTTTAGTTGTTTTCTCCTTTAGAAAACTTCTACCTGTAGCCTGGCGCCAGTGCAGCCCTTGTAATGGGGCCACAACTTGTAACCAATTAGTATTGCCAGGTATCATGAGATAAACCGCACTCAACCTAGGTGCAAACCATATACCTGACAAAAGTTATTAACTATCGACAAGATATTATGCAGACCATGAAGGGAGTCAGGCATGAAATAGGGTGCAGGCCACACAAGAAGGGCAGCGACAACCCAAAAGTTGCACACTGCAACCGGTGTACAACAATGCGTGAAGCATCAAGGTTTTACAAGAACAACTAACAATTACCTAACTAGATCTTGACTTCGGGCCTTGAACAGCCTAAATTCCCACGTTGACGTTGGAAGGCACAACAAACTAGAACAAGATCATACAGGCCAAGGAGTGAGACACACTCCAATGAAACTACTTGTCTTAAGGACCAAGTAGAAAAAACAAGAGTAAACATGATATCTCATGACCTGGTCAACATGACTTCGCCTATAAAAACCTAACCTAATTATACATTAAATAGTTAATAAACTCAAGAGTGACAGACACTCTTAGCTTGCAAGAAAAATCCTTTTTAATTAACATGACAGAACTTAGAGCCTCCTACTCCCTTCTAAAGAAAAAGTTTATAATTTACGACAAGTGTGTTTTCCGTCAGTCCGGTGAGTCTGACGGCACCACCATCGTGACCACAATATCTTCTTGCTGTACTGTATAGCGGAGAGAGACGTCGGTCATCGAATATAATATTGGAACTGTGTATTGTTCCGCAGTTGCGTCGCATATTAGCACGCTCTGGTATGCCTTGAAGGGGAGCATGAGAGCAAATTCCAACACGTACCGAATAATTGGACACACCGTGTGGTTTTGGATACTAAACAAACGATTTTCGCATTTCACAACGTTTCTGAAACAAAGAAAAACATATTAATATTGGTGGAGGCAAAAAAGTACATTAGAAACCGAAAAGGGTTTTTAGAGCTACGTGTGGAGACATCACTCTATGGAGGGCTGGGTGAGAGCCTCCCAAACTACTGTTTGATACTTCTCTCTTTTTTGATCAGGGCTTTGGGACGTTGGTGGCATCCTCCAGGGTCGATGACGTAATTCCCGAGCTCCTGGATAAGAGTATTGGTGGCACCGGGAAGTCTGTCGTGGAAGGACTGCGTCAGCTTCCGTAAGTGGTCCTTGATGGTAGGCAAATCCAGGTGCGATGCAGAGTCACATTTCTAACGTACCAAGGTGCGTCCACAATGATCCTCAGACACCTGCTCTGCAATGCCTGGATCCTCTCATATACGTGTCCACCAGGTTTCCCCAAGTATGGACAAGCATAGTCGAGGATCGGCCTGAGCAAACTACTTGTACAGTGTCAGACCGTTCCTTGTAGACAGGGCGCTACACCTGTTAAGCAATGGGCCTAGGATTCCCAGCCTTTGTTCGGTCTTGTCCAGCCTTGTTCAGTCTCTCAATGCAGTGTAGTCGCCAGGACAGTCTGGTGTCCAGCGTAAGTCCCAGGTACTTAACACTGTTCGCCCATCTGATCTGCTCTCCGAACAGTCGGAGTGGGCTCAGTCTGTAGAACTTTCTTTCCCATGTGAATAGCACTGCTGTGCTCTTTTCCGCGTTAATACTTCTCCTCCAGGTAGTCAGACACCCCTCCAACTGTGTCAGGTGCGTCTGGAGTCACCTGTCCACCAGCTTCCCTCACCACTAACTCCGCTACTAGAGCCGTGTCGTCCGCATACAGTGCCAACTTGGTGTCTGGGGATTTAGGAATGTCGTTCATATGCAGATTGAAGAGCACCGGGCCCACGAGTGAACCCTGTGGCACTCCAACCCGGATGCTTCTGAATTGGGAAGAGGCGTTCCCAAAGGTAGTGGAGAAGGTGTGGTGGGATAGATAAGATTTACAACCTTAACTAGGTATAAGGGTAAATTCAGGGAGAGGAGTTTGAAAAGGAGACCTTCGTGCCAAACATGGTCTAAGGTCTTTGAAACGTCGAGATATACAACAGCAGTCAGCCTGTTGATGTTGACGTTCCTCGTGACCTGCTCCACGGGCTGGACGAGTTAGAGAGACGTAGCGTGTCCCCCCGAAAGCCGAACTGCTCGTCTACCAAGGTGCTCGCCTCATGAACATGTCGGGCTAGTCTCATCAGTAGAAGTCTCTCAAAAAACTTGCCCAACCAGTCGAGCAAGCTGATCGGTTGGTAATACGAAGCAAGGGCCGGGTCCTTACCTTGTTTATGAAAGTAGAGGACGTTGGTGTGCTTACAGAGCTCGGGGAAGTGACTCAGGAGCAGGATGGTGTTGAATGACTCCACGAGAAAGTTAATCGCCTCCAAGGGCAGCTTTCTGAGGACCGCGTTATTGATACCATCACGTCCGGGGGCCTTGTCTAGTTTTAAAGCAGCTAACGCCCACGATATTTCTGTCGCCTCCGTGGGCTCAGGTTCATCCAAGGGTATGTGTTGTTCCCAGCGGACTGGGGAACTTTATACCAGTTGAACAGACGAACCAGGGGAGAGGTGGGGTATTAAAAGCACTTCTCGATGTTAAGAACAGCACGTAGGCACTTGCCATGACGTACACACCTTCGCGAGCCACGTTGAAATCCGTTTAGTTCATTTGATAGTCTAGTTGAGTCGATACAGGGTTGAATGGAAGCCCGTGCTTGTCCGTGCAACTCTTCCGATGGAGCCCATTCTTACCTAGTAAGGTTCCCTATGCGTGATATGTAACAAATTATGTTATAACATTAATATATATAAGTACATATCCATATGTATTTTATTATGTGAGGGTATTTTCTCTAGCTGGTTTAGTTTGTATGGGCAAGGACTGCTGAGCCAGCTACAGTATCTGGTGAGTAGTGGCTATGACACTGCTATGTATCTGGTGAGTAGAGCCTAAGACACTGCTATGTCTCTGGTGACTAGAGCCTAAGACACCGTTATGTATTTGGTGAGTAGAGCCTAAGACACTGCTATGTATCTGGTGAGTAAGGGCTATGACACTGCTATGTTTCTGGTGAGTAGAGCCAAAGACACTGCTATGTTTCTGATGAGTAGAGCATAACACTGGTAGAAATAAACATCAACGTTAGCCTTACCCAAGCCTCATCTCACTTGCTCGCGCCTAGCCAAAGCTACCATTCACCTAGCACACCGTAGTAATAAGCCATATCCAACGCGTCTCTACAAAGCTATGGAATGGAGAAGACAAAATAGTAGTATTATAAAGGTGCTAGCTAAGCGGCGGCAGCAGACGTTTCAACACAACAAATTGCCCCCTGAACACACCCAAACAAATGAATATCACAAAGTGGTGGTATTAAACACGCAACCATTTTAAAATAGCTACTAGGTAGTAATTAAATAAAGCCAGATTCGATAACACTCTGTATTTTGAAAATGGAAAATCAGAAGAAAAGCCCTATGTTAAGCCCCTTTGAAAGGAACATTTTGTTTGGCATATTAAACAAATATAAAAAAGTCGTTGACAACATTATAAAATCAAATGTTTACATAAATTTTATTTTTGAATTATTTGGCACTGTATCATTCCCTGAGATTGTTTATTCGTTTATGTATAGTAAATATTAATTTTAACCCATGGTTAAATTAAATTTGTATATGCATCCACAGTTTAGTATGAGTGGTATGCGTTACTGTAAACAAACTCGATTATAGCTTGGTTAGCGGGTAGAGCGACAAATTTGGTGATCTACGGGATAAATACAGATAATAGAGAAAAGGGTGGCTTGCGCGAGCTACAATGTTTATTTCTACAGTTTTGAGGTCTGGGTTGGCAATAGGTAGGAGTTGGATACGGATTATTACTAGCGCTGCAAGACTCTGATATGTCTCTGGTGGGTAGTGGTTATGTTACTCTATTATCTATGGTCGAACGGGCACACCGTCTGTTTGAATAGGATAAGTCTATAAAACGAACATTGGTGGCGGGGAGTTGAAGATATGTTGTACCACAGAAACAGTATACTTGAAAAAGAGAACATTAAAAGTTGTAAGAATAAAAGAGTATGCATGACTTGGTGTATGGATGTTGTTGAAGCGAAGAGTGTGTGCCAGAATATGGAAGTGTGTAGAAAGTTAGTGAGGCTGAATTAAGTAAGGGGTTGTTTTTGAGCTATATGCACAGTTCCTTGTCTACCCGCAAGGGAATGGCGTGATTAGATATTTAGAGGGAAGCTGAAGAAATAAAATAGACATTCGTTCGTTTTGTTGTTGTTTCATGGAAATTTGTTTGGACAATTTAAGCAAGATCGATCTATAGTTTGAGACGTCGAATGATGTATGTAGTAGAGCGCTTGAGTGGCTTAATATGGAACCAATATACAATCTTGCACCATCTCTATTACACTAATCTACTGTGATGCTATCTCTGAAAATGGAATTAAAACAAACAAAGTTTTAGTTTTCAAGACAGTTGTATTTTGACTATTTCAAAGTTGTTGGTTTAAAAATGCTACTGGATTAATAATTAGATATATTCTGTGTTTATTTTATTATTAAGTTGATGTGTATATGGGTTTACCGTTTTTGGATATGTTTAAGCGATAGTTGAAACCTTTATTTGGTATTAGTAAATAATAGTAACCTAATAATTAGTAAAGTTCCAATCGTAGATACGCCTTTAATATTATTTTGTCTAAAATATTGGTTGATCCTAAGTCTAAAGGAAAGGCGAGCCTACCGCTTTTCATTCAGACTATATCTAAATCCACTTTTTCAATGTAGACTTAAGGGCCCGACACAGACTCCGTATCAGTAGGTCCGTGGTCTGTAAGAAATCGATCCCACAATATTAGATTGCTCTGGTCACAGAGTCCTTATCTATTAGTCCTTACACCGTAGTAGTTGCCCAACTTAACTTTCTACGGACTAGTTTATACAGACTACCAATCACAGCCAAGTAAATGTGTGCATGTGCATTGAAATAAAAGAACGAATGGCAGTGAGAGGATCCGTCGCTATGGAAACATATACAAAATGTAAAGATGGCTACACGTGGAGCTAATTCAAATTTTTTTCTATAAATCTAAACAGAAGAATGGCTTCTAGGAAAATATTCCTCTAAGTAATATCAAGTTCTCAGAAGTATTGGCTTTGCTTTTGAAGGTTCAACACCCCTATTATTAAAACTATTAAAAGTGCATGTTTTGTTTTCATCCAAAATACTAGTATATCTGTTTTGCATTTTCAAGCTATTCCAAACACTTATTTATTTTAAGTTTGATAGTTAAAATCGAGCTATAAATATTTTTCTTGTGATTGTACTTAACCTACATTTTAGTTACATACTGGAAGTTTTCTCAACAAGTTGTTTTTTGGTTTCTTTAATTCTTATATAATGATCAGCTGACTGCTTGACTCTTTACTCCTTACTGTAGACGATTTTTTTAGAATAATTTGATTGGACAAAGTCTCTTACTATCTCATTGGTTGAAATGGTCATGTGATTACGATATTGACTCTGTAATAGCGAGTAGAATTTCTTATGGACCAGCCAGGCCTCCACCATGGTTCGGATTCCACGTTAAACTGTAGGTCCTTCATTTCATCTCATAATCACCCTACCATTACACATTAGCGTAAGAGCGTATAATCCGAACGGGTAGTAAGACGCGGTGCTAAAATAATAATAATAATCTTTTGGACCAGGAACACGGAGTATGAACTACGAATATGGAGTCTGTGTCGGGGCTTTTATGCCGGGATCATGATCAACTTAATGTTCACTTGACGTAAAGAAACTAGGCTGTATCCGAATAGTCCAAGCTCCCTAATCGGACCTTGAGTTTTAGACTTGGTGCAGTCTTGATTTTACACTTCTCGCGCTGTTCATAGCAAAGACTGCATCAAACTATTCAACTGGCAACAACCTTATTTAAAATGGTGGAAAACGTAAGTCAGTGCTCTAGCAAACAAAACAATACTAATAAAACTGTTGCCAGTAAAACACCGCAACCGACACCGCGAGAACAGTGTGTGACTGGTACCTTTCGTATTCATGGTGACCAAGAACTTGAGCAGGGCTTAAAAAGTCTCATAGGTATTCTTTGTGACTATTCAAACAGATCTACACTTGGTCACGTGATTGCCAATGCAGCTATCAACGGCACGAATCAAGGTGATGCTGCATAAGTAGACTATTCGGATACAACCCAAGTGTGTGTTTAGGATTCATGGAGATAATAAAAACACAAGACGTTGGATTTGGACCATTTAGAAACAAATTGTTCACTAAAATGAAACCCAATGATTTAGACTAATTAAGCTACAAATACTTGCAATAGAAGCTTTACTGAATGTATAAAATAAAAGTGTAACAAGAGGATATTGCCTATTAGAGTTTGTGAGACGTGGACAATCTGTACCGAGTAATTTGTATGGGCTTTAGTGTGAACAAACAAATGAACTAAATAGCCTTGCAACATGAATATATATTTAGAACATGTACCTTCACTTAACGTTTACTTAATATGAAAGTTCTTCCCTGGACAACTCTTTAAGTGAACGTCAAATTAACTGCTTTGTGATCACTTCCATTTAAAAGCAGGAGAAGAACCATTGTTACTTAAAAGTTCAAGTGAACATTAAATGAACGTTAAGTTCATCGTGATCCCGGTATTATAGTTAGCCGACCTACTTCAGTGGCCGAATGGTCTAAGGCCTCGCTCTCGTGTTAGATTGGCCTGCTGAAGATTAGGAGACCAAAGTTCAAATCCAGGTCAGGTGGTTTTCCCTAAATGGTTTCCCACTCTCCTTCCACACAAATGCGGGTACAGATTACCTCTAAAATGCTTTCTTCCTCATTCTTACCCCATTAGTGTAGTCATATATGTGTTATAACCTGAACAGGTAGTAAAATGAGGTAATAGAAAAAATATAGCTAGTCATTTATGTTGTGAGTGACTTTAACGGAGCTATTTAGTACTTCATTTGTTTGTTCTTGGCAAGCAGATTAATTCTTTGGTAGGCCTCAGTTTTTTACGCGTATTGTGAACTTTAATAAATTGTTCTTGCCTCATTTTACACTTTATTTTGTAAATTCAATAAGCTTCTATTATAAGTAGCTTAATCAGCCTTAAATGAGTGTGTTTTATTTCAATGAACAATTTGTTTTCAAACAATTCAAATCCATTGTGTTTTGCTCGAGTTGTTAAGTTACATGTCTCCTAATCACACATTAGTTTATTTAAACATCAAGTGAACCTTAAGTGAATGTCCACATAAGTAAATAAACACATCATAGTGTGTGATCAGAAGGCCCCGATTTTGATGAAAATAAAAAAATTGCCTAAATATATGAACAAAAACCCATAATGGATGCACATGACTGAATCAAATACACACTTTGCAAATCCAAACTAAAAAATGTTCATGTAATGAAAAGCTTTTAGCAACTAAACTCTTGCATTCTGCTTAATATAATATTGATTTATAAAAATATCTGCTTCAGAAATAATAGCGTCCCCCTCCCAACACAACCCTGTCTAACTTTGTTGGGAAAGTGTCTAACCAGGAATGTATATTTTATAAACATACAAGGAAAGAGAACACAAAGTTAATTTATTACATAAATAGTCTCATTCTCACAATTATGTTTGAAAAAAAATATGAATTTATAAAATATTGATAGTAAAGTATTTAAAAATATACTTATTCAACATGAATGAATGCTTTAAAATGACCAAGAAATGACCATAAAATGATTTATAAAATATACACTTTTTCACCAATGTGATCATGAACAGAGTTAATGTACTAATGAGTATTGTATGTGACAAACCAAAAATATATGACATCATCAAAATTTGGGTCCATGTGATCGGGATTCGCTCAAGATAACGTGGGTAAAAACTCAAGCAAAACTTAACGAATTTGAACTGTTGTAAAACAGATTGTTCACTAAAATGGTACTCAATCATTTAGGCTGTTTGTTTGTTTAAAGATACAAAACATAGTGTAAGAAAAGGCATTTTCATTAATTTGTACAGTTGGTTAATAATTATTCGAGTCTTTACTGGTAGTGTACCCAAAGATTTTTTTTTGCTATAACATTTTATATCCTCCAAATGACATGATTTCTTCAGCTTGGCAGAGCAGTTATCACTAGCTTATTCTCCTACAATGACTACAATTTATACTGATTTATCCATAAGGCAAATTATAACATCCTTACTCAGAAACTAAAACAAATTGGCATTTGTGAAAATCTCTTAATTACCTAAGTTAAATGAGAGAAAACAATATTATATAACAGTTAGTGGGTATCACTCTATTTATTACTCCATTAATGGAGATAAATGCTTTTTATTATTTTTGTAAATGAACTTGGTTCAAAATGTCTACTCTATACTGACGACTTGAAAATATAGCCTACTATAGGCCTAACTTTGTTCCAACTTGAAATCCAGCGAATACATTTTGAGATTCAAACTTTCTTCACATACTTATAAATGGACCTATTAGAACATATTAAACTCTTACTGCCCTTGAAACTGACAAAAAATATTAATACATTCTTCTGGGATTGTAAATTTACCAATTACTTGTACATTTGTCGACCTCATTGGTCTTGGAGTAAAGTTCTTGCCTTGGGGACTGATGTTTGTGGGTTCAAATCTAGCCCGGGCCGACAGATTTTTCTTGAATGCTACAAGTCTGAAGTACATCATCCTTCGTAGGGGAAGTAAAGTTGTCGTTCTCATGTTGATTGTGGCATGTAAAAGAACCCTAGAAGGTATGTGAAAATACCTTTTTCAGAAAAATTGGTAGGCTCCTTTCGCTATCGCTCAGAAATTTGCATGCGCTGATACAATCGCTTCAGAAAGTGCATTAAAAACTTCAAATAAATAAACTTGTAAAATTTGCCTTTGTCTCTCATGCCTTGAACATACAATTTAATAAGCAACAGTGACAAGTTTATAGACCTATTTGACAGCATACAGTCTGTATTAAAAAACAAATAACTAAATTATGTTTGAGTAACATAGGTTTACTACATTCAATTCCTCTATTTATGTTTCATTTTATTTTAGCTAAGATGCCAATGTAACTTTTTAATTAATACAGCAAACTACTGCTATTGGAAATCAACATCTAAGCCATTAACTGTTGTGTATCCTTCAAATAAAGTAAAATAAATGTTGTTTTCATTGCTACCGAATACAGTGTCTGCACAACCTAAACAATTGTTGTACCTACTAAGTGGAAGTGTTAATACAGCTTGAAGCATGCTTGGTTGTCGGGAGCACATGATACAAGTCTCCCTTGGATAGCCTAATTATTAAGTTATAAGTTAACCTTAGGTAAGTGTAAGAGGGAAAATATTATCATTACATAGACAAGAGTCCTCATAGGATGAACTACTCATTTTATTCACTCTTTCTATTTTGAACATTGGTGACTTAGTGTGATGGGGCACATCAAGTTAATATACAACCTGCTTCACATATTTACTTATTCTATGGCATTAGTAACTCGAAAATTCATTGCCACACTAACAAAAATACACTGCTATCTCTATCTTGAGTTAGTTATATCCAGTCCCCCTCATTACACCCTATCCCTACTATCTTGAGCTATATCCAGTCCCACTCATTACACCCTATCCCAACTATCTTGAGCTAGATCCAGCCTCCCACTCTATTACAGATCCATATCTACCTTTACTATCTTGAGCTAGATCCAGTCCCACTCATTACACCTTAATCCTCTCATGAGTCCTACTCTTTCAGGCCATTTTAATGTTATCTCCCATCTACGTCTAGATCTTCCCACTGGGGTTACCAGACAATGCCCTGAACATGGTTCTAGATTCTCCCATTTGCGCTGCATGTCCTGCCCACCATAATCTACGAGCCTTTATTATCTTAACAATGTCTTGTGATGAGCACAGGGTATGTAACTCATCATTAGATAACCTCCTCCACTACCCAATAGCCTCATTCTTTTTTGTACCAAATATACTCCTGAGCACCTTATTTTCTTCGAACACCCTAAATTAATTTTTGTTATGTAAGGTAAGAGACCACGTTTCACAAACATCAAGAACATCTGGTAAAACTATTGTTTTGTATTCTCTGAGTTTTACATTCCTTGAAAGCAGGCAAGATGTCAATAACTTAATGATCAAGTAATAGCATGCATTTCCTAACTTTCGCAAACCTAGCTTTGAAATCACAAAGTAGGCTTAACATTCATATTACAGACCATATGATATTTAAATTAATTATGTAGAACATTATAATAGGTTTTTATGTACATAACATACTCCTACCTAAAGCCTGATAATGATACTGTCACCTCCATGACACCCCTTGGACTATGTTTCATGATGTTACCTACCTACCTACCTCACTTTTTAATGAAGTGTTAGTTGTAATTCTAGTTAAAAACTCTTTTTATCCTCAATTGTACAAAGAGGGTGTTACATACATCGCAAGTCCATTACATCAGTTTTAGGAACAAATACATTGCAGGTCCAACACATCGCATTTCTCCACCTCTCTACACATAGCTAACCATATTGGCCAACACGATCCCAACAAGTTGTGTTACAATATAAACGCACTCCAACTTGTTGAGAATGTTGGCACAGTCGAAAATGTCTAGATAAATAGGTATATTTTTAATTTGAAGATTATATTCTTATTTTATTATTTCATATTTGATTTTCGTTGCGCCATAGCAATTGGAATTTACAAATTCAAGTCTCCAAGTTTGATTAAGGACTTAAGATATCTGGCAAGTTAGAAACTCTCCCCCTCCCAAACAGGAAAATGTAGGTGGTCGAAATACATGAGAGTGGCTAACTTTGCCAACAAGGGGAGTCGGGCACATAATCCTTTCAACCAAACCTACCTTCATAGTGAGAGTGAAGCCTCGTTCACTATATAACAAGTTGGATCCAACATGTTGGAAGACAAGACATGTGGAAAAGTAAGCTGTGTTTATTTTAGCCAACTTGTTAGACCAACATCCTGGTTCCTCCACCTTTTTTTAATCAGTCTACACATTTCTAGCCATGGCTAATGACATATTACTTGCCGTTTCATCATTTATTGTGATGACAGGAAGTGTACTCTTGCAGAAGAACCAAAACTTAAGAAATTGTAGGGCGTTCAAAGTTTTTTTTGCTAGACGTCGAATTGAAGGTGTGTATACGGTAATAATGAGTTACCTACATTTGTAAAGTGGAGTTGATAGCTTTGTACACATGTAACATCACAAAGAACAAAATACTTTTGATATAAATCAATTAAGAATCTAGTAGCTGAAGCTATTATTAATATTTATTCTTTTTAGTGAGGAATTCTCCATCTAGATCTCATATTCTGAAAATTGAAAAATGACACCTGAACACGAGTCCCGGGTTCGATTCCTGTGTACAGGTGTAATTTTTCATTCGATTTAATCGATTAGTACCGAATGGTGTAGACGGTGCTAATAATATAATTAGTTTAACTGTATCAGCCTTGTTCCATTCCATGATCACAAAATTATGCTAGCCTTGATTTTAAAAGTCAAACTAATATGATAATAAAACTCATGCTTCACCACGGTTGGACACTCATTCAACTCATTAGCGCATGCGCAAAACCTCCCAACTTGGCCAACATGTTGGGTTGGTCGTTTATTATCTCTAACAAATGATCCAACACAACTTGTTGGCTCTGACCGGCTCGCCCAACACCAACATGTTGGGAGTGCGTTTATATTGTAACACAACTTGTTGGGATCGTGTTGGCCAATATGGTTAGCTGTGTATAGAGAGGTGGACGTGTTGGACCTGCAATGTATTTGTTCAAAAACGCGATGCACTGGACATGCAATGTAATGCGATGTAATTGTAAATATATGCCCCTTCAATGCTATTGGTTGTACATCAGAGTAGGGTTAGCTGCGTATAGAGAGGTGGGGAAATGCAACGTGATGGACCTGCAATGTATTTGTTCCTAAAACGCGATGTAATGGACATGCAATGTAATGATGCCCACCCGTACAAAGAGTGTGTACCTTTCTTCAGACATGGACATGTTTGAATGTTTTTTGTGATTCTATTCAGGTGTACTAAAGTTTCATTCATGAAGGAAGAAAAAAAAAACTATTTGTGCTCAACTCATTTTAGTGACCTCAGAGAGGATGCAATGTTCTTCAACTAATGTTGAGGAGGAAGTCACTGGAAAAGGTGAGCAATGTAAAAGTTAGGTTGTGACCAAACTATTTACAAGCAAAATAAGTTAGTGCTAAGATCTAATTAGCAGTTCATTCTAATTCATCCCACTTCCCCTCAATCCTCACTACCTCAATCCTTCTGGAGAAAAGGAATTTGGGGAAGGGGCTCACAAAGAGGTGACTAGCCCTTTGGTTTAGGGTTTATGGGAGGAAATGAGGGGGTGATAACTGATGTGTTGGGATTAGGGGGGGGGGATTTTGGTTGGGTTGTAAGGGGGTGAGACTCAAAGTGTTTAATTCTTAACCATAAGACACGATAAACATTCCCACACACGGTTTTTCCAGCCTAGACCTCAATCAGTTTTGGTTAAATTTATCTAACCCACACCTATTTTTCACACATCTTAATTCTTGTATTGTTATTCTTACAGCACTAGAGTGTTTCTTAAAGCCAAATGTCATTGATAATATCTACAAACCATGGATGAATCACATATAGTCGAGAATTCAGTGGAACCTATCGTCTCTATTACTGTCAAAGATGAAATCAGGTAAGGAACATAGGTTTTTACTGACACTTCAGCAATACTTGCAATTTAAAATAATAACTAAGAGATAAATTTAGGAAAATAATGATTAATTATAACATCTAAAGAAACAGCTCTTTAATATTGAATGTTTTGTACGTTACATAAAAAAATACTCTATATTCAATCCAGCCAACAAACACCTATCACTTAATATAATTCTTATTATTTTAGTTGGTATAGAATTAAATATTATTACTATCACAATTACAGAATGCATATAATTTGAATGACTAGATATAGATAACTAATGAATTTCTGCACAATCACTTTATTGAAGGTTTTAGACTAATTAGCTTTGATCCATACATGTATCAAATAAATTAAGACTAAAATATTAATGTTAAAACATTAATATATTAAAACTTAGAATTTCTTAAAGAAAGCCCAATCTTTTGTAAAGATAGAACAATCCTCTTTTTGAGAACTATCCCATCCTGAAAATATAATATAATTTAAAAAAATATATTTTTATGCACAATACCTTAATAAAGATAAGATATTGTGCTCTAAATTAATTGGTAAGAGTTTGATATCAGGTTCTAAATGTCCTAACTTTAATAACTAGACCTAACTTTTCCCGAATGTCTTGGCATGAACTAGGCCTAGTTATTTAGCTCAAAAGATCCTTGCAAGAGCCAGCCAGGATTCTTGGTTCAAATATTCTCTTAAGAACTAAGCCAAAAATTTGTTTTTTATTTTGCACACAGGCCTCATCGCATATTTAGCACTTTTTAAGTTTTATGTCAAATTTAGGAATTCCATAGTAGCCTACATGTTTTTAAAATAAAATATAATTTTTAAATGACTAGCAAAATTAATATTTCAAATTTTATGAAGTAATAATTTTAAATGAGTATATTTTTGTAATGTCTTTTTAAACACTGTTTTAGGTGTAAATCATTGTAATTATGGAAATGCATGTTGAGGAAACCTCATTTAAATTATTTTAAATCATTTGAAAAATGACACCTGGACACAGGAATCGAACTTGGGACCTTTGGCATCGTACCAAGGCTGAACCACTGAGCTATCCAGAATTTGTCTTTGATTTTGCCTTAAACTTTGAGTGGAAAATGACCATGAGTACAAGAATAATCCTGGATAGCTCATTGGTAGGGCATTTACATGCTAAGACAAAGATCCCAAGTTCGATTCCCGTGCGCAGGTATCATTTTTCAAATGATTTAAATTAATTATTTTTACCAGCTTTGGTGGCTGCAACTCTCGCGGTAGACTAGACTTCCATTGATGGGGAGATCAAGCTTCGAATTTTGGTCAGGTGTACTGAGGGTGTTTTTCCTGAAATGGTTTTCCACTTTCCCTCCACACAAATGTGGGTACACTTTTATAAATATAGCCTTCTTCATCCCTAAAAAAATTAACGTAATTAGTAGAAAAGTGTATAACCTGAATGGGTAGTAAGACGTGGTGCTAAAAAATTATATCTAATATATATTTTTTTAACAAACTATTTAGTACTTGAACTATTCATCCAAGATTTTCAGGCAATTTCAATCATTTTAATATTATATTTGAAAAACAAATAAAAAAAAGACTTATATTTATACAAAATATTAAACTTTTTTTTTGCATAAATATCCAAGCAATAATGTTGACGAGGGTAGTTCACGCTAAAATAATGACCCATTGCTGGAGTGAAAGAGTGGATTGGGGGGTGTAAAGACTAAATTCTTAAACATTTCCTTTTTAGGTATAATTTCTTAATAATATTAAATTTGTGTTTATTCATATGTATGGAAAATATTATTTGCTAAGTATTTATTTTGTTTCTAGTGTGAAGAGGGAGGAGATCTGTCATCCCTCATACATTCAACAGTCGGCGACACTGATGACTGGGGGGCGTTTGTTCAGAAGAATCAAGTTGACTCTCAAGATAATAATGGTGCCAAGTGAGTCGCTTTACTAATTTATTTGTTCTGTCATCTTGGTTTAACATTATGCTGACCTAATTTAAGCTTAAATTTTTTTTTCTTAGCATAGAATTGGTTCAATAAATTTGATCTGCAATTGTTTAGTTAACAGAAAGAGCTTAGCCTCAAAGTGTGACCTTTGACAGAAAACATTCCTCAAAAAACTTAGTCCTAATCTTTAACTTTGACGATTGAAAGATGTGCATATTTATTATTGCTTAGTTTTCCAAACATTTTATCCTAACTTATATTTAGATAGTTTTCTAGATAATAAATATTTTTTTATTATTTCATAGTTAAAAAAAGTTCCTTAATTCATAATGTAATTAACAAAAAAAGCTAAGCCTAAGGTATTATTATTAGCACCGCGTCTTACTACCCGTTCAAGTTATACACACTTACGCTAATGTGTAATGGTAGGATGACTGAGATGAAAGAAATGGAGGACCTACAGTTTAACGTGGGATCCGAACCACGGTGAAGGTCTGGCATTTCACACACCCAGCACAGAATCTGTAACCTTGCCCCTAAACCGCCAGGTCACCTAAGCCTAAAGTACCTATTTTTGCTGGCAATAAAATATGTCTTATGCTTTTGTGACACCATTATAGTCTAGTTGCATTTCAATGACATAAATAAATTAATGTTCAAAATGCTCAACTAGTATGTATTATTTTGGGTTTATTTGGTTTTCACTTTCTAAACATATGGCTATGTAGGTCGTGCTACATCTATGTTGGATCAATCTAGAACAATTCACCGCTAAATACTAAACACACCAAAATTTCATGAGACATATCGCTAACAAACCTTCACTTACAACATTAAAATGTAAATCAAATCATATTTAAAGTTCATTACAACGTTTTTGATTTTGTAACACATGCGCAAACTAAACAAAATTAAACATTTCACCAAATTAACTATTAATTGACCTTTTTAACAGAAATTATGGTCAATTTTGTTGATTTAAATTCAAACTAATGATAACATTCCAATAACCAAAAACACTTCTCCCAGTCAAGGAAATTTATTTCCCTCAATAAATATACATGACTTCTTTGGTGTTGACTGACAGCTAAAAGCTTTGAAAAGTTACTAGAACAAATTATGTATCTCTACGCCAAACGATATGATCTGCAAAAACATGTGTTTAGAAGCTGTTACTTCTGACAGTCAAAATGTAGGTATATACCTAAATGTTGACTGTCATAAGTCAGCTGTGAGCTGTCAGTCAGCACCAAAGAAGCCATGGGGCTACTGTACTTAAGAAATACAAGTAATCTTTACACAAACTAAATGATATCTCTGGTTTGTTTAAATTTTTGCTGTAATTTTTCTATTTTTAATTCCATACCTTTTAAGTAAGTTGATTTGTTAACCTTTTTAACGAAAAAGGAATATTTTATTTACAAACTGTATTAGCAAAATATAACTTTTTATTCAAGAAAATCTAATAATTTTATTTACCATAAATTTTGTTCTTAGCACCCCGTCTCACAACCCGTTTGGTTTATACGCTAATGTAATAATTATGCTAATGGTTTTTGGAATGGAAGGCTATATTTAGAGGAAGTGTACCTACATTTGTGTGGAAGGAGAGTGGAAAACCACTTTCAATACACCTGACCGATATTTGCACCTCAATGACCCCATCGTTGGTAGTATAGTTTATTGGGAGAGTTGCGCGTTAGAGCAGCCACCGAAGCGGGTGTTTACCACAAATTAGTGCCCCTACTAACTACCCATATTTTCACCAGGAATTTTAATATCTAAATCAGAAAACAATCTACAATTCTAAGAAATGGGATCACCAAATTACTAAGCTATGAAAGCCACATAGACATTAATTTTGTGTGTTAGAAATAGATACAAATACTAACTAATAAAAATTCCATTATGTATTTGCCGATTGTAGATTATTTTTGTCTTTATTTGTAAGAAATATATATATATACTATTATAATTATGTATAGGCTACAATATATATTTGGAAGAAGTTACAAGAAAGGTGGATAAAATATATATAATGCAATAAACACAATATGGCTGTTACAATGAAAAGAACAACACAGTTCACACTTTACATTGATGCGATTAAACAAAGAGGTAATGGCTCCCTCTAGATACTTCAACAATATGATATTGACATATTCTAAACAATCATTGCTTTCAAATTAAGTGATAAATAAATATATATAAAATATATAAAAGGTTAATATTTGTCCCGGTTCATTAGTTTTGTGAAAATTCGATGATATTTTGGTCCTCAACTTGTTCCACTAGGTGTAATTTTGTCCCCATTACGATCTATAATCCTCTTTCCAAACACAATTAAATTGCATTATTTTACTGTTTTTATTCTGCTCTATGATATTGTATATTTAAAGTCACAATAGTAGTTCAGCAAACCGGTTGTAATTTTATCTTAGGTGGTTAGGCGAAGTGGTGAAGAAGGTCCAACTGTGGCCCATCAACAAGACCCCAAGACATTCATGCCAAGTGTGCGGCAGGTTCCTGAAGCAATCCGCAGGGGACGCCATCACATGTCGGAGTTGTGCAGGACTCGTCCCACGGCTCAAGGCGAGGACGGCCGGACTGCTCTTCTGTGACCACTGCGGCCGAGGATTCACGGGGAAGGGTCAGCTTGCAATGCATATCAAGGCCCATTCCTCCCGACCTCCTGTGCCCGTGTGCTTGGTTTGTGATAAGACGTACGCCAACTTTACTCAGTTGAAACGCCACCATCGTCTGCACACAGGTGACAGAAGGTGGGTCTGATGGTGGGCTGCCAAGCATGGCTCTTACTTTGCTTAACAACCTTGACCATGGTCACATTAGTTCATGCTATGAGTCAAGTAGAAAACCACATTTGACAAGAGGGTTTCAAATCCCAGACTGACTCAAATCAGTGGTCAGTCTTGTCTGGTTTGCTGGTGTTTGGGAGGTCGAGGTCAGGTGTACTAAAGATGGTTTTCCCCAAATGATTTCCTACTCACCTTTCATGAAAATATTATTACAGTTCTTATTGGACTTTCCTCATTTTTACCCCAAAAGTGTAAATATGCAGCTAGTTTGGAGGTGCTAAGTTTTGTTACACATGCACACACAATCCTGTTTTGTGTTTTGAAATTTAGTTCTCATTATATACAAGTAGTTCAAAGTTATTCAAAATTTATTTCCAGGTGCTAATAACCAATCTCATGTCAAAACAATAAATATGTTTACTAACCTGGCTTAAGACTGGAGACAGTTGATGATGATGATGATGATGATCAACTGTAATATGATTAGTTACAAACTTAATTATCCTACAAATAATTTTTATATAAACTGGTTCTGAATCTTAAACAAATAACCTAGGTAACAAAACTATTTCTCAGCACCGTAACTAAAATTGTGTATGTTGACACAGGTTTCTATGTGATATGTGTGGGAAGGCATTCAAGCAAAGCGACCATCTTAAGAGGCATCGGATGAGACACCTAGGAGAGAAACCTCACCAATGTCCCATCTGTGGCCGTGGGTTTGTGGCTCGTGATCACTTGGTTACACACATCCGAACACACAGCGGCGAGCGCCCGTATTCCTGCTCTGAGTGCAACATGCGCTTCCCCACTCGTGGAGGGGTGGTCATACACATGCGGACACATACAGGTACGATCCAAACAATAGTTAATTTTTAGCCTATCAGTTATGTATAACTCTAAGTACCTAGGCTCACAGGACATACAAAGAAACACAACATTGAGCTATTGTTCATAGAAACAAGTGTGTGCTGATTTGTTAAAACGACCCACACTGGTCTGGCGGTCTCTTATATTCCTTAGTACTAAATTTGTATCCTGAACAGTAGATAATTGATTGTTATCACCCAATCCCCTCAACCTAGGTTTCATTCTATCGAAACTCGTCAAGAGGGAGTGTGAAACGTGTAACACATTTTCTTAAAAGAGGAAATCAAAAAGCCCAAAGGGTAGAAAAAAGGAAATTTGCTTAGCTTGATAGGAAAATGTAAAAGGATTAACATAAAAGAGAAACACAAGACATGCACATTCATTTTCGACATTTCATAAAGTGAAAAGAGGTTTTCCTTATAGAGATAACCTGAACAGTAGTAAATTCATCATCACTGGACATTTCCACCCTCCAGATCATCTGGTACAACCTATTCCATTCCTGCTGATTTCTCCAAGCTTTTCCCTCCGCCAAGTGTCTCCAATTCACTCCTCTAGCCTCCATGCCCTTCTGCGCTTGGTCCATACATCTCGTCCGTGGTCTTTCTAACAGTTCTTCAACCCTTCCTCTTAACCTAAATTGAATATTCGAAAGCGTATAAAAGGGCAAGGCCTACACAGTACACACTAATCAGAAAATGTAGACCTCAAAGTTTACAATTAAAAACCATAAAACAGTAATTTCTTGGTCACATCAGGTCCCTTCTTCAGCATTAAGAGTAAAACACTGACTGGACAATGGCTTGAGGTTGTTCATTGTTGCTTGGACTCTGTAGTTGTCTGTTCAAACTTGTGTCTTTAATCTTGAATATAGACATATTTTTTAATACAGCAATTTGGCAATATTATAGTTTTGGCTAGGGTCAAAGGTCCAGGGTTTGGTTACAGTGTATTGGTGTTTAATTTAAACTAAATAACATATTTGTGTGTGTGTAGGTGAGAGACCCCACTTTTGTGTGATTTGCGGGAGAAGCTTTGCGTCAATGGCTGGATTAAGGTCTCATCGACGCTCTCACGCAGGCAATAGGACCTTCGACTGCGAAGAGTGCAAAGCGGAGTTCCCTCTGCAGAAGGACCTTAAGATCCATATCATGTCACATCTCGGGATCAACCCTTTCACCTGCGAGACCTGCTCTAAGGTCTTCATAGACTTCACCAAGTTCACGCTCCATCTAGAGACTGGCGAATGTGAGAACGGCTACACATGCGCCCACTGCAACTTGACGTTCATTGACCGCTCGGCACTGGCAAAACATATCAGGAAACATATAGCGGAGAAACCATATGTCTGTGATCTATGCAACAAGGCGTACACATTCAGGTACCAGTTACGGACACACATCATGGAGCACACTGGTGAAAGGCCGTATGCTTGTCTTGTGTGTGGTAAGACATTTACCGCACAGAGCTCGCTCAAGTCACATTTTATAGTCCATTCAGGTGTGAAGGCTCACGCGTGTGATGTGTGCGGTTTTGCTTTTGCTCGTGCTGCTCACCTTCGCACTCACAAGCGCATCCACACTGGTGAAAAACCATTTAGTTGTAACCGCTGTGAAGCAAGCTATAAGAACAGTAGTAGTCTTAAGATCCACATACGAACACACACTGGGGAGAAACCATTCATATGTCCTGAGTGCGGGCGTGCCTTTGCCGTTAGCACCAATCTGAAGGCACATATCAGGACTCACGGGAGCCGGTCTTAATTTATACAGTGTGCATTACCAGTTTTTGTTGTTTTTAACTAGATGTTTACATAGAAGAAGGTACAATAAAGATGAACAGAGTTCACACTTTACACTGCTGCCACTGCACACAAATATGCCAGTCTATCGAATAAAATTGGTTGTTGTTGCTGCTGCTCAATATTCCGAAGCTGTTCTATTTGAACTTTAAAGTAGGCTGTGCGAAACTATAATGCCAAAAGTTAAAACATATTCCATCTTTACTTTAGTTTCTTTCATATATAATATTATGCACCTTATAGTGATTTAGTTAAATTATATTTAGTAAGTGTTTATTTAGCGATTTTGTTCCCTTTTAAGTTTTCCAACTAGTCATGTAACTTTTAAAATAAATTCATAACAGATCAAAATACATATAGGCCCACTCGAATACAATTAAATTGATGATCATTTTTATTAAATACCTCCACCCCCAATACAAGAAATAATACGAGGGGGGGGGGGAGGTTGATTTTGGAATTAAAATATGTCACTTTTTTTTTTTAATCATTTAGCCACTGGGCCACCTCACTTTTAAACATTATGTATTTATGAGAGTAAGAAAGAACATGTTAGGACACTTTTTCTAAAGTAAAAACGCAACTCTTTGCATTTAACATCGATTTTAATCTCCTATATTATTAGTATTATTTAATGTTGGTTAAATGAATGAGTGCCTAATGGCTTGGGAATGTATTACAAATAAGTGTAGAAACACTGTACAATAATGTAAAATAATTGATAGTGAAGGAAGCCAACCTGAAAGGATAGTTAGGTTAGGCCTGGATAGAAAAATAGGAGAGAAGTGGGTTTTTCTATCCAGGCCTAACTTAACTATCCTTTCAGGTTGGCTTCCTTCACTATCAATTACTTTACATTATTTACAGTGTTTCTACATTGTCTTATCATACATATAATTTAATGATGAAATATAAATTTTACTGATCACTTGAAAAGGTTTGTTTCCTAGTGTTTATTTGATGTTGATCATGTTATATTTTTAAACATAATATTCAAGTCTAAAGCTTTAATAAAGTTTTTGTCCACTTTCTTGACATAGTAAAACTAAATTTACTGAGGTTTATTTATAATATATTTTAAAATTGACTCTAAACCACATTTATCTTCATTTTATACATGAATGTTGATTCCAAGCCCTAAATACATAATTAACATCCAATATAATGATTTTTTCCATTTCAAGTTTGTTAAATATTAAATACACATGAAGGTGCATGAAAGAGGGATAAAGATAAATCACTGAAAAAAAAAATATATATCTTTTTTTTTAACTAAAAGAGGAATAGAGTTTATACATTGCTACCACTGGACAATTAATTAAAATTAAAACTATATAAAAGAAGTGTGATGTAAATAAATAAAGGAAATTAAAGTTTTGTTGTTAACAATAACTGATCATTATTTATACCAATCAGTAATTTGAAACATTCATCGTTGAAATTTTACGACTAGGCCCATAGCCAACTATACCACCGAGGCGAGTTTTTTTTTTGGGGTAATCACAATATTAAAATACGTGCCTAGCTCATTTTAAATGAAGTAACAGAAACTTTTAATCTGGGTATCAGTGTGTGGGTTTATGTTGTGTAGGAAATAGACTACAAGGGAGACCATGACCTTGGTGATACTGGAGTAGAAATTATTTAGATAGAACACTACAAAACATACACACACATTCTGTATGGCATAAAAATAATGTCAGTCAGTATATATATATATTATAAAACCAACATATAACAAGTTAGAATATAAATAGCCAAGCTCCATTAGTTGTTAAATATCATTATAGTCAAAATGACAATCAAACCAGAGACCTTAAGCTTAGTCCACCAATGCACTTGCCACTGAGCTATCTAGAAGTCTTCCCATGCTTAGGGTAATTCTTCATTCATTACAAGCAGTCTACCTTTCTATGATTAAAACTCTTCCAGCATCATCGTCCTTTTTCCTACTCTCTTCATTTCCAACAATTTTTTTTGACATCCTCTTTTTTTCGATCCTCATTACATGCCCATTCCTCTATTTCATGTACTCCCTGTACCCCCTCTCTTTCCCTGATAACTTCATTTCCATCGCCTCTACTTTCCTAGTCTCTCTCGCATTGAATGTTAATTTTACTGCTGCATGTGAGACCTTACACCTTACACCTTACGGGCACGTCTCTTAGAACTATCCCTGCTGTCCTCTTCTCATGAGATCCTCTCTACTTCCACCTTCCTCCTCAATCACACTCCTCAGCTCTAGTCTATCCAAACTTATACCTTTATTGGGCCTTACCCTCTTGTTAATATCACTTCACATTTTGCCATGCTAAATTTCATCCCACTCTCTTTCAGTTCCTCATTCCATTCTTGTAGTTGTTCCTGTACTTCCTCTTCCTTCTCCCGCCATACCAACAAGTCGTCATCCAACATTATGGAAAAAATGAACAAACACAATATGGCTTTTACAATGAAAAGAACACAGTTCACATTTTAAAGTTTTGCCTTTGGACAAAGAGATAATGGCTGCCTCTTCAAGAAAATCTAGGGTTACCACCCAATCCCCTCCTAACCAAGGTTTCATTCTATCGAAACACAACAGGAGGAAGTGTGAAACAATTTCCTAAAAGAGGAAACCAAAAAACAAAACAAATAATATGATTAATATCAGCATCCACAAGGAAATAAAGTTTTTTTTAAAAAAAAAGGTTGACTTAGTAAAACTAAACATTGAAAATAGAATAGAGGGGTAAATTAAACATTGGAGAGAGGATAGAAGGACAAGGCCTACACACATTTACCAGAAAACTGTGGGCCTCAAATTTAAAAATACTTAATTCTCGGGAACACAGTTTACACTTTTCATTGCTGCCTCTTTAAGAAAATCAATCACCACCACCCAATCCACTTACCTAAGTTTCATTCTATTAAACCAATCAGGGAGTGGTGTGAAACATGCAACATAACTTCCTAGAGGAGGAAACAAAAAAACAAAAATCCATAAAGGATTATAGGACACTAAGATAGGAACACATAAAAGGAGTAACATCAAGGACAAACACAGGAAAAGAACATTGGATGTGAATATTTAATTTATTTCTATAAGAAAAATCTCTTTTCGCTTTTTGAGGTAATTTGTAATAATAAATATTAATTTTGGAAGGTACAGGAAAGGTTCATAGAAAAAGTAAGAAACACAATATGGCTTTAACAATGAAAAGAAAAACACAGTTCACACCTTTTCCATACCTTCTTCCAAATATATATTACAATTTACCTCAAAAAGTAAAAAGATATCCTTTTATTCCAAGCAAACATACACCAGTCAGTCATTTCTATATAAACAACAATAATAATAAATAACTGACAATTTAATATAATATAAATACAACATTCTAAATATCTACCAAAAGTCAAGCAAGACCCAGGTGTGAACAGGCAACAACAGCATCTAAGTGACCATGATGCCATAGTCCAGTTGGTGTTTTCCTCTCTTTTTCCCGAGAATTGAGTGTTTTGTAGTGTCATTATTTGTCAACTTTTGAGGCCTACAGTTCTAACCTTTATTTAATGTTTAATTCAAAATAGCCCTTTGGTGCCATTATTCCTTTACTTAGTAAAATTATAAAACTTCAACAGTGGCCTAAAACTGATCACACAATGCAGCAGATATATTAAGTTTTATTCATACGTTCATACATTTTAGATATATAAAAAAAAAAGACAAATTATTATAACATTTTTGTGGCCGTATTGCTTTAAACCAACAAGAACAAAAGTAATGTATATTGCAGCCACAATTTAACAACTAACTAATTACAGTAAAATTATTATTTTTAGTACATTATAATAAGATTAAATAAAAAAAATGTATGGGTATTTAAAATAAACGTGTACCCCATTTAGCCTCAGTGTAACAAACATGAGCAAAAAAATAAAAATATATAGCCGATTATGTCATGTTGATGTCACATATTTGTCAGTATATTTTTTCCAGTCAAGAATACATTTCATAAAAAATAAATAAGTACAAGTATATAATATATATAGTTGACTCTGTATAATGGCTGGAGATAGATTAGAAAGTGTAAATAATTGCTGATGTAAAGATGTGAATTTCAGGATTAAGTGGTTTCTCTTGGAGAGAGCAGCTGTTTGATTTCAGCAAGCAGATTGGACAGAAGAAGTTGACAGTTGCTTTTACCTTCTATTGACAGCTGACCTGAAGAAGTCTAAAAGAACAAGAGAAAGAAAATTGTTATCAAGGTTTTACAATTTAGCTCTTTACTATATGTTTTTTATTTATTTGGGGTATTTAATATGCATTTTCTGAACCAACTGAGTACACGAGAATTTCTATGAGCGAAAGCGAAAGGGCCTACCGATTTCGACGGAAAAGGTATTTTCACATACCTTCAAGGGTTCTTTTATATGGGATTTACCACAATCAACGGCTTTATTTTCCCTCTGAAGGAAGTTGTGCAAAGGATTTTATCGCTCAAGAAAAATGTTGACCCCGGCTGGCACTTTATTCCAAGACAACCAAGGTCCACCATGTAAATACATCATTATAATAATAGGTTAACCTTTTTTATAGTGATAGATCCATCGGCTATTTTGTCTTAGGCTGATCATGATAATTTTGTTTATTTTATTTTCAATTAAAGAAAATATTATTCATTTCCTGTTTTAGACTCTCTCTCTTTTACTAAGCTTGAACTCAAGGTTTTCACAGAAAGCAAAACACCTAATCAGCAGTGTAGAGCCCACTTTGGTGTCTAAATGGTCTGAGTCATCACTCTCGCAGTAAACTAGACTGCCGATGACAGGGAAATCGAGGTTCAAATTTCAGTTGGGTGTAATGAAGGTAATTTTTCTTAAATGGTTTTCCACTCTCCTTCCAAATAAATGCAGCTACACTCCTCTAAAAATTCAACCTTTCACATCCCTAACTTATCAGTATAATTAGTACTATTGCATAAGTTAATACATTGCTAAAAAGCAAAAGGTGTGGCTGTTAATATTGTATTTCAAAACCAGTATTGGTTCAGATCCTTTATTTTACAAATCCAAGTCCTTTCAAAATGTATGAATCTCATAAGAAATATAATGAAACAACGAAAAAAAGAAATAACTTTTTTTTTACCACAGTGTATTACTACCTGTTCAGGCTATACACAAAATGTAATTAAATCTAAACATTTTTTCTCATAATCCATTAATTATAACATTCATTCATAAGTTAAGTGGTTGTTGAGCTTGTCCTATAATTATGTTAGTTCTCAACCACTAATAGGCAGTGCTAGAGTTTTAAAACAAATTTCAATAGTCTTTTTATTTTAAGGATTTCAGTGTCCCATTACTATTCAAAACACATTAAAATAACTTTTCAGAGTAAATCCTGTAATACAAATTAGGATATGAACCTGGACTTCCTTGCCACCAACATGCCAGACATGACATGCTGCGAGTGTGAGATTGAATAAAGTTTGTCTGTTACTGACCCCTGACTTGACGAGCAGGCACACGTGATGGTCCTGGATGGAGTGACTATAGAGCGACGCTGTCTTATCCACCTGCTCGACAAGGGTGAAATGACAGTGCAGGCAAACACGTGAAAGGAGTCTTGAGAAGTCTGTATCCATCACATCCTCCAAATGCAAGCTCGCATGATCTGTCAGTTGCCCGCCAGACAGGAGCTCACTAACAGTGTCTCGGTGAGGCAGCCGGCCAATCATGTAGCTGGATACAGGAAGTTGTAACCAAAAGTCCAGTTTCTCATGAGCAGACATATTGTCAGATGTCTGTCGACAACAATAAAAATCTGGCATCACATTTCAACTAGATATCGGCTAAACCCACTATTTTACGAAGCAAAATCTTGGATAAAAATGGTGAATCAAAAGAAAATAGAAGTATAGTTGAATATTAGAAAATATAAGTAGTATCTAAATGCTATAATTTTTTGTTATAATTAATTCATTATAACACTTATACTCATTAAATTATTTAGTTATTTTCATAGTTAATTTTAGTTTAAATAATTTTAATTTAATCTAAACATGCTAGGAACATCAATAAACTAAGATTAGCTTTGTGTTCCAATATTCATCTTCATGTAATATTTCAAAACTCTGACACTACCATCGCCACATACATCAATGCACAGTGCCTATAATAAATACTATTATTATTATTATTATTAGCACCGGTCTTACTACCCGTTCGGGTTATACGCACTTACGCTAATGTGTAATGGAAGGGTGATAGTGAGATGAAATGAAGGACCTACAGTTTAACGTGGAATCCGAACCACGGTGGAGGCCTGGCATTCCTAATAAATACTAAATAAGATGTTCCTTCCAAGTTTACAGCTATTTTAATAAATGTGAAATTTTGTATCTACAATTTTCTGCCAAGTGTGTATCACTGGTGAGGTCAGGTATAAAGCTTACTGCACAAGGGAGAGGGGTGTGAGGGTTGACAGTAGACATCTGTGAAGCAAGTTTTTTGTGCTTGAATCGAAGCAAATTACATTCACCAAATTTGAATAGTTATCAAATAATTTCCTAGTTAAAATCTAAAATTGTGATTTTAAATATAAAGCGATTGCATTATAAAAAAAAAAAACCACTAGATTAGTTTTAGACCCTAGTTCCTATAAGTTATGTCAAAATCAAGTTTTTTCAATGTTTTACTATCCATTCAAGTTATAAGCTTATGTACTAACTACGCTAATGGTTTTAGGGATTAGGAAGGCTATATTTATAGGAAGCGTACTTGCATTTGTGTGGAGGGAGAGTGGAAAACCATTTGGGAAAAACCACCCTCAGTACACGCGACTGAGATTCAAACCTCAATCTCCCTGTCATCGACAGTCTAGTCTACTGCGAGAGTGGCACGTTATACCATGCGGCCATTGAAGCAGGTTTCAATATGTTCACCTTGTCAAAGTTAAGAAGTATTTGTTGTGGCGATTCAAAAATACATTTTTTATATATATATATATACTCTTCTCTCTTCACTCCGCAAAGTTAACACATTTGTTATGTATGATAGGATGTACAAAGGTTTTATAAAGACTACTAATATATATATAAAAAAAAGTGCAGCTTATTTTCCAGTCAAAATAGTAATCCTTAATAAGGATTTACTTTACCTCACAAGAATTGTTGTTAATCTATTAACATATTTTAGGCTCATTGTGAGATCTGCAAGGGTCTAAAACCTTATTGATTTTTTTCTATTATCGTTTGATTCGAGTTATCAAAGATTTGCAGACCCTTAGTTGATAATAATCTAATGAGTGGAGAGAAAAGAAAGAAAAACACATTTATTAATAGCCTTGTATCTCTCGTCATTATGCAGACCAAACTATAGAGGTAGATTTTTTGGACAAACACTAGAGATTACGAGCTTAGTCATTGCTTTCCAACAGGGTTCCTACAGTATTTGTAAAAAATATTCTCTTTGACTTTTACTTGACTATTTTCCCAAGTTCCTTAACCAACTTCTAACAAAATTTCCCTTATAACTTTCCGGTACTATACATGTGAAAATATTAATTTAAATAAATTTATTTTGGCCTCCTACTCCCCTACAGCCGACCTTGCCTCATCTCTCATGGAAGAATAAGAAAGCAGACGTCTTGCCAATCGGTTCAGGAAAAATGATGGGAAAATAATTAAATATATCTAACCTCATCAAAAAGTTGTGTTCCTGAAGAATTGTTATAAACTTTAAATTGACATTTGAGCCATCCATTGACACTTGTATCAACTTAAAGAAAGTGGAAGAGGAGAAATACCATCAAGGAAATGTTTCAGTAATTCTTCAGAGGTGCTCCTATCGAAACACACACTGTTTAACTTATGAGTGACGACTTTATGATTTTCCTTGTCCCAGAATCTGATTACAATGTCCATTTGTACTCTTTGAATAAATTAATTCAACGCTTCATCAAAGCAAATTAAAAAGTTGTTACATGATTTAAGGAGGTCCAGTAAATTATTCTGAAATGAATGGAGCCAAGCCATGCACAATGAAGTATGCAGTCTTGTCTCCACCAAGAGTAAAGGCACTGGCAATACAACACTCGAGAAAAATCAACTGAAAAATTGTACTTAAATTATTGCAAGAATTGAAAGACATTTTCTTGTCAACAACTTGCATAACCCAAATGATTTCCACCTTAGTTATATCATCTTTTTTAACAAAAGTGTTATGGTTTCTTTGAGGCACTACAACAATTTTACTTTTGGCAAAACTTCCTTCTGCGGCTTTATGATTTCCGATGAAACAGAAAAACTCTTTGAGCAACCAGCAGAATCATCACTAGGTAGAATGTCTTTGTGTGCAAGAGATTCTGTTGAAACTGGGGAGCTTGATGAACCTGAATCACTTGACTTTTTTGAGAAAAAAGTCGACAGAGTTTTGATATGAGTTGGTCCTTTTGCACACTTTACAAAACGCCTACAACGTATTACTTTAAACACCACTGATCTATTATGAGAATTCAGGAAAATGGTCTGGGCTTAGCCAGAGCTGGTTAAAACTGTTCTTTTGTTAGACATTGGTGGTGTAGCCTAATCAGTCCTAATGCATTGTATCCAACTATAACTATGCCAAACCTTGAACAAGAACAAAAACAATGGACCACTAAAGTTAAGAGACTTGCCATGTGTAGGCCAGGAGATCTCTGCGTTCACGTTCTGAAAGAAAATGCTACCAAAGCTTGTGTTACGGCAAGTTTGAGAATGATGAGTGCCCTGAGCTTTCTTCATTGGGGCAGTGGCTTATGGTGCAGTAGAAACGAAAAATATGTTTGGTGTTTTTCTTTAAGTGTGACATGAATTGTCATTTCCCTATTATTTTTTTCCCCCTGACTTTCCAGACCGTAGGAACCATGTCCAATATAATGGTTGATTGTCATGCACCTACAAACTGACACATGCACACTTGCTGATTTGTCACTCTTTAAATGTTTCATGTCTAACACCACCAGCAGTAAGCCCTGCTCTTTTAACCTCTTAATATATATTTACTAGTGTAGCAGCTTGTGATACTTTAAAATAATCTTTCAACATACCATCAGGTTTAATTAGTTTATAGTTACTATTATTTTTACTATACCTGGAACCATATAAGTCAGTGTGCCTCTCATCTTCTGTGGGAAAGTTACGTCAGACACCATGAAGGCAAACTGTGCCTCACTCGACGAATGGGCTGTTAGATGGAAGTGTAACTTGATATTGTATTGGTCGTCACTGTCCTATTGAATAAATACATTTTCTGTACAGACTGGCTATTTAAAATGATTAAACAAGGAAGATAAAGTAAAGAAACAAATATTTTCCTACTTACTTTAGTTTATATTACATAAAATGGTCTTACTAATTTTAAATTTAACTATCATTCATTAAGAATTATGTGGTTAAAGTTACCTGCCCAAGAGTTTATTTGGATTGTCATGGTGTGTTGTTATATTTGTTTTTATAATAGTCGGTAACAAATAAATACAGTTTTAAAAAAACCAATGAAGGAACTAAATGAATTAATTAGTTTAAGTATTTGAAAATCTGGCCCAATAGCTAAATGAATATACAATGATGGAAATTGAAATAATAATGAAAGATATACTAAATAAGTGATTTTAAGGCCCACCCAGGAAAAGAAGAAATAACGTGGGAAGAATCCATTACACAAATGTGATATTTTCTTCTAAGGTAGAAAGTCAAACACATTTTTTAACAGAGTTTATATTTCAACATTTTAAATTTAAAATTGAAAAATGGCACCTGGACATGGGAAATGAGCACTTAAAATAAGAATAAAGAATGACCCTGGGCACAAGATGATTCTTGGATAGCTCAGGTTGCTTAACTAGCAAAGGTCCTGGGTTTGATTCTTGTGTTCAAGTGACATTTTTCAATTTTCAGAATATGATATCTAGACACGGCTAAATCCATACTAAAACAATATAATAGCTTTGGCTATTTGATTCTTAATTTTTAATTTTGATAGAGGCAATAATGTTGAAATATAAAAACTCTGCGTGTGACTTTCTACTAAAGAAGCCACAAGAAAGGAAGATGTCACATTTGTCCACTCCTTTTCTTCTATCCCTGAGTGGGCTTTCTTTGCTGAATTTTCACTTAATTAGTTTTAAGGTATTACTTTCAATAACACTTTTTTTTTTTCATAATTGAATATTTGATCTAGACAGCCATTTTTAAAAACGTGACTACTGAGATCTGGGTACATGAAAAACACATAATATAACTACCACTTACTTCTCTAATAAGCTTCACGGATGAGGTATCTGACACACTGAAATCCAACTCTTTCACAGGGATGGGCTCTGATTAGATAACATGATAGACACAACTATCCGACTAGTATCATGGGGCAGCAATCTGGTCTCATACATCTGTGGACAAAGAAATGGCAGCTTCAATCAGCTTCAGTTTGCACACAGATGCTCTAGAAGCTAAAAGGAACAGTAAGTGTTCCATGCTTAGTATGTGTTTTTTTAAAAGATTTGATCACGTCTTACCAACAGTTCAGCATTAATCCATAAATGATAATTACTATAATAGGGTAGGGATGAGGAAATTAACATTTTGAGGTAATCTACCTGCATTTGCGCGGAAGAAGAATGTAAAACCATCTGGGAGAAAGCATCCTCAGTACAATCGACCACCTGGATGGGTTAGTAAAATGTAGTTCACAGAAAACAGAACAAACAAAACTTACAAGCTGCAGTGTCTTGTCATTGGCGAGACGAGAGTAGTTTGCGAGCGGTGACTGTGGACTCATGTTTCCTTCTAGAGACATTTCAGTGATCACCTCCTTGGAAGGGGTAGAGATCCCAGCAGCCTCTTCATAGCCCTCCTTAGGCTTCTGGGAGACCTTCCTCTCTTCTGAAAACAAACACAATACTAAAACATGTAACAATTGGTGATTGCTATTTTAAAGTTGCAGGTCAGAATACCTATGTTTAGTTCTAAGAAAATATGATTCAAGCAGAATTTTCTCCCAACAATAAGAATGTAGGTTTTTAGGAAGATTAAGATACTATTTGTTTACATTTTAAATCAGTAGTTAGTTTTTGTTTGTTTTTTCTAAGTATTCAACATAGACTTTTGAATCGAGTGATTATATCAGCATTCGCTTATAAACTAACTTAACTCATACATTTTCCAAAAATTTTGATTCAACCCATCTCTAATATTTAAAAAACATGATGCTCCCAAACTACTATATAGAGTATTACTAAAGAGATTTTATATCCTTTAAATTGAAAAATGACACATAGACACAGGAATCTAACCCGGGCCCTGTGACTTAGTATGTCAATGTTCTAACCACTGAGCTTTCCAAGAGTTGTCCCGTTCTAAGGGTCATTCTTTAGTCACTCATATTTTAAGACAGAGTCTGTGATGGACGTGCATAAATCATCAGCTACATATGAGCGATCAATTAAGATCACAAGCTGTCAACGCAGTTAGCTTCGACTCGAGAGGGCTGCCAATAGTACAATAACAACTGTACAAATGCATATATCATGATGTATTGAATAGCCAAGCTGCTATATTCGGTAATTAAAGTTTTAGCCGAATCTAAATATCATAGTATTTAAATTTAAAAATGACATTTGGACATGATAGAAGAAACCAGGACCTTTAGCTTAGTACTGCTATTCTCTAAACACTGAGCTATCCAGGAAATGTCCTGTGCACAGATGTGGCTAGAGCTGTAACTAACAAATATATTAGCTTAGCTATTTAATCCATCAACGAGATGTTCACGGTTGCCTCCAAGCATCTGTAAGAGTGAGGCATGAAGATACTCACTGTCTTTGGTTTTCTTCTTGTCTTTCTTAGTCTTCCTGGGCACTTGCTCGGTGGATGCTTCCTCGCCAACAAGGCTGGGCCTTTCCCTCGTCACACTCAAGTTCTCACCATCAGAAGCGACCTGTTGGTAATCTGATGATCCAACCTGCTGATAGTCGGATGGGTCTTGGCTCAGCCACAGGTCAATGTCATCTGCTGGTGCCTTCAACAAAAACATGTTGTGTCTTTGTTACTTATTAAAGAGTACGCTTAAGAATTTCACTTTAAAATATTTGTCAGCTTCAACTTTGATTCAATAGTAAAATTCCAGATCCAACAATTTTTACAAATCCGAATATTGGAAAAACTTATGAACATAAGAGGAAATATTAATAGAATAATATAAAATACAAATAGTAACTAAATGTTAACATTCTTTCATATAATCCATTCATATATTCAGTTAAGTTTTAAATTACTCGCCTGAGGCCTGGTTGTCAAGTTCATCCTATAATTATTATTGGTTCTGAAAACTATCAATAAGCAGTATTAGAACTCTAAAACAAATTGTATTTGAAAAATTTAAAAAAGATTTTTTTTTTTAAGGATCTGAGTCTCGAATCTGAAATTTTTCAAATTAGTTCATCTTAAATAACATATTTATGTTTAATTTTTTTCATTTTATGCTGTGATAGTAGCTTAATTTATCAACTTAGGATGTAATGTGTTAATCATGTTTGCAATACATTTTGTATATTATATTTAATCCACAACAATAAAGTTAAGGAACATTTATTTTCGCTCTCAGCCTTACACTTTTTTTTTTTTTAATATTAAAACTTTGATCAGGCTTCAAATTGAAAAAGTTGACTTTACACACCCTAGAGTAATATAAGTCCTCCCCGATAGTTGCGAAGCTTTCCAGTTTCGTATATGGGAACTTTATCACCAATATATAACAAATCCAGGCAACCCCCTTGTCTCAACCTTAATAACCTTCTCTCATTTTGTTCCAAGCGGGTCTACTTACACCAATCAAATCATTTATATATAGACAATAATAACTGATGATTTAAATTAATAATTAAATACAAAATTCTATCCACCTACAAAGCAAAAAAAAAAAAAAAAAAAAAAAAAAAAAAAAAAAATCACAATAATATTTAACTAACCATAATACCACAGTCCAGTTAGGGTATTACTCTCTTCTGCTGGAGAGGGGATTTATTATGTACCCCAAAAATGTCATAACTATGTGTTTAGTTGTGTTTTTAATTGTGAAATTTGAGGTACACAATTTTCTGCTAAGTGTGTAGGCATTACCCTTTTATCCTCTTTTCAATATTTAATTTGATTTATAAAGTCCGGAATCGTGATTTTGTAACACTAGTTTATTACAATAAGAAATGGGAATTCAAGAGAATATAGATTCAAAAAATCTCAAAAAAGTATCTCAAATACAATATGGAGAGCTTAATTTCAAATAACTATTTCATTCATTTGATAAAAGGAAGTATATATATTTGTGTAGTTGGGAGAGTAAAAAGTTACAAAAAAGGATGAAATTGTATAAATGTAATCAATTCACTAAAAAAGTGTTTTAACTTCTTTTTATTAAATTTTAAATATTTTCAATTTAAAAATAATTGTACATTTGTAAAAAATCAAGGATTCGAATTTGACTCTCATTAATTACAATAAACCCTCAAATAAACATGATATAACTGTAGAAAGAAACGCACAAGCAATTTTACTTGTGCTTCCAGAGTAACTTTTGATTTGGCATCGTGTCATCTTAAATCTTTTTTAGCTTTTTGTGAAAATTTGTTGGAGTTTTCGCTTTTGTGACTCCATAATTTTACTGCTGGGAATATATGTATGAAGCTCTCCAGCGCAAAGAAGGATGAGTGGGGGTGAAATTGTAGTCAGTAGTGGAAAGACAGTAAATGTTTTTTTTTTAATGAGCCTTACTTTGCATCTATCATAGAAAAACAAGTTTATTACTAACCCTACACAAATTCCATGCAGTCATCATTCAGACCAAACTAAAGAATAAGTAAAATGTTTTTGGGCAAAAAATATAGACTAAAAGATGGGTAATAACGCCCAAATTATTGTTATTCATTCACAGCTTGGCGCTGCACCCTTAAAAGTGTCATTATCTTGAACTCAATAACAATATATTTATTAAAAATGTGAGCACTGTTTTTAGTACCACATATTCATGCCAGTTCGAGTTAAATGCATAAAATGTACTAAGTGTTAGGGATGAGGAAGGTTTAATTTTGAGGAAAGTATCAGGTTTGCGTGGAGAGAGTAGATAGCCCCTTATAAAATCAAACCACCCTCAATACATCGACCAGGATTCAAACCCCAACCTTCCTGTCATCAGCAGTCCAGTCTAGTGCGAGAACGACACCTCAAACCATTTGACCACTGAAGTGGGTAATGTGTGCTTGTAATTGGAGTAAGTAACCATAGTAGAAATAAACCATACCTATTTCCTTGCCACTCCTACCCTATTCAATTTATACAGTAAAAGAAAGAGATGGCTGTAGCAAGGAGTTAGGTTTGATTTATATCCATTACTGTATATCTTCTAAGCGCTCAGGGTCACACCCATATCGGTTCACCTTACAACTACCGTACTGACCTTGAGATCTGGTGTGACTTGCTCTCTTTGTTTGTTTTTGTGCTTGCGATGCTCCTTACTCTTGCTTTTTGTTTTGTCTTTCGTCTTCTTCTCTTTGTTACGGTGTTTCTTAGTCTTCTCCTTGATGACTAGATCTGTGGTCGGAGGTAAGTCTGCTAGTCTGTGCGCTCGCACTGGTAGCTTCTCTTCATCTCGGAGAGGCCTGAAAATGAACGAAGAAAACATTTCAGTTTTTCAGACATACTATTTGCCAGCAGCCTTCTGTTCCTAAGGAAATATGACGATTGACGACGAGAGTGAATTTTAATTAACTGTATCAACTTGTGTCTAGAGCAGTGATTTTCAACTTATTTCAACTCACGGCACACTAAACAAGGTGCTAAAATTGTCAAGGCATACCATAATGTTTTGATCAGCAAGAAAATAGTATTAAGATTGCATTTAAAGGTCTAATAACAATCATTGTGTTATTTTTAATAAGAGGACAGATGTATCTTGAAAATTTCATAATTAGTGTTTTGTTTTTAATTGTGAACTCTTAGGCCTACAGTTTTCTATTAAGTGTGTAGGCAATGCCCTTCTATCTTCTTTTCAATATTTAATTAAAAATAACCCTTTGGCGCCATTTTTCCTTTACTTTTAAAATAAACAAATATATAATCACAACATTTTAAAATGATGAATTTACTCAAAATCAACTCTAGCTCAAGAGCTTTTTGAAATACTTAAGTCGAATTAAAAAACCAAGCTCACAGACCCCTAATTAGTTCCCATATCCTTAGTTGTGAAGGAACTTATAAAACCAATTGAAGCCCATGAGTACACGAGAAAAACTCACTCGTCCAAGTCAATGTCCAGGGCTTTGTGAGGGTCATCACTGGGTCGACTGTCATGCTCATCTCCATCAGAGAGCTGGGCTCCTTCTGGCATCTCACCGATGTCAGTGTTGACAACATGGACAGGAGTATCACCTTCTTCCTCACTCGACACCATCGCATTCCCCCCTGACATAGAGCATGGCATTAGTTTTTTAAGCGTGAGCATAAATACTCAAAACAAACTATGGTGGAAAATAAATTTTAAAATGTCCCAATTTCAATCTTTAAATGAAACAAGAGGTTTGTGAAAATATGATTAATTTTAAATAAATAAGATTCTAAAAAAAATTCCATGGCGCAAGCCCCCAATCAAGCTATGCCGAGCGAGGGATCACTGCTGTTAGCGATAATAGTGCTAACATATGCAGATGGAGTGTCATATGGTCAATACAGCAAACCAACCAGCCATTAATCTCAATTTTCTAGACCACAGCTGCCTCTTATTTATTCAAGCAGTTCCTTATTTGTCAAGAGGCTGTTTTTGGCCCCATCCCTGATCCATGCTTCACCAAAAAAAATTGAACGCGCCCGAGATCGAACTGGAGACCTCTGTATCCATAACAAGGAATTCTAACCACTAGACTACAGAGGTGGTCACGAAGACAAATCTTATTTTGTCTTCACATTAGATTTATGTTTTGTAATTTACTTTTAATACTTTATTGATATTAAATTTCAATGTTTTATCAGAAGTTTGATAAGACATGTAAGCAAGTTATACAATGTGTGACAGGATTTAATAAGGACTATCTCTCATACAGATACGGTAAATGGCTGTGATGCGTGTAAGAATTTAAAAATAGATGTATTTTTATTCAAATGAAAATAAAATATTATTTTGGGTTTATTCCTAAGATCATGCCTAATTGATTGGGGTTGTACATCAATGCATGTCTGGTTGTAAAGCGGGATAAATGACAATGTAACATTTTTAAATTAGGAGGGAGAGCCAGCACACTTACCTTGGTGATACTGGAGTAGAGTAGCATGATTTAGCTTAGTGCTCTATTCCAAATAACTGCAACATATTTGAAACATAATTTACCTTTCTTGCCCTTCCTCTTCTTTTTCTTCTTTTGTCTTTTTTCGGATTGTAGATCTAAGTTGTAATACTTGTCAGATGAGGCTAATCCTAAGAACATTAATGTAAGATGAACATTATTTATACAATATATCAAGTTAAAAAAATCAATTATAATACAGTGATATAAAGCTCTGTAAGGATCGCGATATTGAGTGGTTGAGATAGATTTTCTTCAAGAAACAGCCACTACCCCTCAATCCAGTGGTAGCAATGTATAGTGTTAATTGTTTCTTTTTAAATGTAAAAGCCATAGTGTGTATGTTCAATCCAGTGGGTCCCTCAAAGGATCTAAGGTTAGATTGTGATTTAAGAAACCAACGTTGTAAGCATAATATTTACCAAATTTCAACTCAATCAATACCTTTTATTTTTGTTTTCCCCTGTGGCTTGGCTCTAATTTTACCTTACCTGGCTTTTACAACAAATTAAAGGGAATTTATGTATATGTGCAGTCTCAACCTTGCTATCTCTACTTCCTCTACTATAACATGCACTCTTGCCAAGACTTCATTCCTAATCCTGATTCTCCTTGTGGCAGCTAACAATCAACATGCAACCAATCAAAATAATATCTTAGTGTTTATTGTTGAAGGTTAGAATAACGCAAAACCTTTATATGTTGGACAGGCTGTAATAAGTCTAGATCTAAATCCAAATTTATACAAAATCATTAATAAATATAAATGAGGGATGCTAACCTTGAATCCTTAAGAATATTTGAGATTTGAGGATTTGAGAAAATTTCTGATTCGAGACTAAGATTCTTAAATAAAAATTCTTTCAATTTCTCAATTACTATTTGTTATAAAGCTCTAATTTTGCCTTTTGGTGGTTCAGAACCAATATAACTATTGGACAATATTAACAACCAAACCCAAGATCATTAATTTAACATTTAGTAGGGCTCTGCGAGTACTCAAATTTTAAGCAATGAACTGAGCTCGTCATTAAAGCTCGGAACCGAGATCAAAAGGCTTGTCATTTTTGAGCTTTCTCTTTATGTACATACAAATCAATACTTGAATAATCTTTAATTTTACTATCTTTAAATGGTCCCTATCTAAAATTATAATTTCAGTTAAAATAAAAAATTTAACATTGAGAATTCATATGGATTGTTTTCAAACCTAAGATATTTAAAACTTGTATTAATACATTCAACTCCAAAACTAGCATTAGTTACTTGTTAGCTGTCTAAGGTCAGTGTTGATCAATATTGCAATAAACATTTCTGATTGTCTACTAGAAATATTGGTTTAAACATCTTATTTTTAACTTTAAAGTATGAACATCGACATTTATGAGCTTTATAAATTGAATTGAAATATATTATGTAATAAGATAATTTCTAGTGCAAGCTCATATAAGGCACGTGCACAACTGGGCATAACAGAATAGAATTGGAACCGAAGAAGTGATCATGCCCGATTATTATGTTAAGAACTAATAAACAAAATATGAAACATTTTAAATTAATAACTGTTTGTGATTCTTACGTTTTCCTATAGTGTAATTAAAGTCAGCTATTTTGGGGGAAATATTAGCTCATTTAAATGTATATTTTATAAACTTTTTTTTTGTCATTGTTAGTGAAATTGTAATGTCTTTAAAGAGATGAGTGTTGAAACCATTTTGATTGTTTTTTATATTATATTTTTTTTAGTATTGTCATTTTTCAAACTTTTTTCAAAGGTTTTTACTATTTATAAAAAATGAATGTAATTCTTATTTTATGAACATGTGTTGTTTTCATTTATTTTTAAAATAACCCGTTTTAAAGATGTGTTATTTACATTTTATGCTTATTTTGAATGGTGTCATTAAACGAATATATATATTTTAAAATAGGAATACTTGTACTTCAACTTGACTCAAACTTGGAAGATTTTTTTAAATACTCAACTCACATTAAAAAACCCAAACTTGCAGACACCTAACATTTAATTACTATTTATATTATATTTCTATTTACTATGAAATGCATAATTTTCACAAGATTCCGATTATAAATCTATCTTCAAGATTAGGAAGTTAAATTAAGATTCAGATTTGTAAAATAATGGATTTGACACTACTCTAAAATTGACAATGAGCCTTTCATGGCCTTGCCTGGAATTTGCAGTGAGACAGGGAGCTCGATTTCAGCCACTGGGATCTCAGCGTAGTCGTCCAATGAGTGGCTGTTTGACATGAGGCTGTTAGTTTTGTTATTGCTGTGCTGATATGACTTGAGGTAATGCGGGTTGTTGGCCCTCTCTTGCTTTCTTGCTTCGCGTAGCTAAATAACAATACATTCTTTAAACAAACATCTTCTCTAAACTCTAAAGTAAATTATAGTTCACAAGTTTGTCTTTAGTATTTACAGTTAAAAGTAGGGCACTTATATGGTTGATATGCTTAGACTTCTAAAAGTAGGTTTGATCCCGGTCGAGTGGTTTTTCCTAAATTGTTTTACACTCTCCCTACACTTCTTATAAATATAGCCTCCATTATCCCTAAAGCCATTAGCATGTGACCCAAACAGGTAGTAAGATCCAGTGCTAAAAAACATCCCCTAAAAAGTGGTCCTTGAGGCTTTTGTAAACCAAAGCTAAGCATGCAGTTAATATTGGTTTAGTTACAATTTCCATTTCTTCTTCGGTCAGTTCTGTCTTTTTGTGGTTGTTAGAATTGTAATAACTGTCCTTGTCTGACTTCACAAGATATCATTGGCTCCAACAGATATTTTTTGGTCCTCATCCTCGGAACTTTCTGAAGGAGGGTCATTGATCCACATGTCCAGGTCCAATCTTAACAATATAGGAGCAAATAATAAATGTAGGGTTTGGTTTTATAAATTTATATTATAAAAGAAAGAGGTATGAAAATACATTTTTTAGCGGTACTTAATTGAACACATAAAATATTCGAGGCTAGTGCAGACAAAATGATAAGACAGCCAAGTGGCTGACACAAAAGGACCAACTGATAAACAAACTTCAATATGGATCCAGTTATGAGTGGATTGAGTATCAGAACTGTTTATACAATACATCATTGTTCCTGTATCTAAGCACATCATCATTATAATGTAATAATTATTACAGTGTGTAAAGTATACTTTATCTCATATAGAATGATCCTTAAAAATGTTAACAAACAATTATTTATTTGAAATAACAAAGCTAATGTTATAAGAATCTATTTTGAAGAGTGCATGTAAATATTATTTAAGTTTTTTCACGTATTAGTGGACCCCACAATTTGAGGTTCTATCACATTGAGGGGGGAAAGAGACAGCAATTTCTAGGTGAATCCGGACCTTTCTGAGCCCCATCTTTTTACTTTGTTTGTATTGTATTAACTTGTCTGTCACTTGAGCCACTCTTGACTGGACTCATTTCGATGTTTATCTACCATTTTGCCCTCAATATAATCTACATTATTTTAACCTTTAGGTGACATAAAATGTTTAAAAATTAGGTGGCCCAATGGCTAAAATATTTAGACAATGGGCCACCTATTTTTAAATAATCTACATTATATGTTATGCACTGAACAACATGGAATGGCAAAAAATAAAAATTAATGTGTAGCTTACTGTTAATATTTGTTTGGGGAAAGCTTTGTAATTTAAGAAAGCTACAATTTTTGAAGCACCTTATAAAAGAAAAGCCCATCTTAAAGGTAGCATATAAATGTCCATCAAAACAATCTTAAAGTTAATAATTAATTTTCAACTCACCCCTCTGGCACCTGCACCTTTCTCTGTGCCTTGGGTGCAACAGGGTTGAGCTCTCCGACAAAGAGTACAGCCATCTCCTGGGCCAGTCCTAAATCACCCTTGTTGGTCTGTTTCTGGAG
Source organism: Timema cristinae (assembly GCA_039000515.1). Lineage (NCBI taxonomy): Eukaryota > Metazoa > Arthropoda > Insecta > Phasmatodea > Timematidae > Timema > Timema cristinae. The sequence goes on from JBCFYV010000012.1 coordinate 108,658,828, forward strand.
GAACCTCACCAGCTGCAGGGCGGAGCTGGCTCGCTCCTGTACCTCGAGATCAGCACTCGACACAAACTGAGGGAGACACTCGGCCACCACTTCGCAGAGCTAGTCAGTCATAACACAACATTTTAAACTCGTATTTGTTTTTATCAAAATAAAATAAAATAATTATTTAAAATAGTTCTTGGTAAGAATGCACCTGTCAAAGTCTTGGTTACACCGATAACTAATGTGGAAGGCTTTATGAATGTAACCTCCATCTACATCGAATTGTAGCAGTCTTTGTCTTAACGCATTACAATATGGCTCTAACTTAGAAGCACAAATTTTGAATAATTTTCAAATCAATTTATATCCAAGTTAAAGATGCTAGAATTATGGCATTGAATAAAAAGAGTTGTACATTATATTAAAAAAATTTATTAATCTTAGATTCTAGTTCTAAAGTTTATCATGTATTAATTTAAGCTCTTCAACATGTTTATGGGACATTAGTTCACCTTTCCGAAACTAAACGATAAAGATCACCACCAACTGTTACGATTATAAACTATTTCAATATATATTAATCAGCCCTCAAAGTTAACATATTTGTTAAGTATTATTCAAGGGTGAGATTATAAGCAATGCGAAGATTTTATAAAGGCTATTTTGGTATAGAAAGTGCAGCTTATTCTTTGATCAATATGGTAACAATTATTAAGCATTTACTTCACTTAACAAGATGTGTTATTAAAAATACATTAACAAATTTTAAGCACATTGTGGGATTTGCAACGACAGAAGAATGAAAGAAAATAAAGGAGGAATAAAGGTGGAAGGAAAGAGATGATTATGATTGATGACTATGAGAATGTTCTTAGTGTCAGTGCTCAGAGATCCACTTGTGTTATTGTATGGATTAAAATCAATTGCAAGACTGTTTCTGGGGCCGCAATTTCTAACTTCTTTGAGTGCAAAGGCTTCTTCTGAACTTACAAAATATAAGGAGAACCTCCCATTCTAAGAGTTGTAGATATAAATATATCTAAGGAACAATTTATAGGTGGCAATATGGTTTTGTAAAGACTGTTGTGTTTGGACAAAAGTGTGGCCTTTATTCAAATCAAAGTGATAGATTTTAGTTTAAAATCAGTCGAGCTTGCTACACCCAACTGTTTGTAGCAGGGTAGATAGTCCCACAGCAGATAACTTAAGTTGGTAAGATGTATTAGCCCTATTTTCTCTTAAAAATGATTAATTTTATCTCTAAGGCTATATTCAAAGACCAACTTGATCATAAAAATAGGATGTGTTTTAAAACTCCTCAATGAGTCTATTTTGACTGCTCGGATTGTTTTCGCCCTTTCCGAGATAGAGGTGGTTTCCCATAGAATACCGAAGCATGGTGGCGGGCTCACCCATGTTGGGTCTCGATTTACCCCAAGTCTGTGAAGTCTTTGAATTCCAATTATGTACACTGCAGGTTGATTAGTTTGTTTTATTTCAACAATAAATACTCTGATCTCACTTGACATTTTAAATGTGAGTGATTCAATATCATGATTGTGGTGCCATAAAGCGACCTCTTGCTTAGAGATTCACTTTCAAGTTTCATGATCCCATGCACCTATCTCCAGTTCGCACTCAGGCGGGCAGTCCCCGAACTTTGCCGTGACTGACACTTGACAAGAGAGGAGTGGGGGATATATTTGTGACACATTTCCCCCCCCCATCCCCCAACTAACCTTGTTTATTATGTCTGTGTCCTCCTGATCCTCTGCAGTGGACAGAATATTAGCAAACAGCTTCAGGATGTTCTGGACGTACACAGCTTGAATATGACCCGGCAGTGTGAACACTCTTCCTCGCAACATAGCTTCCAAGGTTGCTTGGGGTCACTCAAATGCCTGCACATTGAGATGTATGTTATTAGAACGTAGTCTAGTGGGAAAACACACTATTTCAAATGTACATAACCACCAATCTGAGAAAGTTTTATCTTAAATACAAACCGTTCAAAGCCACATGGAATCTTCATCAGAAAGTAGAAGAAGAAACAGCTACATACATTTGTTTTGTTTGTTTTTAGCACCGCGTCTTATTACCCTTTCATGTTATATACATATATACTAATTGTTCTAAAGTGTTAGGTATGAGGAGGAGAGCTGAATTTAGTAGAAGTGTACCCACATTTGTATGAAGGTAGAATGGAAAACCACCAGAAAAGTTTTTATTCAAAAAAAAAAGCTTAAGTTAACATCGCTGCGTCTAACTTCTTGTTCAGACTGTTAAATGTCCATGAAGATGTCAGGTTTTCCCAAATTATGTGTTAAGCTAAGGTTAAACCAGAGAATACAAGTGAATAAGCAAACCGAACGTTCACATTTATTCGGTTACATTCACATATGCTCGCGATCTGTACTAAACAGGTGTGGTTACACTAGATAGAATAAGTGAGAAAAGTACCAAATTGTACACGATTCATTATTGATTCGTGAGTGTGTCAGTGTGATTAAAAGAGTTTGGAACTTGGCAAAAAGGAGTATGCAAGATGAAGATGAAGTTGAGTTGGCATTGCTTTGTCTGGCAGGGGCCATGATGAATGTTAGGAAGAAGATGTGAGATTGCCAAATTTGGATGAGTGAATTTTTTTGGGAATGCATGAGACACACGGAGAAAATAAGCTATTACAACAGTTACAACTTGATCTTGGACTGGGACTATTCCATAACTTCTGTTGTGATGCCTTTTCACCAGTCGACTCCATTATAAACCGAATTAAAATGTCAAGCACAAGAAGAAGAAAACTGTACTAAAATGAACTCAACCCCTTGATGTTATACCTGGTCACATCGAAAGAAAACAGGGCAGGTACAGCCATGAATAATCCTTTGATGATTTGCTTAAAAACTGACAATCCGAACAAAGGCCAACGCGAATTTGCACTTAGTGAACATGTGCAAGGCCAAGTCTACCAAGGTGTTTGGTGGCGTACCCTGTGTCGGTCACACTGAAACAATTTTCATGTTTACTACTACTTATTTTATTGTGTTCTCTTCAGTGTAACCTTAGCTTTAATGATTTACCTTTATTTGCGCTTTATTTTCTACCATACTTTAATGTTTATTTAACTAAGCAGTGTTTTATTATTTATGAGCTAGTTGATTGATGTGCTAAGAGGTGTGATTGTGAGTCACAGTATTATAATTTACTCACTCTGAGAACTCGCCGCAGATCCAAGCGGCCGCATAAAGCACCTCTGACATGGTTGACCTTTGGGCAGAGCCTGATGTAAGGAAGTGGGCGTTGTCAAGTAGCAGTGCCATCTGTTGGACTGCAAACTGACGGATAGCCTGCACTCTGATGGCCACATCTAGCATTTGTGTTGCCACAAGACAGCCATGCTGACTGCCTTCCATTCGTGTCAGTTCAACTAGTACACTTACATACCTGGAAAACATTATTGCCACATGTATTATAATTAGGGAAGGGACCATTGCATTCCTAAAATCCATAAGGATATTCAAGATTCGAGAAAATAATTAAAGAATTAATCAAACAGCTAGACCCCAGACCAGTAATTTAACACTTAAATGAAGGTGTGGCCAAAGGCAGCAACAGTATTTTTACAATTTTTATAGAATTGAAATTTTTTGGCCAAAATAAATTAAATATTTCTCCAGTAGCAACATAGAGTTATTTTTCTGCACATGCTAATATCAACAGATATTGAATATCTGTCAAGGGTGTCCTGGAATTTCGTCAAAACTTTTTCTCTTTATCTAATTTTTTTTACAAAATTCCAGGATATCCTTCATTGATAGACGTTCAAGATCTGTTGATATTAGCTTGTGCAGAAAACTAAACTCTAGGTTGCTATTGGAGAAATATTTGATTTAATTTAGCCAAAAAAAAGTAATGCTATTAAAAGTGTAAAATTATTCACACTCCCATCTATCACACCTTAATGTATGGAAATTATAATGAATAGATTATAAGAAAGAATGTTAACATTTAGTTACTATTTGTATTTTATATTATTCTTTTATATTTCCTCTTATATTCATAATGTTTTCCAAGATTCGGATTTGGTTTTTAGATTCGAGGATAAAGTGGAGAATCAAGTTTGTGGATTCAACCCAACTCTAATTAAAAATAAGCTTTGGTGAGAGTCGTTGAGCTTGTGTCAATTTGTCTCCAATTTGGTTATCATCGAAGCTTTGAACGAATGACAAAGCCAGAAATTTATTATTATTATTATTTTTATTATTATTATTATTTTATTATTTTTTTAATTTTTTTTATTTTTTTTTTATTATTATTATTATTATTAATTAGCACCGCGTCTTACTACCCGTTCGGGTTATACGCACTTACGCTAATGTGTAATGGTAGTGTGATTGTGAGATGAAATGAAGGACCTACAGTTTAACGTGGAATCCGAACCACGGTGGCGGCCTGGCATTCCACACATTCACAAGATGTCTTGTCAGAGGTGTAGGAAGGGTTTGGAAATCAGATAAATCTGTGCCGGGACCGAGGATTGAACCTTGGATCCCAGCACAGAAGTCTGACACCTTACCCATAGACCACCAGGTCACCCATATTTTAAAATCAAATAGGTGGTGAACCAAGATTTGGTTTGGCTTCAAAACATGAAGTTTTTTTATTTGGTTTGATGAGGATTCAGACTATTTAATAATAGCTTCTCCATGTTTTGTGTGATACTGCTATTCTGGGTAATTTTCTTAAGGGGTAGGAAGGAACAAGGTAGAATTATAGAGAAAGTGTACCTGCATTTCTATGGGAAACTATTCAGGAATAAGCCACCTTAGTACACCTGGCCAATACAGAGAATCTGACCTCGTTGTCGCCAACAATCCTGGCAAGACGAGAACAACATGATTGCCAACATGGATCTTGGGATACTATACATGATGGAAAGTGACAGATGGTGTACGCACCACTCAAAGTTGGTAATATATTGGTAGTTGTTCTGTGAGCAGATCTGGATAATCTTGGAGAGCAGCTCATCCCTGTAAGTAGTGCCTTCTGCCTTGTCCATGTGTACCATCAACTTCTTTACTATTTCCATAAGATTCTTCTTTGACACCTGCAGACAAAACATAGACGATTAGGGGTATGTAGGGGCCAATTTTTAAATGCTAAGCAAAGCTTAATTCTTTTTAGATCATTGCTTCTTACTGCCTGTTAAATATGCATAAGATAATTACACTTATGGGGTAAGGATGAGGAAGGAAACATTTTAGAGGTAATCTACTCGTATTTGCATGGAAGGATAGTGGGCAACCATTTAGGAAAAACCACTCTGAATAGAACCGACCGGACTCGAACCCTGATCTTCTTGTTATCAGCAGGTAAATCTAACATGAGAGAGCTTCCTTAAACCATTTGGCCACTGAAATGGGTGCTAAGTGAAGTCAAAGTTAATATTTGTGTCGGTGTCACTTAACTCTAATTTTAAATTTGCAAAGATAGAGAGAAAGCTTTAAAGAAAAGACAAAGCACACTTACGTTAATTTATGCTTATGCTGGCATATCTGAATTTATCCATGCTTACGCTATTTATGACATTTAACCACTACTCGATGTTAAAATACTGTTTAGTAGCCGTTTTAAAATGATTATTTATTTAGCTATTTCAAATCGGTTCCTAATATTTAGAAGGATTTTTTTTTAGCTGTTTCAAGGATAAAAGGTTATTGTGGGTGTTGAAGTCAAATGGAAGCAGATTTTTTTAGCACAACGTCTTACTTCCTGTTCGGGTTATATGTGCATGCACTACTAATCATGTTGTTTGATTAAGGATTAGTAAGGATTAATTATAGAGAAAGTGTACCCACATGTGTGTGGAGGAAGAGTGAAAAAACATTTAGTAAAAACCATACTCAGTACACCCAACTGGGATTTAAACCTCGAGCTCCCCATGTTCGGCAGTCCAGTCTAATGCGAGTGTGAAACCTTGAATCACGCGGCCACCGAAGCGGGTCAAAGTGGATATAGCCTTCAAATTAGACATTTATAAGCTTCACACACACCTTTAAACTCATATGATACATGTGCAAGCTATTAAAGGCATCTACTAGTTTACTTTAAGTGCAGACACAACAAGACCGTCAGATCAACACAAAACTCATTTCTTAGATGATTAATTTCTGATACTAGCTGGCAACCAAGTTTGGGATCCTTAGCACGGCAGAGAGATGAAATAGAATAGGAAAAATAATAAAATAATAATAATAACAACTAAATGTTAACATTTTTTTGTTATAATGCCATGTACGAACATGTAATGAGAATGGAAAAGGTAAAAAAATCCCAAAGAATATATGGGAAGAGTAGAAATCAAGTGTGAGGGTGAAAGAGATTTTTTTCATTTAATTTAGTTGAGGTATTTAACGTACACTTTAAGAACTGATGATTATTTCAAGCACACAATTTATTAACTTACTTAAATCTAAAACTGACAGAAAATTCAGCCCCCGAACCATTAATTCAGCACCGTGGAAGGGGAAATACGCAATTCACTAATGCCATGCTGGGAATCGAACTTGGGACCCTTAGCTGAGTGGACAGTCACACTAACGACTGATCTAAGATGTTGGACATGAGAAAAGAAGAATGGAATATAGTGAGAGAAAGATTGGTGAAAGGAAGGAGGGAGATGGAGGCATTTTAATAAATTGACTCAGCTACAGGCTGGAAACAGTTTATGATGATATAATAAATACATTCATTATTAGAGCTGCATTTAGAAATATGGCCCCCTAGGTATATGAGCTGCAGGCGCCTTTCCCCCCCCCCCCCCTCAATACATCATATTGTTATTTGTTAATGAACACAAATAATAATGTTGTAGGCCTATTTATTGCTACAGTAGCCTCATGGCTTCTTTGGTGCTGCCTGACAGCTCACAGCTAAAAACTTTGAAAAGTTACCAGACCAATTAATGTAGCCCTACGCCGAACCATATGATCAGCAAAAACATGTGTTTAGCAGCTGTCACTTCTGACGGTCTAAATTTTAGGTATATACTTAAATGTTGACTGTCAGAAGTCAGCTGTGAGCTGTCAGTCGGCACCAAAGAAGCCATGGGGCTACTGTACTACCTACAGTATATCCCCTATAATTGTATGACAACTGTGCAAAATGGTTGTTCTCGGCTATGTCTGGCACCACTTCGCATATGAATGATTCAATTATTAGCCAACAGATGGCAATAGTAAACACAATAAAACTCTAACAATAAGTTACACTAGCACTATATAACAAGAAAGCTTCAGCTGCAACTGTGTCTGTGTGTGTTGTTTTAGTGAGAATTATGTTCATTCATGTTGAAGACAAAGGTTTTGGTTTCACATCCCGTGATGTCGTACCTCAGAAAGACCGCTACTGTAAACAATTTTTTTTTAAATGTTGCGTCCCCAAAAATCTCGCGCCCTAGGCATGTACCTAATCTGCCTGGTGGGTAATGCATAGAGATGTGAAAAAAGTATTGATACCTTACTAATACTGATTTTTCTTTCGATACTAGTATTTTTTTACTTTGCACTTTTTTTCCGATACTTTTAATGATATTAGTACTCACACTTCGGTATCGAAAGAAACAACTTTTTTTTGTTATATTCACTAATGCTGGAATTATATGTTTGCCAGGGAGGACTGTGAATTCTCACTAATTTTCTGTCTGACAAGCAAGAAGCAACTCTATCATTCAATCTCTTTTAACTCGTCATAATTCCTAGATGTTCTTTTATCTTTATTTATCAATACAGCCTGATGCCTGCCCCCAGTCTACTACTCATTTATCAATGAGCACAGTCATCACAAAATAAACAAAAGAATCTTTTAAAGACAACTCAAGAGTGCTCCAAGCTGACAAAACAGAAAAATTTAAGTGTGTTTCAATACCAATACATATTGTCATCGATACTTTTATTTTGATACTAGTAGAATATCTATACTTTTCTTTCGATACCACATCCCTAGTAAAGCAGCACTGTTCATTTTAACTCATATTCAGTTTAATATGAAATTAAAGCTCTGGGGTCTGGTTGTTAAGATTACTCCATAGTTATGTTAGGGGCTGCCTAATTTAGAGTATTACAGCTCTAAAATAGATTTCAATTAAAAGTTCAAAAATAAAAATAATGAAAAATTTGAATCTCAAAATTGATTAAAAATAATTTCAAATTCTTGAATTTCCTCTAGGATTCAAAGGGTGCATCCCTAGTATGAATGTGAAACTTGTTCCAAGTTGACAACTCACCATTCCATAGAGCAAGTCAAGTGCTCTTAACCTAATGGACTCGTCCTTATCGTCCAAACACTGCATGATGAGATCTTTGTGAGCCTGGACAGACTTGGGGTGAGTCTTCAATATCTTGGACATTGCTAGGAGCCCCAGGTATTTCACTGCAATGAACAGGATTCATTTACTTCTAAATACACAGTTTGAATTTTTTTTTTAATCCATTATAGTTTCCAGTCTGGGTCAGTTTTTTAGTCAAGCCATATATTTTCCACTACCGGTTTGCTAGGCCTGTCGTAGCTTTATATGCCTTATAATCTAGCTTACCACCAGGACAAGCACAACATCCAGACCCCCTCCCGCTAATTCATTACTGTGAAAGGGTAAACCCACATTTCACCAATGATCAATTTTTCGGCCATGCCAAGAATCGAACAGGGGACACTTGGCTCCATAGAGAGACATGCTACCAGCTGAGCTAAGGTGTCAGATAACAGGTTGAACTTGTGTAGCAAAGTTATCTGCATAGGCCTGACAGCCATTTTTATACTTGTTTATTCTTATCAGACATTTATTGATTTAGTCATGCTTAGGGTAAAGCACTGAACCGGTAGTTCCATCTGTCAGTTTCAATATGAAGTATTCAAACTAGCTAAAAGTTAGTGGTTTATTGATATATGGCAATACACTAACTTATTACACTGAAAAGTTGATTCACACTTGTGCTAAGGAAATTTTGGGCAAACAAAAGAATTTTTCAATTCCCATGCCAGAGAAAGGGTTAAGCTCTTAGATTTTTAAACTTAGATAATAAGTGAAACATAAATAAATAAGAAAGTCAAATCTATATTAAAATAAATGGTACTCACAGTTTTGATCAGAATCTTCAATTAATATTCTAAGTTTTTGGACACAGAGCTGAAACAAGCCGAGTGTAATCATCAAATACATATTTTGGTAGCTTGACTCTGAGAAAACATTATATAAAAAAACTCACAGCCAATCAATGAAGCTAGAATACCTGTATAGAAGCACTGTGATTGGGCATTCCAGAGGATATTGAGATCAACACTGAAACACAGATTCAAGAAATTTTATTTTGAGGTTTTTTTAGGGCTGGTGTCTCCTGAAAATAATAGGCTAATTTCACCAGTATATTAGGAATTAGGAAGGTTGAATTTAGAGGAAATGTACCTACATTTGCATGGAGGGAGAGTGGGAAACCGTTTAGAAAAACCCTCTGTAGACTCAGCCAGGACTCGAACCCCGAACTCCCAGTCTTCAACAGGCTGGTCCAACACGAGAGTGACAACTCAGCCAGAATTCAAACCCCAGACTCCCAGTCTTCAGTAGGCTGGTCCACACGAGAGTGACAACTCAGACCATTCGGCCATGGAAGCAGGTTATTTTATTTTAACTATAACAGTGTTTAGGCTGTGTTTAAACTATTGATTATTTACCATCTTAGTCCCCTAAATGAGTAGAGTTGAAACAATGGTTACCCCACATGAAGGAATAAATTTAGCAGCTGACTAGGCAGATTATCACTCCATCTTCTGTACAATTAAATTATGTATATGTTTATATTTTTGTGTAGGAATTGGATTCTAAGATAAATTAGAGATTTGAATTCGTAAGATAATGGATTTGATCCAACTCTAAAAATAAACCTTTTTTTCAACTTAGTAAAACAACTTAAATGTTTTCCAATGAAGATTACATAAAAAAGAACCATAATGGAGCGCCTGATTCGAGCTGTCTCACCCTGCTTAATGTGACGTGAGAAAAGATCTTAAAAGTTGCAACCATTTAGCTCTATTAAGATGTAGCTATGAGGTGAGTAGCACACACAAAAAACAACTATATAGATAAATGGAAAGGTTGTTGATACTCACCAGCAATTACAGTGTTGATACACTCGTACAAGAGAGACATGGCTGACGTGCTGTAAAAACACAACATCACTTTTTACCATTCATTTTCGCATACACAATTTATATTTTGAAGAAGGCCGAGGAAAGGTGAATCAAAACATATAAAAGGACTGAACAAAATATGACTTTTATGATTAAAAAAAGAACACAGTTCACACTTTACATTGCTGCCACTGGACAAAGAGATAATGGCTGCCTCTTGAAGAAAATCTATAGTTACCATCCAATACGGGTTTCATGCTATCAAAACTCTTCAGGAGGGAGCGTGAAACTTGCAAAGCAACTTCTCAAAAGGGAAACCAAAAACCATAAAAGGGAGAAAAAGAAAAATTGTAAAGAATGATAGGACAATTAGCTTGGAATAAGTAAAAGGATTAACATAAAGGACAACAAATACAGGAAATAGACATTGGATATATAAAACCTAGGTCAGGGAATTGGGAGGTAACAATCAATTTTCTTCAAGCGACAGCCATTACCTCTTTGACCAATGACTGCAGTTTAAATTGTGGACTATGTTCTTTTTATTGTAAAAGCCATAGTGTTCGTTCCTTTTATATGTTTCTATCCACCTTTCCTGTACGTTCTTCCAAATATAATCCAATTAACTCATAAAGTGAAAAGAGGTTTTCCTTATAGATATATATACAAACAGTTTAATTAATTTTAAAACAAAGTTTAATTATGTTCTCACTTTTGATGACCATAGTTTTTCTAAAGAAAGAATATATATATCATGAGTAGTGTCACTTGTTTATAGGGGGTAGGGGGGCACACACACACAAAAGCCAATTTTGTCATGAGTTTGCCAATATTTAGGCACAGCAATAATAACATAGAATGCTATCTAAATAAAAAAATAGTTGTATTCAATAGTAATTTACTAATTTTGTTACCTATTTTGTGTTTTTGAAAAAAAGTCATCAATTTTTGTAAAATAACAGTTATTATAAAAATGTTAAGGACTTAGAATAAATTATTTCTAGCGATAGGAAGTATTTTAAACACTTGCTAAGTTTCAAACTTAACGTTTTCATTTAAAAATAGTCACACCATGTAGAAATTATGTGACTCTTATCATTTGATACATTATTGTTTCAATATTTATTCACTTTTTTGGGGTGAATTGAGGAATGAAGGGGAACATATTTTTTATGGCAGTTAGTTATGGTTCTCAAAGTAGCATTTAATATATTATTCTAGCATCATAAATGCAGGAAAACAATGTAGGCATGGTTGCACAGGATATGACACTTTGAAAAATGGCAGAGCAATGATCAAAAAAGCTTTTCGACATAAAGCAAGCAAGGTTGTGGTGATTACCTGTGGATGAGGTTTGTGAGCGGTTCTATGAGTTTTTTACCAAGCCGAGGTTCCAGAGGGGTAAGGGCGCCAAACTGAAAATAACAACAAACAACTGAATAGATTGATCAGCCTACACGCAACAGGACAAGGTAGAGAGGGGGAGGCGTCCATGGCACAATTACCTGCAGGACAAGGTAGGGAGGGGGAGGCGTCCATGGAACAATTACCTGCAGGACAAGGTAGGGAGGGGTAGGCGTCCATGGAACAATTACCTGCAGGACAAGGTAGGAGGGGGAGGCGTCCATGGAACAATTACCTGCAGGACAAGGAAGGAGGGGAGGCGTCCATGGCACAATCACCTGCAGGACAAGGTAGGGAGAGGGAGGCGTCCATGGCACAATCACCTGCAGGACAAGGTAGGAGGGGGAGGCGTCCATGGCACAATCACCTACAGGACAAGGTAAGGAGGGGAGGCGTCCATGGCAAAATTACCTGCAGGACAAGGTAGGAGGGGGAGGCGTCCATGGCACAATCACCCACAGGACAAGGTAGGAGGGGGAGGCGTCCATGGCACAATCACCCGCAGGACAAGGTAGGAGGGGGAGGAGTCCATGGCACAATCACCTGCAGGACAAGGTAGGAGGGGGAGGCGTCCATGGCACAATTACCTGCAGGACAAGGTAGGAGGGGGAGGCGTCCATGGCACAATTACCTGCAGGACAAGGTAGGAGGGGGAGGCGTCCATGGCACAATCACCTGCAGGACAAGGTAGGGAGGGGGAGGCGTCCATGGAACAATTACCTGCAGGACAAGGTAGGAGGGGGAGGCGTCCATGGCACAATTACCTACAGGACAAGGTAGGGAGGGGGAGGCGTCCATGGAACAATTACCTGCAGGACAAGGTAGGAGGGGGAGGCGTCCATGGCACAATTACCTGCAGGACAAGGTAGGAGGGGGAGGCGTCCATGGCACAATTACCTACAGGACAAGGTAAGGAGGGGAGGCGTCCATGGCAAAATTACTTGCAGGACAAGGTAGGGAGGGGGAGGCGTCCATGGCACAATTACCTGCAGGACAAGGTAGGAGGGGGAGGTGTCCATGGCACAATTACCTGCAGGACAAGGTAGGAGGGGGAGGCGTCCATGGCACAATTACCTGCAGGACAAGGTAGGAGGGGGAGGCGTCCATGGCACAATTACCTGCAGGACAAGGTAGGAGGGGGAGGCGTCCATGGCACAATTACCTGCAGATGAGCTCTATTAGCGGCTGGGTCAGTTTGAGACCAATTCTCGTTTCTATGTGAGTCAGAACACCAAACTGTAAATTAAGTATGCTAGTAAATGTAAAAAAAAAAGTAACATTAAAGAACAACAGGTCCATTTAATTTTCTGCTAGACAAAGAACAAACAATTTCACAATAAGATATTTTCAAGCATGGGTATGAGGTAGTTTTTGTATCTTTGGTTCAGCAGCCAGACACACTAACAAGTAGGTTAAGATATAAAAAGATAAAAAACATAGCTTTAATTACAGTCACATCTTGTAAATAAACCTAAATAAAACCAATTAGCCCCTTAGGTCGTCATCGTCATCATCATCTGATGTTTCTCCCACTGTGGGTCGTCTGGCACATTCTCTTCCATTCCTGTCGATATTTCCAAACTTCTCCCTCAGCCATATGTCTCCAGTCCACTCCTTTAGCCTCCATGTCCTTCTGTGCTTAGTTCATCCATCTTGTCCGTGGTGTTCAAATAGGTTTCTAGCCGTCTCCTTACTCTGTAAGGCTTTCTTAGGCATTTTATTCTCCTCCATTCTCATCACATGACCTAATTACAGCAAACTTTTTCTCTACAGTGTCTCTCCTAATGATATAACTAGAGACATGCAAAAGGTGAGGTTATTTTAAGGGGAAAAGTGGTGTTATTTTTTTCAAAAAGTGATATTATATGCTGAAAGCCATGTTATTATTTACTTAAATATTAATCAAATTAGTAGTCATTAAAAAAACTATGATATAATTGTCTACATTTTTCATTCATATTGTTGAACTATTTATTTACATATTCGGAGAAAAATCAAATATAAATATGCACATAACATTTCATGATTAGTATATCAATATCATTACCTTCCAGTTTTACAAATAGCAATATCGGAATAATGGATTATCAGTTTAGGTTTAGACCAGACAATAATAACATCGAAACATGTTGTTCTAGAAGACTAAACAACTATGAAATAAGGAGAAGGAAATAAAAATAAAGAAGATTTAATTTTGCCAATCATGACCGCATGTAGCAGGGCAAATACAAAGAAATAACAGATATGTAGCCTTACGGGAGATTTGTTGCGCCCCTCGAGTCAGGTAGAACTTAAAATATCCAATGATAACAGCACTTCCAAGTGAGAATTCTTTAAAACAACTCACTTGCAAAATGTTCCTCGTGAGAAAGATAAGCTGAAAGCTAAGAGCTGCCTTCTCTCTGAGTACAATAGTTCAGCAGGTAGCGGTAATCCCTTACCCCGCCTCACTCCCCTTTCAGTGATCAAAACTTTCCAAACAATTGAGAGTGTTGGACCCAAATATACAACGCCAGTGCTTCTACAGTTTAAACATAAAATGACATGAGTCTTGGAAATGCACTTGTAAATGAATTATTAAATATTTTGTGACCAGCTTCTGTAGCCACAATTCTCTGGGATTCACTTCTTCGTTAGACTGGACTGAAAATAACAGGGATATCAGTGTTCGAATCCTAATCGAGTGTACTGAGAGTGTTTTTTCCTAATATGCTTATAATTCTACTTCAACGCAATTACGGGCACATTTACCAAACATTTTACCTTCATCATTCCTTAGCCATTGGAGTAAATACGCGGAGAGCTGTAATTGGAAGTAAGACACGGCGCACAAAATACATCAGTAATTAAAATTAAATACTTATGTTGTAAAGGTTGCGTTTATTTTTACATGTTGTTGTTAAATTAATACAAACAAAATATAAAAGTAATATGCTACTTTATAAACTAAAGATAAAGTTAAAAGGATTGAAAATACAATAAAGAGAGTTTCATAAGTATATATTTGGTATCGGCAATATTTTAAACACTGGAATGATTATATTAAACATTATTTTATACTAATACCCACCTTGGTGGCATAGTTAGCTAACACACTAGTTTAGTGTTGAGCTAGACTGCTGAGGATGAGGAGACCAATGTTCAAATCTCGCTTGGTTGAACCGAGTTCCCTAAATTGTTTTCCACTCTCCCTCCACGCAAATGCACGTTTACGTCCTCTATATTCAACCTTTTCAAATACTAGCTCATTAGCGTAATTAGTACTTAAGCGTATAATCCTAAAGGGTAGTAGATGTGGTACTAAGTATAAGTATTATTATATTATATTGATGTGCAATGAAAGTTAACAAATCGGTTCTAAATCAGTTTATAATAAAATCAAGTCTAAAATGAAGCTTATCTCCCTAAACACGGGTTAGGATTACACAACAAAAAGCTCATAATTTTTTGTCCAATTACACTTGTCCAACACCTTCTCGTGTCTATATGGAAAATAAAATGTTCTCTTAATTTTGAGTAAAGGAAAATAGAAATAAACATTTAAAAAAATTCACACTGAAAACTCTTTAAGTATAAGATTATTTTACTATAATAGAACAACAATTTTTATACAATTAATAATTGCAGATTTTCTTAAAAAATAAATATTTATATCACAGTAAAAGAGTTTAGTAAAGTGAGTAAATTTGTTGACAATACAAAGTATAAGAAAAAAAAAATTCTTAACTATACCCAAATAATGTTTTAATCACAGCTATAGTTATTAAGTGTTTGGGATGAAAATTATCTACTAAAGTAAAGAAAAAAAGTTCTGATTATGTAGTTTGGATAGGTTTGAAAGTGAAATTATGATCACTATCATCAAAACATTAATACAATAATAATATTTTTTTAAATATTCAGAAATTTGATTCTGCCTGTATCTGCCTTCTAGTACATTTGAGTTTAAAGTGAGTCATTTAAAAAATGCTCACTTGATTGCGCTGTAGTCACTGGTGATAGCTCCTACCGATCCCAACGTTGAAGGAGTAAAGCCTCAAAAAGGAGTGCAACATGTTTAACCTAGCAGCTGTGGCTATGTTCTTTCCTTCTCTCTGAGCAAGGTCATATATATTAATATCCTTGCTTGGACCTAGCATGAAATCTCTTAAAAGGTTAAACAAAGAATCGATCTATTGAAATCGAAATTTAAGTATTGAAATGTGTAAAAGTAGAAATCATGATTTCTATGTTAATCTAAAAAACCCAACAGGAATCAATGAAAATACTTGTACATCCTGTGATCCTTTTATACCTATAAAATCAGCAAAAACGGATACTATTCGTACAAACAGAAGACCTAGCGTGCCACTATCGCCAGTGATGCCACGTTGAAAATTATATTGGATGTGATGGTATTTGCCCAACTTGCAAAGAAATTGTGTTTATTTAGGAAAAAACATTAAATTTGTATTTATTCGCATGAAATCAATAGAATTCATGCAAAAATTCACTTTATTGCAAAAGCGAATTTTGCATGTCCCTAGATATAACTTTTTAAACTATCGCTAATTATTTCATTCCTTATCCTATCTCTTCTTGTAACATTCTAAATGACACTTAGGGACCTCATCTCTGCTGCCTGTACTCCACTTAAATCTCTCTTCATCCGTGTCCAGGTTTCAAAGCCATATGTCAATATTGGATGATAATATGCCTAATACATCTTAGGTATACAGGTGATCATCCTAAATGTTTGGATTGCATTAGTTATTGGAAACAAAGTATAATTTTTTATCTATTTTTTTACACATTCAGGCCCTAAGCATAGCATATGTACTAATTAGGCTAATGGGCTAGGGATGAGGACGGTTGAATTTAAAGTAAGTTTACCCGCATTTTAATGGAGGAAGAGTGGAAAACCATTTCAGAAAAAAAAAAAAAAAACCTTCAGTAGACCTGGCCGGGATTTGAACCGCAAACTCTCTGTCATCGGAAGTCTAAACTATTGTGAGAATGAATCCTTATACCATGTAGCAGCCATTGAAGTGGGTTAATTTAATGTTAATTATATAACATAGGATAAAGAAATAAATACAGAACCAAAGCGAGTAAAAAAGGAAGTCGGTTTACATTTTACATCACTGCCACTGGAAAGAAAGGTAATAACTGTCTTTTAAATAATGTTATTGCTACCACCCAAAACCTTGACTTAGATTTTATTCTTAAGAAACTATTCAGGAGAGACTGTAAAATGCATATATCACTATTATAAATTACAATGAGCCAATCACTGGCTGGAAACAGTTCCTGATCATCATTAATATTAATGAAGAATTTTACTACCTCATGGTAAACAAACTTACCAGTTTAATAATCTTGATGAGCATCCAGTTGTTGGTGGAAGATGTCATAAGTTTAAAGAACACAGGCGCAAGACTCAAGTAGTTCTTAGGATTCTTGCGCGCCAACTCACATACCACATTCACAGCTGCCGACTGAACACCTGGTTGTACAGGTTGAACATTGTTAAAGGTAGGCTCAATAACCAGTTTTGATTCCAAAATAATGTAACATTTTAGTTGAATTTAGAAGATTATATGGTGAAAAGAGAAGTGATGAAGCCTATCCAAAAGGCGTATAAAATTAGGAATGCGACTCTCGAATCCTTAAGCATATTAGAGGATTTGAGAAAATATTAAATTAAAAATTCGAAAAAAAAAAGTCTCTGAACTGTGTATATATTTAATATTGTAAAATACCTTTGAAATTTTGTTTAGCTTCTTTCATTTCATGTATTTTTATTTGTATGTTATTTTTGTATTTATTTTCATATGTTTGCCGTTTTTGAGGGATTCCTTAAATTTTTTTGAGTTGCAAGAGGACAGGATATAAAGTTTTTAAATCAATGGGACATAGGTCGGCAAAGAGTAGAGTTTGTTTAGAGTGTGTGCCACCCCACAATGGTCACACAAAGTGCTTCACAGATAGTTTTCTGCAGAAATATTGGGTGTTACTCACTCTAAAGTAACCTCTTTTAGCAAGGTAATTATAAATTATTTAAATATATATCATCAGTCCTCAAAGTTAACACATTTGTTACATATTATCCAAGGGTGAGACTATAGAATATGCAAAGGATGTTTTTGGGATAAGGTGTGGCTTATTTTCTTGTCAATATGGTAAACATTAATAAGCATTTACTTTACCTCACAAGAATTATATATTTATATATTTTAGGCACTTTTGGGATTTGCAACGGCCTAAAACCTAGTAATCAATAAATAGCTGTTGCTAAGTACCTGAGTCAGGATCTTCAAGTTTCTCCTTGAGCCGAGGGAATGCAGGTCTCAACGCTTCTGGAAACCTCAGGAACACTTTGTACATCATCAGTACTGCCTTTTTGCGTAAATAGGGCTTTGTTGAGGTTAGCTGGGGAATAAGATAATATCCAACGTTAAGACAAACGCACTAAAAAAGGACACAGAAAATAATTCAAAATGTATAATTTTTTATTTTTTTTATTTAGGTCATATAAAATATAGTTTAGGGATGTGCAAAGATTAGAAACATTGACTTGGCTTTGAAACAAACGTCAGCTTAAACTTCGCTTCGAAACAAATTTTGGTTTTGAAGCTTCGCCAATAAAAATACTGACAGCTAAAATACTCCATTTTTGTTCAATTATTGCCATTTTGAGCTGTTTTGTACATTAACAATTAGTATTCATGTGTGCAAAATCTGAAGAAATTGAATTTAATATTGAGATAATAACTTGATTTGTCAGAGCAACATGAAATATTACACACAATTGTGCAATCACACATTTTCCAAGTAATTTAAGTGTATAGAGTAATTTAAGTAACCAAAATATATAATATTTTTTAAAGCATAAAACTAAAAGAAAACACTCTAACTTTGATTCGGGTTCAAGAATATTTCTTATATTCAATTCAAATTGAAAAAGTGGACTTCACACACCCCTAATAAATTTATTAAAAACTGGTATTCCAAGTCCTTATCACTTGCTTTCACATACCTCACTCTACTGCTTACATTTTAAAGGGCAAATTCAAGCAAGCTTTCATATATCTCACTCTTCTGCCTACATTCTAAAGCTCAGATTTAAGCAATATATCACACACCTCATTCCGCTGCTTAAATTTAAAGGGAAGATTAAAGCAAGCTATCACATACCTCACTCTGCTGCTTACATTCTAAAGGACAAATTCAAGCCCTATATCACACACCTCACTCTGCTGCTTACATTCTAAATGGCAAATTCAAGCCCTATATCACACACCTCACTCCACTGCTTACATTCTAGACTGGGTAGTAAAGTTATTTTTGGCCCAACGGCAATGAAGCAGCTTACCAGAGTCATGATGTCGTTAGCCAAGTCTCGAGCGAGATCTGGACTGATGAAACAAGAGAGCCCCGAGAGAGCCAGCCCTGCGTCATATTGGTTCTGACTGTTGAGGTCTTTGCGGATCATGTTGGTGGTCAGCATCAGCAGCTAGAAGGGGAAACGGAGCTGTCACTTCAGCTCATCAGGCCAATTACTAGACTAGGCCGTGGTCGAGCTTACACCAAACATTAAAATGAATAAACCATTGGGTAATTAAACAAAATTAATGTTAATTTTTTTTAATAGTTATGGAAACATAATATATTTTTTAACATAATTATTATAAAGATAAACTTCCGAAAATTAGGAATGTCTGTTGCAAAAGTTGGCATTTTCCTATTCTGAATAGCGAAATTCAGGTATTTTGACTATTATGCGTTGCTTTTCTAGCCAAGTCAAACTCAGAAGTGTATTGATACGCCATTTTACCAGTATATATTTTCATACAAACACCATATTTTGTACACATTCCAAAGCAAATAAAAGATTTTAGATTTCAAACCAAATTTGAATCTTTGCTTACTAAAAGGCTAAAAATCAAATATAATGCACCGAAAAATAATTGAATCAAATACAAATAATGTATTTTAATAGCAAAAACCTCAGTCAGTAGCATGTCTGCATACTAAGCTAAGAGTCCCAGGTTTAATAAATGGGGGGGCAGGGGAATGAAATATAATTAAAATGTTTCTAATTGAATCTGAATTGAATATTCTATAGGTTTGTGAAAATGTTTTGAATCTAAATAAAATATGTTATGATGAAATCTAATTGAATTAAATAATATGTATATATGCCCATAAAAAATTAGGGCCATAAAAATCATGTTTAAAAACATGAATGAACTTTTATAATTATTACAAAATTAGCAAGGGACAAAATGATCCGAGTTGAATGATCGAAATAAAAATAAATATGGCCAAATGATTTACCTGAAATATTAATTATTTTATTGTTTATTTGATTTTAATAATAATAATAATAATTAATTTTAGTTTTAAAAAGTATTGTTATGCAAACATTTGACATTTATCTTAAGGTTCAATGTTAGTTGATGGTATCCACACATCCATAACAGACTCTGCCTTAAGTAATGAAGAATGAACCCGAGTACATGACGATTCTTGGAGAGCTCAGTGGCATGCTAAACCAAGGGTCCTAGGTTTGATTTTTGTTTAAAGGTATCATTTTTCAACAGATATCATATTTAGTGTTCATATACTAGATCTACCTATAGTAAAACTGCTACTTAAGTAAGCCTACACTTAATTGCTAATTAATATACAGATGCTGGTGTTTTTTTATATATGAACTTTCAGACTTTTAAAAGTTGTATTTTATTTTCTTGAAACATCTTACAAAGGAATTTGTCTTCTCTTGGCAGATCAACAAAATTTAATAACCGAGTACCACCATATCTTTTAATATGCAAAGTAAATTACCAGCTGACCTTTTGAAGACTTCATCCTCCATTGGATAACTATGTAACAGAATGTTCTTAATAATTAGGAAATGTAAATCAATTTAATTATTTGAAGTAAATAGCTCTCCTGAGTTAAATTCTAAAATAATGTATGGCAACCGCTATATTTTTTACTTAAAGCTCTTAATGAATAGAAGGATGAAAGAGTGCCTGTATGGATGTTGTTGAAGTGAAGGGCGTATTCAAGGATAGGGAGTTGTGGAGAAAGTCGATGAGGATGGATCAAGTACGGAGTTGTTTTTTTAGATAGCCTTTATGCATAGTTTCTTGCCTACCCCAAAATGGAGTGGTGGTGGTGGTGGTATTTTTATATATATATAGCTATATTTGATGTTAAATGTTAACGTAAATTATATTTGATACTGTAGTCACTTTGCTAAATGAAACACCTTTTAGAAGATATAAAAGTAAATATAGAGTGGCCAACAGCCCGCTTCGGTGGCCACATGGTCCAAGGAATCACTCTCACGGTAGATTAGATTGCCAATGACAAAGAAATCAAGTTTCAAAACTAGGTCGAGTGATTTTTCCAAAATGACTATCCACGCTCCCTACACGCAAATGCAGGCACTCTTACTCTAAATATAACCTTCCTCATCCTTAAAACCATTAGCATAATTAGTACATAAATATACAACAGGCCTAGCAAGCCAATAGCGGAAAATATATGGTTTGAATAAAAAACTGACCCAGGCTACAGGCTGGAAACAGTAGTAGATGTAAAAAAAAAAAAAGTATGTAAGCATATGACCCGGATGGGTAGTAAGATGTAGGGCTAAAATAAAAGAGTGGCCAACAATGACAAAAGGTAGCTAGCTATTTGTGACCTATAAATGTCAAAATTGAAGTTATTTGTCATACGTGACAGCAGAAGAGCATTTGGCATAGTGTATGGACATTTGAAAGTAAATCTAGTAAAATGTTTAGCTGTTAGATGAGGTTATTCCTGTGACAAAATCCACTAGTCTATGTGTCTTTTAAGTTTAGATTCAATAGTGGAAGATAAGGGGGAGAGCACAAACTGCATTGAAGCTGAAATGTGACTCGGCAAACTATGCAATAGGAGTATAATGTAATTGTAGTTTCTGAAATTAGGAAGAAATCATTAATTTTTAATGGGAGTTATAGGATCATTTCCGAGAGAAACTGAGCGTATTGTAACTCCAAAGCTTTGCCTCCTATCGGATCCCTCTATTTCCGACAATTGGTGGGCACTGACCTCGGTGTCCGTGTGGAAGCACTGTGAGGAAGCTAGGTACCCTATCCTCTTGTAGGTGAACTTGGAGGAGCTCATTACCTCGATGATATTGAACCCCGCCCAGCTGATGTCATAGCCCAGCATCTGGAGCTGAAACACACAATACATCAAATGGAATTAAAAAGGGGTGGAGGAACACCAAAAACAATCTATATATTTCTCTGTTTCATTAACATGGGGTGTTACACACATTGGTGGGCATGTGGACTAAATGTAAGGATAATCTAGTTTGGTTTGTTGGTGACCTCGGGCTTTGAATCCTGGTCAGGTTTATGGAGTGTTTTTTTTTTTCTAAATGGTTTTAAGCTTTCTCTCTAGATAAATATAGGTACATTTCCACCTTCCCCGTCCCTATTCTATTAACATACTAAAAAGATGTTTGCAGCCGGGACAGGCAGTAAGATGCTGCGGCAAATAAACCAAAAACAGAAGGTGTGTTTACCAGAGTTTTTCCAACTCTTGGATATGACTCAGTCGGTCTGACACCTTAGTTCAATTGGTAGCATGTCTGTCAACTGAGCAGAGTCCTGGGTTCAATTCCTGGCATAGCCAAAAAATGTATTATGGGTGAAATGTGGGTTTCCTCTTTCACAGTGATGAAGTAATGGTCGGGGGTTGGATGTTGTGTCTGTTCTAGATTTAAGTTAGTTTATAAGTCATGTGCTGATATAATTAGTTGGTTCAGAAAGTGCACATTAAATACCTCAAATAAATGAAAAATAGAATAAATGGTGTGAGAGTTTTCCTGACTTTGCTAATGTCCTAGTATATCCCTGTTTTTCAGGTTTGTTGCTAAGTCTCAAATACAGAGGTTTTGAAACATAAATAAAGAGGCAATTGGCATTGCATTTGGGCAATTTGGCACAGGGCTACTAACTATTATAAAATACATAAGGTTGAGAAGGGCTTTGACCTTGCCGAGTGCAAGTCTAAGACCTATTTTGTGGGATGGTGGGCGGGAGGGTGAAAGGCATGGCGTGGCTTCACAACCGACCAAAGTATTCTTCTGCACCAACAAGAACCGATGAATCACAGAAACCGTAGATGGCGCTAGCTACTGGACAGGTCTTGCGGAAAAATCATATGTTTGGAAGTATCAGTTTTCTCGA
Organism: Timema cristinae; assembly: GCA_039000515.1. Lineage (NCBI taxonomy): Eukaryota > Metazoa > Arthropoda > Insecta > Phasmatodea > Timematidae > Timema > Timema cristinae. The sequence continues at coordinate 108,681,633 of JBCFYV010000012.1, forward strand.
GAAAGAGTGCAATTTTTATGATAATAATTTAGGTGACCTGGTGGTCTAGGGGTAAGGTGTCAGACTTCTGTGCTGGTGGCCGGGGTTCAATCCTCGGTCCCGGCACAGATTTATCTGATTTCCAAACCCTTCCTTCACCTCTGACAAGACATCTTGTGAATGTGGGGAATGCCAGGCCTCCACCGTGGTTCGGATTCCACGTTAAACTGTAGGTCCTCCATTTCATCTCACAATAACCCTACCATTACACATTAGCGTAAGTGCGTATAACCCGAACGGGTAGTAAGACGCGGTGCTAATAATAATAATTATAATATTATGTTAATAATTTCAAAACCCTTTCTAAGATAATGTATCGATGTTTATTAATTGTTACTTTTCTTATTTTTGGTTATGAAGCCAGTAGTTTTCTATTTAAAAATTTCGATTTTATCGATATTTAATCACTGTTAAAATTATAGAGGAGGTGTGTATATAAAAGTATAACATGATCAACACACTTCTATTCTTGAACAAACCATTTTCGAAAAGAAAATTGCAAAACAATAGAAAAAATTAAGATAATCGTTTGTTCCCTTGGCTCTGCATATCCATGCCAAATGAAAAAGGGCAATCACATTAAGAGGAATATCACCCACATTTTCCTGAGGATGGAATACCCCTATGAGCCTATGTCCGAGAGTAAACCTTGCTCTTCTGGGTTATAGTAAGAATGCGGGTGCTAACCATAACCGTCAAATGGAAATTAACATCACATCTGCACACCCCCACACAATCTTTTTTTTTAATTTCAGATGTTCATATGTTTAAAACCATGAATAATGAAAGAGAATTTTAAAGTCTTAGTAAGTCATGAGAAGAGTTTAAGAGTTAAATTAGGTATTTTTAGCATCACATCTTACTGACCAGGTTATACATGTAGATGTATGTAGGCCTACTAATTATGGTATGCTAATGTGTTAAGGATGAGAAATGTAAATGAATTTGAATGTAAGAAAAGTGAAAAGGCACTTAGGAAAAACCACCCTCAGTACACCCAAACCCAATTTCCACTGTCATCAGCAATTCAGTCTATTACGAGAGTGATGCATTAGACCACTTGGCTGCTGAAGTGGGTAAAATGATATTAATATTTTTACTATTTTGTCAATCAATGAAAGTTTATTTATCTCCTGTTTATGTATCTCCTCATGTATATATTGTGATCTATGCCTGTATTATAAGTTAAATGTTAATAAATTTGTGAATTCAACTATATATTTATTCTTCAAGATAGATGATTTCAAAGTTATATTATGCTTCATATCCACAAATTATTATTTAAACTCTATAATAAACTGAAACAAGTCACAACAATAATAATAACCATTGTAGATTGGGCTAAGTAAGAAATATGTATATTTTTCAAATAAAAGACACCCCTCTGTGGCGTAATTCGTGTTGAGCTCGACTGCTGAGGACGAGGAGATCGAGGTTCGAATCTCGGTCGGGTGAACTGGGGTGGTTTTTCCTAAATTGTTTTCCACTCTCCCTCCACGCAAATACGGGTTCACTTCCTCTAATTTAACCTTCTCAATTCCTAATCCATAAGCGTAATTGTACTTAAAGCGTATAACCTGAACGGGTAGTAAGACGCGGTGCTAAAATTATTATTAATTATTATTATTATTATTATTATTATTATTATTAAAAGGACATGATGGATGACAAATTTTCTAGACAGTATGTATGTTCAATATGTGTGTGAAAATTCTTAAATTAATAAATAATATCAAAGTTGTCAAAGCTAGTCTTATTTTTTAAATTTAATTGTTACACCCTACAATATTGTATGCTTTGTAAATAGTACCTTTGGCCTATCATGTTATGTTCACTGGAGTATATATGTATAATTATGATTGCAACCGGTAAGGTTGTTAATAGAGGTATGCAAAGCTTCGAAACTTTGACTTGGATTTAAAACAAATTTAAGCTTCAACTTCGCTTCAAAACAAATGTAAACTTCAACTTAGTTTCGAAAAAATTCTGGCTTCGACCATTATGAAGCTTGGCGAATCAAAATATTGAGGACAAAAATATTTTAATTGATAATCCGTATAGTTCCATTTTGAGCTTTTGTATAGTTTAAAAATTAATTTTCATATGGAAAAAAAATATGAAGTAATTGACTTGAAAGTTATAATGATAATTTATTGTAATAAAACAAAATATTACAAGCAATTGTGCAATAAAACAATTTCAAGTCATTTTAGTGAATAAAGTTATGTATAAATAACCAAAATATAATATTTTTTCAACCATAAAAAAAGGAAGATATTTCAACTTCGATAATATTTCATATATTCAATTCAAGTTTCCCTTAATTGAAAAAGTGGACTTTCGCACACCCCTAGTTGTTAGCAAAATAATCACAAACTTTGACTATGGTGGCAGAGGTACAATGTATTAATTTATGAATAGCCCTAAGTTTTAGTACAATTGTGTTGTCTCTAAGCGAGGATGGAAATAAACCTAGGTTATGGATACAGCCATCACTTAAATCACATTTAAATTGGTTTAAAAATTACATCGCATCCTGTGGATGAACTCCAATTACCAGTTTGTGATGTACATGAATAATTAATAATGACTAAATGTTGTCTTATAATGTCAGATATGGTCAGTAACACCTCAACACTTTGTAAGAGTGTTACAAGTAGGACAGTATGTGACAATTACAAATGTTACTGAAACTATGTTCATATATTTATTAGGGGTGGAATCTTTGAATCCTTAAAGATATTCAAGAATTCAAGAAAATTTTGAATTTGAGACTCAAACCCTAAAGTATTTTTTTTCTTTCAATTTTCAAGTGAAATTTGTTTTAGAGCTCTAATACGGCATACTATGGTTCAGAAACAATTATAATAGGGTGAACTTAACAATCAGACACCAGACTGATAATTTAACATTTAAATGATTGTTTGAATGTTATAGTGAAAAGAAAGAATGTTAACAATTAGTCACCATTAGTATTTTATATTATTGTTATATTTCAATTTTCCTCAATGTTAATAATTTGTTCAAAGATTTGAATTCGAGTTTTAAAAGTAAATTAGGGATTCAGATTCGTAAAATAGTAGATTCCACCAACAACTTTAATATTAATACGTAAAGTCATGTGATATTCATTTGTGTAAAATGTTATCAATGTGTTTTCTAAATCTTTCTTCCTACAGTAGATAATATATGTATAAGTATCAGAGAGCCAAATATATAGAGTGGCAATAAAAGAACTTGATTGTTTATCTAGACTATGTTGAGGGCAACCAAGCGGAGATAGCTGCTCTTTGTTAAGAAACGACCGGATGGTAAGGACTACTTTCTCTACCCCTGGTCAGTGAAGCCTGGCGGTGGAAGCCTTGTAGTAATTGGGAGACATGAACTTTGACTCCCATATCAACCGTTACAATGGTGAGATTGAAGACTGACGGTTTACTGGCACATGATCAGCACTTAACACAAATAGGCACTTGGTTGTGCTGCTATCAAGCAGAGGTTTGCAACAGATGAAAAATGAAAAAAAAAGTTGTATATCATACATATAAATACATAATAGAAATCAGAACATATTAATAAGTGCAATGGGGGCCTACATTCAAACCGTTAAAACTTATCTAAATTGATTTTTTAACTATTTTCTGTGTAATAAAGAACTAGAATGTGTGTGCGTGTATACATATAAATACATAATATAAATTAGAACATATTAATAAGTGCAATGGGGGCCTATATTCAAACTGTTAAAACTTATCTAAATTGATTTTTTAACTATTTTCTGTGTAATAAAGAACTAGAATGTTTGTGCGTGTATAAATATTTTTTTTATACACACACACACGTTCAAATTTAAAAAGAATTGATTATTTTTTATATATATTTGTTTTAATTTTATAAAAAAACAATTACATAATCAATTCAGATAAGTTTTATCTGTTTAAAGCATAATTTAGATTATGTACCTTCTGCCTACAGTATAGTCAGAAAATAGAATTTCAATAACTGGTTTGAATAATACATTTGTTTTGTTGTTTTATGGGTTATTCTAATATTCACACTAATTGTAAATGGAGAAGGAAGGTAGAATTTATAGAAAATGTACCTGCCTTTTAATATAAAAACTTTTCAGTACATGTGCTTGAGAATTGATCCCTGGACCCCTGTCAGGGGCAAATCCATCTAATAGCTAAGGTTGTCCAGCCACCTGTTTAGAGTTCCTTGTCCCTACTTTTGTGAAAATCTAAAAAATTTAAATTCAAAAACCTTATTGTTTGATCAGTAAGTTTGGGTTATCCACTTAAGTAGGCTTACTAATTACGCTAACGGGCTAGGGATAAGAAAAATTGACCCAATAAATCTATGTAATCACACCTGGTCTTTGGCGAGATATAGAGATTATATTCATAATGGAAAGGGAAGTGAAGGTTTGAATTTCAGGTGGGCGTTAAGAAAGTATCCTTCCATCACTAATACTAGTGCATTCCCCACTATCAACTCTCTTAATACCCACCTTGGTGGCGTAGTTGGGTAACGCGCTTGTCGTGTTGAGCTCGACCGCTTAGGATGGGGAGATCGAGGTTCGAATCTCGGTCGGGTGAACTGGGGGTGGTTTTTCCTAAATGGGTTTCCACTCTCCCTCCACGCAAATGCGGGTTCACTTCCTCTAATTCAACCTTCCCAATTCCTAATCCATTAGCGTAATTAGTACTTGAAGCGTATAACCCGAACGGGTAGTAAGACGCGGTGCTAAGTATTATTATTATTAACTCTCTTAATGCTCAGCCCTTAGAATAAATTGTTGGTTACCTTGTTGAATGTACTAATAAAAAAATAAGTTAGGCTATTCCAATTCATTTTTTGGCCTACTATGAAGACAATTTTTACAACACTTATTCTATGTTTTCGGACTATCTAATCTAGCCACCCACATGGTACATGTTTAAAAATACGATTAATTTTCCTTACAGTGGTTTGGTAGCCGCCCCATCCCTCAAAAGTATGTTTTAAGTGTTATTCATCAGCCAACAAGTAAAAAAAGAATCTTTACAATCCCTGCAGTTAGTCCTGTGTACACAAAACCCAAGGATTCAGATGATGGATTTTGATTTAAAACCTAAAAATAAGTTAAAATAACTATGATATTTTATTCAAGAAAAATGTTTATTAAAAAACTTAAATAAACTGATTTGTCTAAAAATAAATCAAGAAATAAAATATTGTGTATAACATAAAATAAATGACTAAATAAAAAATATTTACACTTCATCTAAACGTATTTTATGTTGAAAACAGTAGTAAAGATATATATTAACCAATAAAATTAAAGTAAAAAAAGGTTTTAAGTATTATTTTGTTTTACGGATTTTCTTAGCACCATGTCTTACTACTTGTTTGGGTTATATGCTTATGTAATTATTACACTAATGGCTTAGGGATTAGGAATGTTTAATTGAGAGGAAATGCACCCACATTTGTGTGGGAGGAGAGTGGAAAACCAAAGGGAAAAAACCAGCTTCAGTGCACCTGACTGGGATTGAACCACGATCTTCCTATCTTCAGCAGTTTAGTCCAACACGATAGTATCATGTTAGACCATGTGGCCACCAAAGCAGGTTATAATATGTTGAAGTCATTCAATGTCATATCACGATGAACTATGTGAAGTTAACGGCTGGCCAACTCTATTCTCAATGGTGATTATAGTTTGATTTCTTTTATAATCCATATTTTTGTTTGTTTAAAACTACAAAAATTGTTATTTGTTGGCAAAGTAAGCTCTTTATTATATGAAACAAATAGGGTGTGTTGGATAGAGTCATTAGAGCAAAAAATTATTAATATCATGGAAATAATATTTAACTCAACACTTAAGGCATCTAAGAAATAATATTGAATAAGTCTTAATAAAGACCATGCATGTAGCTATGTAAATATAAATCGAATGAATTAATATTTGTTAAGAATAATAAGTCATTGATACTTTTTACTTAATCTAACTTTAATTTTAAGCCTACAGTGCTTGTAGCTATTTGGGCACAGCTAGAGTTGTATTTAACCGACTTAATCTAAAATGATATTGTTAAAGAGCTTGTTGCTGAATAAGTGCTTGATACTTGAGAATTTACTAATTATTAGATGTCAACCAAAACGCTAGATTCAATTATTCAAAGGTAAAAAAAGATATATATTGAGAATGAAGGATAGTTGTGAAAAGATATTATGTTCAAACAACTGTAATTGAGCTCAATTTTCAATTTACAAATGAGAGTTATTTTTCAGGTGTTAAAAGGTTCCGCTATTTCTACTTTCAATCATACTTACATATGTAAGCTTGGCAACAGCATTTGACTTGACAGCGATGTTGTCTTGTCGCAGCTCCTGTTTGATTTCCTCGATGCATTGTGCGATGTACTTTGCCTGGTATCGGCAAACAAAACAATGTAAGAATAGGCTGATATATTTATATAAGGAAAAACATAGTTATAATAATGACGATTTAAAGAGCAGGTAAGTTATAAAATAATGCTTACATAGGGGCCTATTTTCAAAACAGATTAGCATAAATATGAGTAAAATCTGTTTAAAATATTTGAGTGCATAAATATTTATGTAATACAATGTTTTGTTTTCTTCATGTTGCAATTCACAGAATATGAGGTATTAATAAAAAGTCCTAGAGTCTTATTTTTCTGCTTCTGATAATAACGCCATAAACTGGTAGTTTAAATAAATCACCATTATAAGGTTTTGGAAGTAAGCTAACAAAGATATACAACAGTGATATAAACTTGATTAATTTTACAGATCCCAAAACAAAGCAAAAAGGCTGTGAAAACTGGAAGCAATTTGGCTGGAGCTGGATAAATGTGCCAACTCTGATTCAGGCTTCAAAATATAAACTTATAATACTATAACAATAAATGGTAACTATAAGTTATCATTTTAATTTCATACTTTTTTGTAATTCTTTAAGACCAATATTTGTAATTTGAATTTACTAATTTATTTAAATATAAATTCACAATGTCAAAGAAGCTTTCCATCATGTCATCTGTATTGAAACATTTTATTATAATAAATTTGTTATTACTAATTAATATTATACACTAGCCATTTATGAAGGAGTAGGATCCGAAGGCTTGGCGTACCAACTCTGTTAGTCCTGCAAAGCATTCAACTTCTAAATACAGGATGTTTCAAGAGAAAAGGTCAATATTATGGAAGGTCTTATTATCGGTCATTCTAAGGAAAAAAAGTTATACGAACATGCGTCACTATTCCTAATTGTTTCTGAGATAGTGTTATTCAAATGTACAAATTTTGAATTTGGCATGCAATATTGTCCTTCCCTCCCATTTTAACGCACCATTGTCTGAAGCATCAGTTGTCTGTTGATACCGGTAGTTACTTTGAAGAAGTCTTGTTAAAAATGCTACACATCTTAAATAAGGTGCATTTTTGACATTTGTGAAGAGTTGTATCACTTTTGACAACACTTCTACAATGTCAATATTAGCAGTCACACCAGACAACTGACGCATCACAGCAATGTACATGTTTCAGACAATGGTGCGTTAAAATGGGAGGGAAGAACAATATTGCATATCAAGTTCAAAAACTGTAGATTTAAATAACTCTATCCTGAAAACAGTTTGGAATACGACTATATAGGCTAAAAATCCCTTTTCCTTCGAATGACTGATACCCAATACAATGAACTCCATGAATATTGACCTAATATGAGCCTTTAAATCATGAAGACTTACATTCTACCTTAACCTGCAAAGCTTAGTAGTGCCTCCAATTTTTATATTAATGTCGATTGTGAATCATATTAAAGATGCATGCCTTCATTTGAAAACTTTATTACAGCTTTACATCATATTTGAAGTGTATTGTTTTAACGTCATCAACTACAAATGTTATACCTACCATAGAATAACAATTATATTTTTTTAAGTTATTAGGGCCATTATTAATCTCTACTGATAAAGGATTATGACACCTAACCAACCCAAGAGATGAACAGAATATTACGAAATATCAATCCTTAATATTATTTATTATTAGCACCGCGTCTTACTACCCGTTCGGGTTATATGCACTTACGCTAACGTGTAATGATAGGGTGATTGTGAGATGAAATGGAGGACCGACAGTTTAACGTGGAATCCGAACCACGGTGGAGGCCTGGCATTCCCCACATTCACACAATGTCTTGTCAGAGGTGAAGGAAGGGTTTGGTAATCAGATAAATCTGTGCCGGGACCGAGGATTGAACCTTGGATCCCAGCACAGAAGTCGACACCTTACCCCTAGACCACCAGGTCACCAAATCCTTAATTACTTTGCAAGTATGAGAGAAATTTTTTAAAAAGTCAAATTTTAAATAAGTGATGGTTAAAAAAAACTGTGAATGTTGCTAATCATTGATAGGCCTATTATACAAAATAAGATCCAAGAGGGTTGACTAAACTAAAAGTTTTTAGCTTAGTCAAAATTTTATTAAAATACTGTACTTGACATATGCAAGTGATACTAATATGGCTTTGAATCAGGGTTGTGGAGTCAATATACCAAGCCTTTGATTCCAACTACCTACTCTATTTTTCTGTCAGACCCGACTCCTTCATAAATGGCTACATATTAATTAGTAAATTTGCAAATTTATTGCATGAAATGTTCCAATATAGATGAGTTCATGGGAAGCGTCTTTGATTATGTTAATGTATATTTAAATACATTTGTCAATCCAAATTACAAATATTGTTCGTCAATAATAAAAAAAAGGACAAAATTAAAATAATAGAGGCCCCCTAGTTAAACCCTAAGTTTTTATTTTTGAGGCCGGAGTCAGTACATTTTTACCAACTTTGACTCCACAAAAGAATTACTTCTGGCTCCACGACTCGGACTTTACATTCCTTCTTTGCATGTAAACAGGGTCTGCTACACTCTGATACCTATCCCAAAACTAGTTAGTCAAAAATGTTAAAATAAACTAGAAATAACTCCTTTTAACAGGACATTCGAAGCATTATAAGTTAAAAGGGATAGGTTTTAGAGATACATTTTGTTATTTTAAGTCACTAAACCCAACATTCGATCTAGCACATATCCAGAATTTTCATCCTGGGTGGGGGGAGGGGAGCTCATTCTTAAATATTGCTTGATGACAAGGTCATCTCAAGACTAAAATGTGAGGGGGGGGGGGAGGAACGGAAGAATCTTACCTGCATGGAAGAAAAATACATCAAAATTTTATACCAAAATATATTGAAAAAGGCTATATTCATTCTTGTATTCACTAATAATTTATATACTTTTTATGATTTTTAATATAAAATATACTAATTTTACATACATTTTTATAAAGCTAATACATTTTCTATTGAAAGTCATAAAAGGTAGAATATTAGTAAAGGCAAGCATGGGTCAACTGTAATATATTTTTTTACAAAATTTTGACAAACTTTTAGCTCCGTGTGTGGAGGAATTCATCACTATATTACCTCTTATTATTCACAATGTTTGGTCCAATTAAGAGAGTGAAATTGAAATTAATTACTACTGCATTTTTTTAGTTAGGAATTTGTTACTATAAGACAAGATATTATTAAAATATAATTTTAGTTTTTTCCATAATAAAACTTCTTTTGGAGGGGAAGTAAAGCCTTGGTCCCATGTTGATTGTGGCATGTAAAGTAGGCCTATGTGAAAATATCTTTACCGAAAAAATTGTAGCCTTTTGCGCTGCTCATAGAAATTCCCAGTGTGAAAGGCAAGTGAGAATCGCCACACTTTCTTAACTCACTCAGTGTATGGGATTACTACCAGCTCTTGCAGGCAGCACCAACCAGCTGTGTGTATAACCAACACTAACTGTATAGATATCACATCAAATCAACCTATGGGTTGTTGACTTAAGATCTAACCTAACCTTATCTAGCCTAATATGCTGAATATAATTTTGGATGGATCAATACATTTAGAGAAAAGTTATCATGTGTTTATTCTTAGAGATACATTTAAATTAATTAATTATTTAACTAGCCAATCAAACATTTTCCCGGGCGATGCTTTGTGTATTTTTGGAATAAAATATATTAATGCAAGTGAAGAATTTTGTTTATAAAAAAATCTATAAAAATGGAAATAAACGTTCTCTACCCCAATAGGTTAAACCTTGGTATAGGCCCTATGTTAAAAAAGAAACTAACATTTTGTTGAATATTGCTTAGTTTTAAATGTCCTACGTGGTATAACATTACTTTTTTGAGAAGTGGGGCAAGCTATATTATTTTAACTCACCTCATTATCTTTATTGTTACGAATACCACGAACTAAATCCGTCAAGTTCTTGTCAAACATACGCTCCAGATTTCCTTTGACTTTTCTCAGAGCCATGTCTAGAGTTCAAGATCCTCCCACAGTTACACTTTCAATCCTATCCTTAACTAAATAAAGTATAAACAACAAACTGTAACACATTTATTTTTCTCATTTTAATTCTTTCTAACGAATTTGCTAATACAGCAAAAATAATATGTTATTAATCCATAATATTATTATGATTAATATTGGATTACTTATGTCGAGGTCATGTGACGTTTACGTCTGTCAGATATTACCCGTACCGCACCTGTACTACGACAAGTGAAGAAAGTTGTTTTCAGTAATTTTGCTTGATTTTATTTTAGTGAAAATATTAGTTGCAAAAAACTAATGCTGCAACTAAAAATTAATATTTATAAAGCATATTAAGTACAATATGATTCTAATTTTGTTTAATATTCAAACGATATAGAATAGTTAAAATATTTTCTTCTTTAGCAAGTAGTTTTTTATTTAATGTTGGCTAATCTGATTCAAAGTGGAACTAGATTTAAATTAGAAATAATACAATTTTGTTCAAGGAGTACTCTTAAAACGCTTATTGATTATCAGTTAAATTTATTTTGGGAAAAAAAGTTTTCAATAACGATTCTTTTACTTTAGGGGTTAATACAGTTTCTTAAAAACGAAATACAGGCTTTTACTAATTTGTAAACAATGGCAACACAAAATAACTTTGCCCTAATTTGCACATTGTTATATTCTAAATTCAAATGTAATTTACAAAATTAAATAAGTATTTTGCGTTAAAGGGTATAAGTTTAGAGAGAATTTAATACATCAATAAAGCTATAATTAAATAATTGTGTTTTACAATGAACTGGAAATTAACAGAAGGCTCTGTAGCAACTATTATGAGGGGTGGGGTAGTGGATTATCCTTTAATGCAAATTTTGGGCACAAAGAAAATGGGTAATCAAGGAGCAAGTGAAAGGTATCGATTGTTGGTTTCAGATGGTCGGCATTGCAATAGTTTTGCAATGTTAGCTACTCAGTTAAATGAAAAAGTGGTATCAGGAGAGCTGTGTGATTATACTATTGTAAAAATAAACAAACATATAACTAGCATGATCAATAATGCTGGGAAAGGAGACAAACGTGTAATGATTATTATGGATTTGACTGTACTCATTCCTGGCTCACAAGTAAGATCACAAATAGGTAATCCAATTCCATATACAGAAGGAGCAAATAATCCCACTGATTTCATCCAGGAGTCTCAAAGATACAGAGTGAGATCTGAGAACCCAACTCATCAACCGGCAAGAAAAGAAATGTATAACAACGGTCAGATGTCTGTCACTGGCAGTGGAATGACTTCTTATCCTTTTGAAGGCATGAAAACTCAACCTTTGTCATCAGTGAATCCATACCACACATCTTTGACACTCAGGTCACGAGTTACATTGAAGACTCCCATAAAAACATGGAACAATACTAGGGGCAGTGGGAAGCTTTTCTCATTTTCACTAGTAGATGAAAGTGGAGAAATACGGGCAACAGGCTTCAACGAGCAAGTAGATCAGTTCTATGATATCCTGGAGGAAGGGAAGGTTTACTACATAAGCGAGTTCATTGTTAAACCAGCCAACAAGAGTTTTTCAAATATTAAACATGACTTCGAGATAACGTTGTCCAAATCGACCAGCATTGCACCATGTCATGACGAGAAAGACATTCCTTTCACCAGGTTTAATTTTTTGCTCATAAACACATTGTCAGAAGTTGATATTAATTCTATTGTTGATGTTATTGGTGTTTGTAAGAATGTTGGTGATGTTGTAATGTTTCACTTCAAAGACCACCAATAGGAACTAAAGAAACGTGAGATAACGTTGGTTGACCACTCTAATACTGCAGTAAACGTTACTCTGTGGGGTGAACAAGCAGAGCAGTTTGATGGCAGCCTGCAGCCAATAGTTCGCCATTAAAGGAGGTCGGATGACCGAGTTTAGAGGAGCCCGAAGCATTTCCCCAATGGCCACTAGTATTGTGCAGGTGAACCCAGATATAGTTGAAGCACAGAGACTCAGGGGATGGTTTGACAACTTCGGATCCAGGTTGAAGACCAAGAGCATCTCGACCCGTTGTGACTTGGTAGGGGAAGGTTTCAGCGGCAACTGGATGACATTACAGGAAGCTCGACATGCTCAGTTAGGTACTTCAGACAAACCCGACTATTTCACCTGCAAAGCTATGGTGACCATGATACGCTCAGAGAATGTCGTTTACAAAGCCTGCCCCAATGGAGACTGTAATAAAAAGGTGATTGACCTGGGAAACAATCTGTATAGGTGTGAAAAGTGTAATTGTGAGTACCCCAATTACCAGTACAGACTCCTGATAGGTGTGTGTTTGGCAGATTGGAGCACCAGCCTATGGGTCACCTGTTTTAATGATGTAGCTCAAGAAATTCTGGGTGCTACAGCTCAGGAAGTTGGGTTGTCCGAAAACAACAATCGGTTTTTGTACGAGTCATACTTCAGGAAACCACTTTTCAATAATTTTATTTTTAGATTGTGTGCCAAGACAGAAGCTTATAACGATGAGAAGAGATTGAAATTTACAATTGCTAAAGTGATGGCTGTAGATTTCAAGAAATATAGCAAATGTCTACTTGGAAGTATCAAAGCAATTTTAGGTCTTAAAATACATTGATAAATGTAGATTTAGCATTTGATGTTTACAAAAATAATATTTTTTTTATGTTTATTTGTTCAACAATTTACTGTTTATATTTTCAAGATTAGAGGATTGAAACTTTTGTTTTGATTTGTTATTAAATAAACTTTTAATAATATGTTTCAGTGTAGCTTTTAACAAACATTCAATTTTTTCTCGAATTTTTTTTTCTTAGTTAAATAACTATAAAGGACAACATATTATAATTTTATTTAATTGAGATATGAAGAGGCCTGCATTTCAATTCAAAATTATTGTATGGTACGCTATATTAATGACACTAATGGAGGTATAGAATGTAATCAGGATTTTTGTGGATAAGAAATGGTTAAAATTTTGTAGCAATAATTTGAAGGTTTAAATATAGGGTCCAATTTATTTCCTATGACTTATAGCCGTATTTTTTTTTTTTTTAGCAATGGCCCAATGTCTTAAGAGTTAGAAAAATAATTTTAAAAAAATCTAAGCTCTTTTTGGTAGATGAGGTATATAGTACCAGTATTAACATGAATTTTAACCCTTTTATTGTAAAATAACAATTTATTTTGCTTTTAAAGTCTATGGATCACATACTCAATATAAATGTTATAGGCACAATTTAAATTTGTTCAATATATGTTTTGCATAAAACACAATATTTGCATTCTTGGGCATTAGTGAATCGTGAATGCCATCAAGTCCAAAAAGATATTTTCTGAAAGGGTGTAGACAAAATTAAAAGTAGTGTCGATATACTAACACCTAGGTACTGCACTTTAATAATAATATAGTTAATAGACACTAATGAATTTGTCTAAAAATTATAAGTTTCTATAAACAGGCCTAAAATCCCGTTCTTTGTTGAGATGTTAGATATTTATATTTTTAAAAACACCTGAACATCACAAGGGTCATTATTACATGTAAATTCACAAAATTACTTGATGTTATTGGGGCTGTTCAGAGATATGTCTACGTGTTTAACCAATAGGAATAAGTTCACCATTATAATTTGAATATCTATCAAGATCTCTTATTGTCTTATATATAGAAGTGTGATAAGAATAAATAAGATTACTGTGAATAATATGTGCATTCTTTTCTTTCTTCTTGCTACTCATTTCTCTTATTTTGATTTTTTTTCTTTTAAGGATTTTCCTTGCAGACCTCATTTCATAATTTCCTCCTGAATTGGTTTTATAAAATTAAACCGGTTTAAGGACTGTTTACATATGATAAGTGTTTATCTGTTATTTATTAGTCAAAAACTTTACCTCGGTCAGAAGCATGTCTAAATACTGATTTAAGGTCTCAGGTTTGATTCCTGGCATGGGTGAAAAATGTATCATTAGTGAAATGTGGGTTTCCCCTTTCACAGTGCTGAATTAACGGCCCGGGTTGAATGTTATGTCTTTTTTAGATTTAAGTAAGTTTATAGGTTGTATGATGATATAATCATTCCATATTTTCCACTATCGGCTGGCTAGGCCTGTCATAATTTTATATGCCTATAATCTCTCTTAAGATGGATCAGTGATGCCGGAATCCAATCAGGAACCCTTAGATAAGTAGGCAGACACGCTACCAACAGATCTAAGATATCTGACAACTTGTGTATCTGTGTGAGTCATATTTCCCTAAACCTCATTACTATGCGCTTGCCGCTAGACTCTTGAATTAAATTGTGGCGCTCGAGCCCATTTAAGTTGGAAACCTCTATTTATACCATGTCTGGCTTGTACAATATAACAATATAACAGTTATATCAAAACTAAAATCATTCTTTACTGTTAAAAGTACCCTTATTTGTTTTGTAGGGTAGCAACTTACCTTGCAATATTCCATTATGGTAAAGTTTATAAGACATGGCCATAGTTTAATATGTCAAGGTTAGACTTCAACCTTTCATGGTAAGCGGCATGTTAAATGATTAATAATTTAACAATTGCTTGAATTTGTTTTAAACATTTTTTGCGCTAATTTTGGCTTATTATTTCAAGATTGCAGTGTTTATTTGATTATATACACCAGTGTAGTTAAACACACGACTCCACAACCCTATTCCCTTCTGCCCTGCTACTCTCAAATAAATAAAGTTTTTTTTTTAATTCTAAGACCCATCGATTGTAAGACGCACCTTAATATTTCAGTACACCAACAGAAAAAATAACTTTGATTTGAAGAAAATAAATAAAAATTGAACATTAATATATCCTATATTTAAGAACTATTTTATTACAAAATTCACTTTACTAACCAACAATAATAGTACCTTGTCTACCAGTAGATATGTTATTCATCTCTTCCTTCTGAATCATTTTCAGCCGATTCTTCTGAACCATCAGCTTCTAGCATCTGAATCAATATCAGAGTCTTCTCACATTCAGAGTCTGATTTGTCTGAGCCATCTTTATCTTGCTATCACATTATATATCGAGAGCATTGATGGAGAAATAACTGATTCTAAGATGCACCCTATTTTTAGACATTTTTAAATCGAAAAAAGTCTCATGATCAAAGAATCACGGGAATAAAAAAAGGGAAAACATCGAATCTGCATTGTTGTAAAAGCTATGACACAAAAAACTGGTTACCTCTCTAACTATATTGGTATACTCATTATTATTATTGTGTGGTTTTACAATATGTATATGTTTCTGTAAGAGGCACCTTTTTTTGTTGAATTCCTGTGTCACTTGGGCCTTCTACATCCTCCGCCCTAACTACTTAAACCTAGCACACACATCACCAAGCCCCCAGCTGTAACTTCATCACTGTGAATGAGGTAATCCATATTTCACCAACCATACATTGTTTGGGCTATGACAGGATTTGAACTTTGAACCTTTAGTTTAGTATGCAGAAATTCACCTGATTGGGCTAACATCATAAACACTTTAATTATAAATTATACCACTAAATTATACCTTTAAAGCATTTCTTGGTTATTTAAAAAAATTAAAATTAGTTACTTGCATATAACCTGAACAGGTAGTAAGCCACGGTGCTAAAATGTAAAAATAAAAATTGTTACTTGTTTAGTGTTGGTAACTAACAAGCAACAAATTCCATCAGAAGTTTTTGGCTCATTATGTTACTCCATTATTGAAAATTGTCCAGCTAGTCATGAAAGGTGGACCACACTGACAGACTGCAAACTCCGTCATACATTTTGTCCGAGCCTTTAAATAAATGTTTTTTTTTACTACTCCACTCTGGTCTAATCAAGTCAAATTTTGTGTTCATTCACAAAACCAAATATATATTACATTTGTGTGTGTATGATTTTTTTTTTCTTCCAAGTTAAATTTGTTTTAGAGCTTGAATACTGCTTATTGGGGTTTAGAACCAATTATAGGATGAACTTACAACCAGGCCCCAGACCAGTAATTTAACACTTAACTGAATGTATGAATGTTATAATGAATAGATTACAAGAAAGAATGTTAACATTAATATTTTCTATTATTCTATTATATTTCCTCTAATGTTTATAATGTCTTCCAGGATTCGTATTTGAGGGTAAGTTAAAAAAAAAAAAATCTGGTACACTTTAAATGGCACTGAAAATAACTAAATAACCTACTGACTGCGGTATGGCTCTAGCTTGTGTACGAAACTACAGTAGAACCAAGCAAAGTAAGCTTTCTACCTTTCAGCGTAAATTAAATGTACACTCGGTTTACCCTATAAAGTAGTAGTCTTACCTTGACAGAATACACTATGGTCTATTTTATGAGGCGCCATAATGGTACCATGTAAGGTAATCTTGGTACCTTTCATAGTTCTTATTTAACACGTGTTGGTGCGGCTATGATAGCAAAGTTTAAGGAGACTGCAACAATTATGTAATTGCTTTGATGCAGTTTGCTAAGAATTTTTTTTATGATTTTTGTGGGAACCACAGGACCTTACAAAAAAAATTATACATGGATTTTGAGTTTATTTATTTAATAGAATTTATTTTGAGAATATACAATTTATGTAGTCTTCAAACTAAAATACTATGTATAAAAATATCTCGGCAGCTCTAAAAGTGGAAAGAGAGTAGTACACCATAGAATTAAGGGGAAGTGGGGTGAGGGAGATGCAATAAAATATCAGTGTTTTTATAGCAAAAACATTTTTTTTCTCAAAATAAATCAAATAATGCCTAAATATAAACATAGTTTATTTTTCTTCACATGTTGATATCAACAGTTGTTGAATAACTGTCGAGGGTATCTTGGAATTTAATGACAATGTTTCCTCTTCATTTAAAAAGTTTGTCATCTAATACCGCTATGCTCATGACAGGTATTAAACAATTGTTGATATCACCATATGAAGAAAATTAATCTCTAAATTTCTACTGGAACATTTTTTTTTGCCATAAAATAGTTTTTCTTAAAAACTGCAAAAACACTGACCTTTTCTTGCATTCATTACATCCCCACCTTAAATAAGTTACACTTTTTTTTAACTTGTTACCTGTAAAACTTGAATTTGAAAGTTTTTTTTAGCACGAATGGTAACAAAGATTACTGTTGATTCTGCTTGCTTATGCAAACTATCGGCTCTATACGCCATGATTTTCCTGACAAGCTAACCAGGTGGGTGCTGATGCAGTGGTTATTATCTAGTTTGGCTATAAATAATTACCTAAGGACTGGAATATTGTTGAAGAGAACCTTAATTAGGCAAGGTAACTTGATTCAACTATATTAGTCTTCTCATGATCAGGATATATATTTATATGGTATGAAAATAGTATAAGTAATACGAAGGTAAGCCATCCTGTAAGTATATACACTTGAATAAAAAACCGACCCAGGCCATGGGTGGAAACAGTAATGGATGTAAGTAAAGATACACAAGTTATTATAAAAGTAGAGTGCAATTAAGTTTATTTCTGAATGAACATTAGTTGGCACTTTTATGGGTTTTTCCCACGCAATTCAAAACTTTCTGTTTCCCGGCTAAACATTTAAATTTTACTACAGTATATTAGTTTTCCAATAAACTTTGCAAGCGCAAAAATGGCATCACGGGCCACCAGTTGGAAACCCCCGAGCTTTAGTCACTGCTCTAATAATGTAAGTTTAAATTAGATATGGGGTGAATCCTGTATTTATCGAATTTGAATCTTGAACTTTCTTATGAATTTAAAATCCAAATTTGAATCTTTAAGAATGATAAATTTTTGATGGTAAAAAATACTTAAAATTTAATTTAAAAAAAGATTGCTTAAGGCTTGGTGTTACTGACAAATTACATTTTTTAGCCAAGTCTATTACACCTCAAACAACAAAAATTATACTTTATTAGGAAATTGATTTTATTAATACAATTTTGTCCTTTTTTTATGATTGTTGTTTTCATTACTAAAGTATACCTAATTACTTTTACAAATTTCTTAAAATTGTTAGATCAAATTATGGTCTTCATAATTTGAATCCATGGTCCTTTTTTGAGATTTTTACGAATCTCGAATCTCTCAAATACCATAATATTTGAGAATCTGAGCATCCCATCTCTATTAAAACAAATTATCAGTGGCTGGCCATTAAAAAAAATGTATTTTCTATGGAGAATATATTATACACCGAGAAAGTGGTGGGTGTATCACAAAGATTGAGGTAATACGGAAATATTAATAAGAGATTAAAATCTTCAAAGCTGTATTTCAAAGTGAAAACTTTAAACATTTCACTACCAATAATATAAGTTATTGAGCTAGCCATATTTTTAACACCGTTTGACTCTTTATTTTATTAATACTTTTAGAGGCCAAATTAAGGTCAGATATGTAATAAAGTTTTCCTACCATGATAATTAATTTAACAATTAATTTAAGTCATATAGAATTCTATACATTGTTCCCTGTGCTTCGCATCTGAAGTAGTGATGGGTCGCTCGTGAGCGAGAGATGAGAACAAGCAGCTTTAGGTTCTTGAGCAGATTGTTCAAGCCACTATTACGCAGTATGTCATCATCGGTCTAGACAATTGGCTAATTTAATTTGTACACACCAATCCCATTTTATTAGAGCAAAAATAAACATAGTTTTCTGTCTTACATATATTAAGGATAACACTTAGCTCAATTAATATAAATATCACACCTTAACAGTTAATCAGACACCTTAGCTCAGTTGGTAGTGCGTCTGTCTACTGAGCTGTACATTGGTCCAGGGTTCGATTCTCGGCAGTGCCGAAAAAATTATCATTGGTGAAATGCGGGTTTACCCTTTCACAGTGATGATTTAATGGCCGGAGATTGTATAATGTGCCCGTTTTAGTATTAAATTAGGTTATAAGGCATATGAAGTTAAGAGAGGCCTAGCAAGCCAGTAATGGAAAATACGACTAATAAAAAACTGACCAAGGCCACAGGCTGAAAACGGTAATGGATGTAAAGTTAACCTTGACGGTTAAAAAGAAATAAGTCAAAAATGTGATAGCTAAAATATAACTAAAACAATGAAATAGGTGTTGGCGTATCCACACACAAAACTCGTTCCGCAGTGGGAGTGGAAATGGGAATGACTCTCTCATGCTCCTAGCTCTACTGGAAGTTCTGAGAACAAGAGCTAAGCTCTTAAAGGGAACAAATCAAAAAAGTGAGCGATGTGACTAATTTGGGCGTGCCTGTGTATGCTAGATACTCCATTTAGCTGGTTCAACCCATCCTTAGTCTGAAGGCCTTTACAGCCTACTTGTATATTTACACTAATGGGGCAAGAAATGAGTAAGGTAAAATTTTGTGTACCCACCTTTATATGGAAAAAGAATGACCATTTATAAAAAAAACCAAGAACTTTGAAACACACTGCTGTGATTCATAAAACCTTGGTACACATCTTTGGAATTCATAAAACCGGCCTCAGTCACTGGCAAGCTCGACAAAGTTGATGTTTTGTTTTTAGGATGATATTTCCAAGACATTTTTCTGTTGTATGTTTTATTTACATTTTTTTCAAAAAGGTTGTTTTAATTTTCGACAGTAAATAAAAATCAATGTGTACAAATACCATGCATTAAAAGTGACAGAAAAATTTATAAGAAAGGTATACCTGGATGACACTGTAAAGTTATAATCTTTTATAGTTTTAAACATTAAAAACAATTAGAAATACTTGAATAAATTAATCGTATAAATTGCCCTAAGGTGTCCAGCAGCATTAAACTTCATATAACCTTTTATAAGAATTTTTTAAAACTAATAAAAACAAGGTCCTAGCAGAGCTAGCACAAATATTTATGAAAACAAATATAAATACATGTACAAGCAAGCCAATATGCATGCTACATAGGAAAAAAAAGACCAAAATTGAGATTTTGCTAAAGATTTAAAAAAATACACTACATATAGAAATGTTTGGTAAAAAATGTGATGTAATTTTGGAATAATTAAAGTAGAAATTATATAGCAAATCTACATATTTTATTTTTCAAAACTTTCAATGTGAATGATTGAGAAAATGAATTATATATTTAAATATAAGTATTTTTCTAAAATTTATTTAATTTTGTA
This sequence comes from Timema cristinae, assembly GCA_039000515.1. Lineage (NCBI taxonomy): Eukaryota > Metazoa > Arthropoda > Insecta > Phasmatodea > Timematidae > Timema > Timema cristinae. Next base: position 108,702,243 of record JBCFYV010000012.1, read on the forward strand.
CATAAAATAAAACATTAAAAAATGGATATTGTATGCAATATTCTTTATTCATTTACCCTCCTCATTAATAAACAATACATTCTTTCAAATATTTTCTCTCAACTCTCAACAATTTATCCCTACAGTCAATTTATATTTGAAAGCTTTTGAAATAATCATTTGAAAAGTGAATATTATTATGTTTTGAACTGGATTTATGTGAAAATTTACCAAAAATGATTTATTCAAACTACATCATTAATGGGTATGTATAAAAATTGATAAAAACTTTTATTGGCTAAAGGTATAGTAAACATTTCTAACAGACTCCCCCTCATAGGAGAATTAGTTTTTTATGCCCTTGCATTCACCCATACAAGACATCTGTTAGCAAAATAAAATAGATATATATTAAAGTTTATTCATAAAGCTTCTAAATTATATTTTTAAAATGTACCTAGACAAACTCAGGGCTAAAATCTCTCTGCCTATACATGTTTTTCAATACATATTAAGAAAAATAATCTTACAACTCGATGGAAGACTTAAATTTCTACTAAGCACCAAACGAATAACACAAAATTTGTTAAATAAAATAACAATAAAAACAACTATTTTAAGAAATAGCATTTTGGATAATTTAGTTTCATCTAAATATAAACACATGACATTTTTAGTTTGCATAAAGAAATATTCATTTACAATAAGATCATTTTAATTAATTGTTTAACTTAAAACTTTATTTCAGAAATTAAAAAAACAACTTTAAAATTAGATAAAAAATAGTCTATTTTTACAGTTAGTGCAACTACTATTTTTATATTTTATTGTTCAACCCTACTATTTGATAAACAAACTTCTGCAACAGTAGCTATAAAAATAATTAAAACCACTAATTAATCAATTCTATCAAATGAAAACATCAGTATTATTAAAATTATTTTTTAATCCATGTTTAGACAAAATTTACTCAGCCTTAAATAAACACACTACAACATTTTATGTTGGTTGAATTAAGTTTTTACATAATATTTTACATGGTAGTTTATTTTAGATAAAGTATTGATCACCTATAACATTTTATTTTTAAGTCTCATGTACATAACTCAATTTTTTCGCCTCATTGAATGTGCTCATCGTTGATGCCATTGAGCAAAATGTCCTCCTCGTTTCGTGTCACATTATTCCACTTGCGTTTGTGTTGGTCCAACCCGAATCCCTCGTCATAGTTCCCTTTAGCGATAAACAGCTGCTTGAAGTGTGGTAGGCAGTACGGCTTGCCTCCATTAAGTGTGTAAGTCTCCATCCTGTCAAAAGAAAGGCATACACTACTTTAACAAACTGCTTCACTCATAAGCGATAAACTTTGTATGGACTGGTCACAGTTTAGTCTTCATATGTGGTAAAATTTGTATCAAGTTGTCACAATTTAGTCTTCTATTATGTGGTAAAATTTGTATAGAGTGTGGTCACACTATAATCTTCTAATATGCGATAAACTTTGTATGGAGTGGTCAAAGTTTAAATTCTAATGTGTGGTAAACTTTGATATGGAGTGGTCAAGGTTTAATATTCTAATGTGTGTTAAACTTTATATGGAGTGGTCAAAGTTTAATATTCTAATGTGTGGTAAACTTTGTATGGAGTGGTCAAAGTTTAATATTCTATGTGTGGTAAACTTTTATGGAGTGGTCAAAGTTTAATATTCTAATGTGTGGTAAACTTTGTATGGAGTGGTCAAGGTTTAATATTCTAATGTGTGGTAAACTTTGTATGGAGTGGTCAAAGTTTAATATTCTAATGTGTGGTAAACTTTGTATGATGGTCAAAGTTTAATATTCTATTGTGTCGTAAACTTTAATGGAGTGGTCAAAGTTTAATATTCTATTGTGTGTAAACTTTGTATGGAGTGGTCAAAGTTTAATATTCTAATGTGTCGTAAACTTTGTATGGAGTGGTCAAAGTTTAATATTCTATTGTGTCGTAAACTTTATATGGAGTGGTCAAAGTTTAATATTCTAATGTGTGGTAAACTTTATATGGAGTGGTCAAAGTTTAATATTCTAATGTGTGGTAAACTTTAGTATGGAGTGGTCAAAGTTTAATATTCTAATGTGTGGTAAACTTTGTATGGAGTGGTCAAAGTTTAATATTCTATTGTGTGTAAACTTTTATGGAGTGGTCAAAGTTTAATATTCTAATGTGTGGTAAACTTTGTATGGAGTGGTCAAAGTTTAATATTCTAATGTTGGTAAAACTTTGTATGAAGTGGTCAAGGTTTAATATTCTAATGTGTCATAAACTTTGTATCAAGTGGTCACAATTTATTCTCTCAATACATGGATAACTTTGAATTGATCGGTTAAACTTGGTTGCCTGAAGTATTGTAAACTTTATATCATTTGGGCATAGCTTGGTGCTCTGATTGACAAATCTTATATAAAAATGAGTCATCTATTTGGTAGACTAATGAGCAATATTTTAAGAAGTTTATTTGTGATTTATGCGTTGTTATTGTCATTACATACCTAATATGCAGTTGCACTGCTGACACCTGAAGCACTGCTTATGAAATATCTTCCCTCCAGTCTCCACTTTTTCCAGAGGGTAAACACCTTTTCGCAGGATGAACAAAACTCAGCATAATTTGTCTGGATCTCCTACAACCATAAAAATATATTTACAAACAAGAACACCAAATATAGCGAGTCATCTTCCCCCACCACAATAGTGGAAAATATATTTTAAAACAAATAACAGAAGACATTTGAGAAATCCATACACCAGTATTTATATTTTTTCCTTGCCACATGTTACTGAATGACTGGGCTATCCAAATTCATTCACATTAATGATATAGAATATAATTTATAGGGAATGTACCCAAATGTACATGAGAATAGAATGACAAATCTTTTAGAATAAAACACCCTCTGTACACCTGGGGAGGATTTAAACCCAAATATGCCCGTAAATGGAAAATAAGACTAGATGACCAGTATTCTTGTGCAGTCAAAATCATTTCTCAACCCTTAACAGTAATTAGTTGATTACAATTTTATATACTTAAATAGGTCCTACAATAAAAAGTTATTGTTCTAGCATTTAAAACTTATATTTTTTACCATTGCGTCTTACTGCCTGTTTAGGTTATACACATATGTACTAATTACACTAATGAGTTAGAAGTGTGGAAGGTTAAATTCAAAGGAAGTGAAACCGCATTTGTGTGGAAGTAGACTTGAAAGTCATTCTAGCATTAGAAGTATACATACATTTACAATACAAATTTATCGTAAAGATTAATACAACAAATGAGCAACCCGCTTCGATGGCCGCATGGTTTAAGAATTAACTCTCGCAATTGATTTAGACTGCCAATGACAGGACGATCAGTTTGAATCCTGGCCGGGTGTACCAAGGTTAGTTTTTCCAAAATGGTTTTCAATTTTCCCTTCACACAAAAAATGAGGGTACACTCTTTAAATTCATATTTCCTAATCTCTAGCACATAAGAGTAATTAATACATAGGAGTATAACCTGAATAGATACCGAGACACGGTGGCCTAAAAAGTATAAAATGGTAAGAACCTTGATTTCATCTCTACCAAATATTCACTTCGCATGCATTCATATTTTTTCTACACCTTACATATATGGGCGTTTAATGCCTAACTAGATACTGGTAGCCTTGATGTGTCAGGTCAAGTTATGAACCAAGGGCATTCAAAAAAACACTAGAGCATTATTATTAGAAAAATACCCTCCCCACATAAGAAAAGGATGAAGCAGGATCCCCGCTCACTCAAAAGATTTTCTATGCCCACCTTTGGAATTTCTCTAGATGACTAATTTATATTCCTATTTGTCATATCTATACTCGCATATCTCTGGCAAGAGCTTACAGATACTGAACGAGCAAACATTGTATTTTTCAGCTTTTACAAACATGGCTCTAATTACCCTTGCACATGACCTGTTATTACGAACAAGGCTGGTCCTAGCCTTGCACCTGACAGGCTTTATCCATAAAATGCCAGATTTTTAACATGGATTTTATCTGTCAAGTTACCAAATAAGTAAGAAAACAACACGAATATATTCCTAAAATAATTGTATTGTATTTGGAAGAAGGTATAGGAAGGGTGGATAAAAACATATCAAAGTGATGAACACAATATGTTTTTTTACAATAAAAAGAACACAGTTCACACTTTATATTGCTGCCATTAGACAAGAGGTAATGATTGACTCTTAAAGAAATCAATCGCACCACCTGATCCCCCGACCTAGGTTTCATTCGATCAGAACTCACAATTCTATCTATTCCTAAAATAATTGTAATTTTAAACTTTGTACTTACCACATCAATAAAAAAAAAACAAATATATTATTAAAATTGTAATTTGAAAATTTGTAATAGGTAGATAATGATGAAAATCATCTATTTATAGAAAAAACAAAAACATCGAAACCAATTTTAACCAAATAATTGTTGAAATACAACTAAAAAATGAAAATACAGGATTAGAATTAGCTAAATAGGCTTAGATACGAAGCCAACTTAAATTATTGTGCTTAGGCTTATATTGTATATGATTTAATGATTGTTATATTTGTGGGATATCTTAAGAACTTAACTACACAAATGCTTCTATGATGCACATACAGATCTACAGCTTTCGAAAATGGATATTGCCGTAGTTTAACACCAATTGCTACATAAAGAGTTATACTTCCCCCCCTTCCCAATGACAAAATATTATGGATGTGAGAGACTCAGAAATATCTTGCTTGTAACAATAAATAAAAGATCTTTTAATCCTCTCAAAAATTGAGAATGAATCTTAAGAAATTGAGAAATTTGAAAAAAATAAAAAGCAAATAGCCTCCCCAAGAAATTTACAAACCAGAGATTTTATTCTTTATAGTAATAATGTAAAGACCTGAAAATAGGCCACACTTTTTCCCTCAAAACATTTTGCATTAAGAAATGTTTTGGTTATAGCTATTGTTTTTCAATGCCAAACTTCGACCTTATAAATTGTTACATTAACTTACAAATTTAAATTATTAATGGCATTTAAAATATGTATTAATTATGTTTTAAATGTTTGAATGAACTAAAAGATAATCCAAAGCAAGTGCCTGCCCAAATGTCATAAGAAACTTTAGCACTCAAAATAAACATATTATAGTATGTTAACTACATGATTTACATTTTTTGTGCTTTCAAAAAAAATTTGTCTCATTCTCGCGTCCTGATATTTTTCCGTATTAAGGTGCGGCGCCACAGCCACCGGACTGGACCTTACTTGACATGACTGGAGTCCAGTGTGATTTTCCACACAATGTTTATTTATGGTCTAGGCGCCACTGCGACCAGACTTGACCGGACTTGACATAATCTGCTGACCAGAGTCAGGTTGTGTATGGTCCCAATTGGAAAACTAACTTGAGTCTGTTTCCCCCACCACTCGTAACAAAACTATCTCCAGCACGTGAGCAATTGTTTACCTACCGTACGTCTACCATTTTCATATTTAAAATTTTATTTAAAGTACAAATTTAAAGTACTTACAATTATATTTAAAGTGTATCTATATTCTTCTTAAAAATAAGTTCTCGAATATTAAAATTTGATTTTATAAACCGTTCTAATATTAACAATTTAAAATGTCTTTGGAAGATCAACTTGTAGAGACAGTCCAAGAGCACAGTGTATTGTATGACACAAGTAACAAGAATTTTTGCAACGCCAGGATGAAACACAAAATTTGGGATGAAATAGCAGCTAGAGAGTGAAATATAATTTGTATAACTTACATATTTATTTCTATTTTGTACAGTAAAATAGTTTTTCATAAAAATTTGTAAAAAGGAATCATCATTTTACTTTGCTTGCTTTAGTAACATGCATAATCTGAACAATATAAATTACATCTTCTTGGTTATTTATTCCCTTATTTGGTATAAGCTTTGGTCTTCCACTATGATGATATGTTTATGTGATGTTACACCCTTATCAAATCTTATTTATAATAAAGATGATTAATTTAAATTCATACTATCGTAAAGTTTGTGAAATTTTTAAATGTTATTTGGAAGAAACTTTCTGTGGGATAATTTGGTTAGTCGAAAGTAGTTTTTAAACTGCTCATCTATCAAAGATTTTATTAACGTATGAAAAGCGCCTAACACATTTCTTTCTTCCACATAAGTATTTATCCATGTTCTCTTCCTTTTCGATAGCAGTAATGCACAACAATCCAAAACATATTCATATGAATCGGATTCAAAACTTAAATCCAATAACTTTTGCCCGGAATTCATATTATGCTGAGAGAAATACAGAATAAACTGATATGTTTTAGACTACACAGTCAACTCAAGTCTGTTCACTGTGGCGCATATCCGCATTAGTCCAGTCATGTCAAGTCAAGGCCAGTCCGGTGGTTGTGGCGCCCCTACCTTTAGCATCTTGATATCGCCTTAAATTAAAAATGTGGTTTTCGCATATCCCTAAGAACATGGATGCTTGGAATAAAGTTAATTTTTTTTTTCTAATAGCACCAACTTACCTTAGGTAGGCTGATGGAAGTATTAAACTTATAAACCAAACTTTTACCGGGCACACCACCTTTTCTTTGGGGTGGATAAAATTAAATATAGAGCATTCAAGTATAGTATAATTTTGATAGGAACAGCCTTTTAGAAAATACAAACACATATTTTTGAGGCCAAGATTGATAACTTACAATTTTATCAGTTTTATTTTATAGGCATTGATAATATATATTGGGACAGGTGTAGAATACATTAATTATAACTACCTGGGAGTAGACAAGGGTAGACTAGGGCCGGTTGTTGAAGGGGAGCCGATTGTTTTTCATATGATTCTTCTAAGACGTATAAATTTAATAATTTTAACCAACCACACTATTAATATGACATAGATCACTCAAAGTAAGATATTTATTAGATAATCAAAAAGGCTACATTGAATAAAAATCCATGTTGATATTATACTTAATTTATTGAAAGATTACAGGTAAAAACAGTTTATGTAGAAAATATTTTTTTAAATTATAAAAAGAAAAAAGAGAAAAACATTTTACAAACTATTTCCAATGATTAATTTGGCACTTTCATTTTTAACTTGTTAGCTTGGATGAACACGAGCTCATGTTTGTGCAGGGGGATTGGCTCTTTTTTATAACACTTTTTGATATATATGTATTTGGTGTTCGAGAGGCGTGCAATTAACTGGTGAATAAGTTTCCCTGCAAAAACAATCAAATGAGAAAACCCTTTGTAAAAGATTACTAATTAATTTCCAAGCAACAGCTGACTTTTAGTTGTAATAAAAGAAATGAAAGCTTGGAGATAGTACAATAATACACAGTTTTTTCGAGCCCTTAATTAAAACAGCTGAATTTATAATCCCTCTTTGATGTTAGTATACACTCAAATAAGATTTATCAAGAGGGTGATAAAATATTTAAAGTCAACGAGCAAAATTTTAACATGAATTACTAGGAGAAAGGCTATCACTCGCACTTTTGGTCACAATAAGACCTTATAATTGTTCCTTCTTGGACAATGTCTTCAAGGCTGTACTTAGCGAGGGGCGGTAAAGGAGTGTGTGCTGTGGTGTCCAAAACCACTTCCTTGAAAATATTAATGATTTATTTTTGTATTCCTTGTCAATACCTAATCTAATAACTTATCAGACTCTTATAAAATTCCTAGCACTTACGAGATTATGTTCAAAATTAACATGAACAGGAAAATTAAGTTGTGAAATTACACTGCACGCCTCTCATAGTACAACAAACTATTGACCTGGAGTTACAATACTGAGCAGTTAGCAGTTAATAGAGAAGCATTGAACCCAAAAGGCAGTCAAGAAGTACTCTAAGAGTACTACATACCATATTTAGTCTTTTAAGTACATTTCATACTTGATTCTATATTTGAAAAAAGTAAAAATTGCCGTTATTTGACCTTTACAAAACTTTTAGCTATAGTTTATTCCAGTCAATTGTGTTATCACTACCACAGTTGTGTTGAATACTAAAAAAAAAAGTATGGTAAATTGTGTATATTGTAAAGGTTGTAGTGATGTGAACTGTGGTGTTTGTAATGAATTGTTTGTATGGCATAAGGATAGAGTGTATTCTGTGAGGCTCTGCCAACACTTAAAAGAAAAATGCTAGTAAATATTTTTACAACAAATAGTAAGGATTAATAAAATTGCTAAGTAACCTAACAAAAACACACCAAGTGTTTATTTGTACTGGATAAGGTACAAACATATCAGTCTGGCTACTTGAAGGATCTTCTTTTTCCCCTTAAAAAACTCATTACATTTTTTTTTTACAATTAATAAAGTGTTTATTTTATCCATAAATCTGCACACATTATAATGTATGATTTTCCCTTAGAAGTGTAAGTCCCATGGCAATTCAAATATTAATGCTAATATTTAGTTATTTTGTAAAACCCATTAAATATTCAAAGATGTCGTACTCCAAAAATTGCATAAGTATTTACCGTATATATTTTAATTAGTGATGGTTCAAATCGACTTTTTCTTTAACCCTAATCCTGATTTTTATCATAATCCAAAAATTAGTATGCATGAAAAGCATAAGAAATTAACTTTTCCACAGTGGTTTGATTTTATTTCTCAATCTGTTGGCTGTTATAGAAAATAGAAATAGTAGCTAAATTATAACATTTTTTGCCATAATTTGAGTCAAACAGTAAATTAACTGTCTCGGTTTGGTTGTTAAGTTTGTTCTATTACTATGTTGGGCCAAACTCCTTATTGACTTCATAAACACTAAGAAAAATCTCAAAAATATATTTTTTTTGTTAAATCTTTAATATTAAATTATTTTTAATCTGGAATATCATATGAGTTTGAGGATTTGATGATTTGATTGAACCATTTATAATGTTGGTACATAATTAAAAAAAAGTGGGAGAGTTGGCAGATGTGCTATTGCAATGTTAAGGATACCACGAAAAAATACATTCCTGAATAATTGGTTGGTATGCCATATAAATGACATCTAGTCTTAAGTTCAAAGGCATTATTAATGTAAACTGTAGAAACTTAACCTCAATTTTCCATTACTGCTCACATGATTAATTATAAAACAGTGCAGAAAGTGTTGTAAAAACTGACACATTGACAAGACTACACTAACAACAGAGTCCTCTGATACAGTTTCTATTTTCATTGGTGCAATTTCATTAGTAATACTCCTTACAACGCCGTAGAACATACACGCAACATCAACAAAGCTAGCATTTCTACAAGTTCTATTCTTCAATATTGATTGTAAAGTATTTTTAAAAGACTGCACAAACCTCAACCCTGCTCAGTGATCAGTTTAAACATTCTAACTCCACACATTAATACAATGTACACAAGTAAAAAATGAATTTGATTTCTAGAATGAGCTCTTCTCATACAAACTTCTCTAAACTAAATTACAGCAACAATATCTAACATTTCATAATAAAGTCACCCTTGACACACATCAATGACCTACTGTGTGTGTACACTATAATTTATTGAAGTTTAGGTCTCCAATCTATAACATATTTCTGAACATATTCTTAAATTGCACACTTTTGTCCAATTTAATAAATATCCCTAAAAATACACTCAGTAGCCCAAAACATGAAAAATCATTGATAATCAACATTCTATTTGGTTCTGGATTATAAAGTTAAGGACACATTTCTGCATATTACCTTACCTTTGAAATTGAAATTTTACTAAAACATAATATTAGAAAGTAGTGATGCACAAAACTATTTAGTAAGTGATGTTCTACCACATTAAGCCAATATTTAAAATAATTAAATATTAAATACATTAAATATGCATTTTAGATTCTAAATCTTTTTTCTAATTTTAACAGTTTAGTTTGGTATTTACTTAAAGTAACATTTTTCTAAACACTTTTCAGTAGTCATTTTTAATTGTTTTAAATGATTATCTGTATAAAGATACATTTAAAATTATGCAATTAAGCTGAAAATACAACTTTATACAAATTCAAAATTAGTATACAGGTTTCACGTTTTACGCATTTGAGTGTATCTTTGAGGGTTGAGCTCTTACATTCAAATTATTTTAAATCTTTAGCAAATAAGTTGGTTTTATTTTCTAAAATCTGAGTCATACAGATCAAAAATAATTCAAAAGAAAAATTACAACAGAAAATAATGAAACCTGGCTTGTTACACAAAAAATGGGGGGTTGAAATCTGTTTTGACCATAAGAAAGAACAAATTTATCGAAAAATATGTAGATTAAAAGACATGTATGTTCCTAGGTTAAAATATGACACATGGAATATGAAATATAATCGATTTACATTCATTTAACAAAATCATGACAGTGACATGGAACACTATGTATAGACATTTGAAATTACAAATTATTGACAACAGAAAACAATTTTATTGTACAAGAATAAAGCTGTTGTGTATTATTACTCTAAGAAAAGTATGCAAATGTTATATTAAAATGATAAAAATTCAGTATTTTTAAGTGGGAAAGATAATTCAGTGTTTTTAATTAGAGTATTTCCTCTATCTGATGTTTTAATGTAGGAAAACCTAAGAGTGAATTATTTTACTCATAATGTACAAGAGATAGGATTAGGAAGAAATGAGAAGAGAAAAACTGCATAATATAGTTTCAGAGGTGAAAAGAGGATTGTAGTCAGCACTTTACACTGGTGCCACTGGACAAAAACTAGGGGTTTTGTTCTAATGAAATTCTTCAAGAAGCTGTTTAAAATATGCCACAAAACTTCATAAGAGTGGGTGGGAGAAAGTGAATGTGAGGTAAAGAAATAAAGGATAAACATGTAAGAACAAATATTAAATCCTTTTGATTTATATATTGTTATCCCTCATTATTGTACACTCTGTTTAACCTGAAGGGTGGTAGTCTTACCTTTATGGTTTACACTATAGGCTGGTCTAATAAGCCACAGCGCAATCATCCAAGGTAAGCTTGCTACCTTAAGGGCGTATCAAAAGTACTTTCGTACATGTATAAAAATATTTTCCTATACAGTTAGCAAAAAGAACTCACTGTGCTTGCCAGCCAAATCAATGTTGTAAGCTACATATTCTGACATAAGACTTATTTTCCATCAACTTTTGATTGGTAATAAGTCCAGTTTAACACCTAAAACAACTTTGTATTGGAAGGGGCATTAAGAGTGTAACTAACAACAAAGTTGTTTGAAGTAAGAGGTAAAGCTAGCATTCGTACTTTGGTGATTCTGGAAAATAAATTATTGAAATAAACAAATAAATCTTATTATAAACTAGTTTTATCTACCACAGGCAGCTTAATCAAGTTCCGAGACTATGGTATGTGTGTCAGTGAAAGTGTTTTTAAAATGGGGTTGAGTGCTTATCAGTGTCTTATTTAAACTATTTCCACTCTATTACCACTCAGGTAAGTGTGCTGGATATCCTCCCTACTTCTAAACCACGATTTAGTTTAGTGGACTATTCCAAATTACAACACAGTTGCCACTAAATATCGGTTTTGAAATAATAAACCTACAAAATGATCCAAGGAATGAAATAATGTCTAAAAAAATCTGAGTAACACATAATAAACTTTGAAATATATGTAGCAAAAATTAATAATGGTTGTTAACTCATTGAATTAGTAATTTACTAACAGCAGCTTTATTCAATTAAGGGTGTTAACATACACACCCACCTACAATAAACTTTTTAAAATATAATAGAAGTGTAAACATTAACACTAGTAATTTAAATAAGAAAACATTAACTATTCTACATTAGCTATAATATATGCAAATATACTTCCAAAAAGTATGTATTTTAAAAACTGCAAGTCGCCCTATAATTTGTCCAACAAAAATCAGAAATTCTCAGTCTACTCGTTTTATTGGTGATAATTTTTCTCTCTCTCTTTCTTGGTAAAGGTATTTATACTTCTTGGTGTTATCACATTTCTTCTTTCTTAAGTTTTTCTCTATTTCATTGCCTTCTTGCCACGAACATTACTAGAAAAACCGAAATAGAAATATACTCAACCATCTATACACAATACAAAGTAAGTGTGCCGAGTTTTTCACATTTAACATCCATGCATATTAATAATGCACTAGGGGTGTTATGCGAGAACAAATATGGTGTTAGGATTAGTGTTTGATAATAGTACTGTTATGACTTGTTAATACAACACTCCAAGTAATCCTAAATTGTACAATGTATCCACGAAAGAAAAAATAACTATTTTAAATTCATGACTTGCGTTTTAATTTTGCACTATGTCCTGCTATCCACATCTAATCATACTAAAGGGGTGAAGATTAGGAATGAAAGATTAAGAGGAAATGCACTCATATTTACGTAGCAGATAAATAAGAAACCACTGAGAGGAATAAAAAAAACTATTTGTACACCTAGTAAAAATTAGAATCCTGATCTCTTTAGCACAGAAAAAGCGATTAAACTAGCTTTACACTTGGTCAGTGCACCCACTGATACTCATTGCGTGTGTTGACATTTACACTGTGCAGCAAACAAAATGGAGTGTAAAACACATGGTGTGAGCGATTGAGGGAGTAGCAAACCACAGTCAGACATCATGACCCAACTACAGTTGCCGAGTATTTAATAGACAAATTTTGTTATGAGCTGTAGAAATCTAGCAGTTTGCATTGCAATTTGTAAATAAGATCAAATATAGGCAAGATATCTCTAGACCAATTTACTTAGAAAATTTTAAATATTTTACAAAATCGTCCGTAATAAAATATAAATCAAAACGTGGCTGCAAAGATTCCTGCAGATTCTTAGCATGGCAGTATGGAATCCCAGCAACCTGTTTAGTACTGTATCCCTTGAAATATTCATAAAGCTCTAAAGTGTCTTTCCATTATTGAATCCAGTGTGAGTTTTTTATTTAATTTATCACTCACTTACCCTACTTTTAAAAATGTATTTGGCGTTGTTAGCTAAGGCACTAGTCATGTTGAGTTCAACTGCCGAGGATGGGGAGATCGAGGTTCAAATCTCAGTCGGGTGAACTGGGGGTGGTTTTTCCTAAATGGTTTTCCACTCTCCTTTCAAGCAAATGTGGGTTCACTTCCTCTAAATTCAACCTTCCCAATTCCTAATCCATTATTTTAATTAGTACTTAAGCATATAACCCAAACGGGTAGTAAGACGCGGTGCTAAAAAACTAAAAAAACAAGGTATTGATGTCAAACACTAGCCCTAAATTCAAGGCCACAGTCGTTCTAACATACCATCCAAAGTAATAAACAAGTTCCAACAGACTTTTCTTTCTAGGTAGTACAACTCAAATGTTTCAGGCATTCACAATAACATGCATTTAAACACACACAAACCAAATAAAGGTTGAAAGGTTTCCATTCTCAAAAGTAGTTTCACAAGGGATTCCAAACTAATCAGTTAATTATGTCAACATTGTCAGCCATATGAAGCAAGTACAGGTACTTCTCTCAAGATGCAGGAGGATAAAACCATGCCCATCTTCATTCTTCAGTTGCAAACGTGCGGAGCCCAAGATAAAGTGGCTCCCATCAACCCAGCATGCGTCGAGACTTAAGTATGTTATTCTTCTTTCTTCCAAATATTATTATATGCTAAGTAGCATCCGTGCAATGTTAAAACTAACTACGTTTTCAAGAAGTAGAACTCATATTTTTAAAATGCCACAAAATGTTTACACACACGCACCACACACAAAAAATAAAATAAAGACAAAGAGTTTCAAAACTGTTTCACTTTTATTTGGCCTTCATTTAAAAATGGAATAACTAAAAAACAAACATAAATCGTAATTTGAAATCATCTGTAGCAGTGGCGCTTATCTTGGGGTAGAGCTATCGTGGTTACAAAACTTGTAAAAATGGTGGGTAGGGGGCAAAGGGTAGAGGAACACCATTTAAATAGAGTTTCAAGATTGTTTATGTCCTAATAAAGTATCTGGAAGCGGGGGTAGAAGAGCCATTAGATACCCCTTGCCTCCTAAGTTTCTTTGGAGATGTATTTTTGGAATTAGGCACTATTTATTTGCAGGACCCATGGCTTGTTGTTATCAAAGAGTTGTATTTTACAAAAAATAGGTTAAATTAAAATCTAATGTAAGCACAATAATAAAGTGTTTATTATTTTAATATTATTTGACCAAGTTACTACATCGGCAAACAGAATGTATGTGGTTGAAAGTTTTGAACAAACTACAACCCATATAAAATCTGCACAAGAAAAATAAAAGCAGCCAAATATTTAAGTTTGTTTTGTTAGATAGACTAAAAAAAAAATATGTATAATTTAAAGAGGTGTCTGGTCGAGTCATAAAGTTAATGTGTTGTGTTGAGAATTTAGTGATTATTCAGTAATATTATAACTAGAGAGGGTCAAATCCTTTCTTTCTTGAATCCAAATCTTAAAATTTTATTAGAATCTTGAAATCAAAATTGATTCCTTAAATCTTTTAAAATTTACAATTTTGGTTAAAGATAAGATATTTTAAATTTAATTTAAAAAAGAGGTTGTTTAAGGCTTGGCGTCACTGATGAATTATATGTTTGTCATGTCCATTAAGTCATAAACAACAAAGAGAACATATTTTTTATTTTTTTAGCAACTTTTTTACTACCAATTTAGGTTATACGCTTATGTACCAATTGCACTCATGTTTAGGTACTAGGAAGGGTATATTTAGATGAAATGTACCCACATTTGCATGGAGAGTGTAAAACCATTTTGGAAAAAACACCTCTGTACACCCGACCAAGATTCAAATCTCCATCTCCCTGTAGGCAGTCTAATCCATATAGTGCGAGAGTTGCGCCTAAGACCAAGCGGTCACCTAAGTGGGTAACACTTCATTAGTAAATTAATATAATTTTGTCCTTTGTGATTTTGTTACTCTCCCAACTACACAAGTACTATTTAATTCCTTTTACCAATCGCTTGAAACTGTTATTTGAATTCAAGTCTTTATAGTTATATTCAAGATACTTTTTTGAAATTTTTATGAATCTTGACTACCGGTACCATGAGATTTGAGCATCTCTAGTTGTAGTATATTTATTGAGTTTGACTTAAGTTTAAACTTATGATGATTAGATGGTTGTCAATTTTGATGATTTATAAATCGTTTAGTGAAAAAAAATTAATTCCTAGCATAGGCATATAATATTGTTTGGTTTTTTATGTTTTGAGGATATATTAATTAAGAACTACCAGCAGTCAGAGCTATGTCAAATAGCTTTACGCATGATTCGATTTATTAAATGAAAACGTCCGTCTATTGTAATTCAATGATCAAGTCATTTTTTCAAATAAACCGAATCATTATATGCGACAAACATCATGTTACGTTGAACAAACTGATTTAAGAAATAGAAAATAGGAAACTTAAGAAAAGCTTCAACATTTTAAATCTGAACATGAATCTTGTTAAGATTTGCATTCAAATAAGAAATTCTGAATTTTAATGGTTTGTTATATTGGAAGAAGAAATTTCAAATATGATAAAATTCTTTCTACTATTAAGATTATCTTTAAGGAAAACCTCTTTTCACTTTCCTGTGTTTGTCCTTTATGTTTTCCCTTTATATACTTTCTAGCTAAGTGTCCTATCATTATTTACCAATTTACTTTATCTCCCCTTTTTATCCTTTAGTTCCCTCTTTTAGGAAGTTGCCTTGCGCATTTCACACTCCATCCTAATGAGTTCCGATGGAATTAAACTAGGTTGGGGGATTGGGCGTTAAGAATCGATTTCATTCATGAATTGTCATTACATCTTTATCCTGTGGCAGCAATGTCTTTACATTGTAAAAGCAAAATTTTGTTTGTTCCCTTTTATGTGTTTATATCCATCTTTACTATAGCTTCTTCATCCCCTAAGATTATCAAATTCGAGATTTTAAATCTAAATAGAACTCAAATTTGTATTCAATGAGAAATATTTCAAAATTCTATCTTAAAGAATGATTTAACTTAATAAAGAATTTATCATCGACCCATTCTTTGACTTTATCATATAAACTTCCAAATATCGTAATATTTAAAACCTAGTCATTATTTGGACAAAGGCCATTTATCAGCTTTTTTTTAAATTGGACTCAAAAAATGGCAATTTAGCCTAATATTCGATTTAGATGTGGTAACATTTCATTATAAAAATATTTGATTCAGGTTAGAATATAGTTAATAAGCAAAGATTCGGATTCAGTTCGAAAATTAAAAATCTTGGATCCTCAAACTTAAGGATTTTATTTGGCAAAGAAACAAACGAGAGTATTATTGGATGCAAATTAATTACATTACACATGAACATAAACATCAAGGTACAGTTCTAAAAAAAAATTATAATCACAGAAGTAGAATTATTTTCTACAGACTAAACAATTTGTGCATCAAGGTTGGTTAACGGCACATAAGCAATCATAAAACAAGAACAACAACAAATATGCATAGTAACAATTTTACCAACGAGGATGCTAAATACGTCATTTTAAAGAGGGGGCTAATAAAGTCATAGCTGTCAGCCAGAGTAGACTTAGATAGCTCAACATGTTCCATAATAGATTGACCAATTAAAATTTGGTACATTGCTCACATTTAATTTTAATATCAGTTTTGCTAAACGCCTTTAATGGCATTCAATTTAGTTTTCTAGGTAGAACAGAGTTCTAAAATATAATTGGATTATAATGCAGTGTGTTGGGATGGTTTTTTAAACTATGTTTTACTATCCCTGCAGATTATCCACAGTTAGCTATAAAATTGATTAAGAAGGTAAAGAAAGTTTAAAATAAATGTACCCGCAGGAATGGAGGAGATGGAAAACCATTTAAGAGAAACCACCTTCAACTACACTCTGCACAGATTTGAGCACCGCCTTTCTCGTAATTATTTAACTAGACTAGCCAAGTTTGACTTTCAGTTTGTGTGTCCATGAATGCAGGTACTCTGGCAGAATTGTATTAGGGACGACTTTTATAAATAATCATCTTTGTTCAAGTCAATGAAAAGAGGTGTAATAGGGGTTAAGGATAAATCTTTCCTCTAGGTTTAAGTTAACCCAAGTTAAAACACATATATGAATGTATGGTCTTGAGTAACACCTTAGCTCAGTCTGTAGCAAGTCTGTCTACTGAGCTAAGGGTCCCCCGAGATCAATTCCAGCATAGCCGAAAAATGTATCATTGATGAACTGTGGGCTACCCTTTCACGGTGATGGATTAATGGCCGGGGACTGGATGTTGTGCCTGTACTGGTTTGAAATTAGATTATAAGGGATATGAAGCTATGACTGACTTAACAAGCCAGTAGTGGAAAATATATGGCGTGAATAAAATACTAACCCAGGCTACAGGCTGGAAATAGTAATGGATGTAAAAAAATTCTTTTGATTAAGCAAACCATTCATCACACACATCATGATGAGAAAAATGAACATCAGTTAATGTCATAATATATGTGGCACTAACAACTTTGTAAAAAGCATCCCCATTGCAACAACATTTTGTTTCTTACTGAGCATGCACAAAAAACTACATTTTCAAATCAAGATCACAGATTTCCAAAATATCGCATATGTAAAGACTAGTATGATATAACCAATCCATTAACATTGAATATCTACATCCCACCATCCTAGCAAACTTTTAGAAACAGGACACACATGCTGGTGGGCTAGACAAACCAAGGCTCTCAACATGATTTTACATTGTTCATCTCTTTTGGATGTACTTGTCTCTATAGATAAAATGTCTTTGTGCAATCAAAATTTTGCCGGGAAGGTTTTCACAAAAGTATGAAAATGGAAAAAACAGATGGTGAGTTTCCCCTTTCACACTGATGAATTAATGGCTGAGAGCTGGTGTTGAGTCTGTCCTAGATTTAAGTTAGTTTATAAGCCGTGTGCTAATAAATTCAGTCAGTTTAAAAAAAAAAGCACATTAAATTTAATTAAAATATAAAAATAATGTTGCTTAAGGCCAAGAATACAATAAAACAAAAATATCTCACAGAGTTTGAGTCAAATGCCTTAAGAAATTACTTCCAACTCAAATAAACTATTTTGCAATATTAATTTTAACAAAAAAAGTTTGTGGAGAATGGTTTAAAAACCAAGAAAATGGTAACAATTTCCTTAAGAAGGAAGACTATTTGATTCAAAGATTTGATGCAATATGAAATTTAAACATATTTTAATAAATAAAGCAATTAAAACCTCTTATTACAAGATAAAATAGTTCAACTCACCACAAATCTATTCACTTTGGGCCGGGGCTTTTCCTTGGGTTGTTGTGTTTCACTTTTCATCGACTCGAACCTGGCTCTTAAAGACTTTGTTGTGTCAATGCTCGCCTGTTGACAAAATTAACATTACATTGTTGATAATCAATGGGTTCAACCATTCAGCATAGTTTTATTACATGTGTCAAGAATATTAGAAAAAAGGAAGAAAAAATGATCCTCACAGCTTGTTTAAATCAACAGTCAAAGCATCATGTAGCCTGAACAGGTAGTAAGTTGCGACAAAAAAAAAAACCAACCAATAATTGAAAGCAGTCGATTATAAGGTCTATACACCTACAATAAAACTTTGTGTCCATAAGTCCATATATAAAACAAAGCCCTCACCTTAGTTTTTTAAGCAGAAGAGAGCAACACACTGACTGAACAGTTAACCTCAAACCGTAAACTAATTAATGTTCTACTTTTTCTGCTTAAGAAGGGACCTGATTGTGTCCCATAAATTACTTCAATGTGCTGTGTTTAAAAGTCGAACTTTTTGGATACACAAGTATTTATGATAACTGTGTAGGCCTGGCTTTTCTATTATTTTACAACAATTATCGAATCCTAACGTTACTTTCTTTGCCAGTGTATTCAAATAGAATGTAAATGTGTTGATCATATTTATCCAATAATAGTTTTCTAAAAATAATCTATCCAATTATAGTTTTCTAAAAATAATTGAAAAATTAAATAAAAATTAATTTGATGAAATATTTAATAATAATAATTGGAAGACAGTGGTTATGTATCAATTTGTGTTAACTAAGAATTGTTTGTTCAAATATTGCTTTTACTGTGATGAGAACAAGTTCAAAGTTCACAATGCTACCAGTGATAAATTGTACTGGGAAGTCGCATAAGAAGAGAGAGAGAGAGCAATAATAGGATGAAACATAAGTAAAAGCAATGGATGGTGTGGCAAATTTTCTTTAAAGGCACTTCACTAAATCTTGATCCAGTGATAGCAGTGTAGAGTGTGAAATGTTCTTCACTGCAAAATTAATGTTGTTTCTCCCTTTACTCGTGTTAACTGATTCGAAAAATGAAGATATTAACGAAGAAAAAGTGTGGCCAAATGGCTATTTTAAATAATTATACATTAAAACGAGGATATAAGGTCAATGTCTACAGACTTACCAGAAACTTATGAAAGTTTTGAGGTACCTACATCAGTCCCCTTCTTTTACTGACTGTTGTGTTTTTATTGTGAACTTGCCCTTGCCCTTCTATCCTCTTTTAAATGTCAGTTTCAAATGAAGATATAATATAATTTAGCCAATGTAATGTATGTGATGTGAGCATTTTACGAGGAAATATGTACCTGTTCAATGTGATCTCCATCCAGGCCATTTTTGTTGTTGTTGTTGTTGCTCCGTCACCAGGGCCGCATTCGCCTTGTTCTCCTTCTCCTCCCAGCGTTCAAACTTGGCTCTGAGCACCTTCGCTCGTGCAGCATTCTGGGACTGAAACAAATCCCACCATAGGTTTGAAATGAATATTTAAGAACAACAAGTTTCTTGTCATGCTATTGTCACTAAGGTCTGGTATTGTCCATTCAAGGTGTATTACCTTTTTTTTTTTTTTTACAGCCGAAAAATATTTTGTAGATAAAAGTATGCAGGGAAAATACTGCAAGAGAAACCTAAAAAGAGATGGGATTGAGCAAATAACAAAAGTATGCAAGTGAGAAGAAAAGACTGGAAATTGTTAAAGGAAGAAGAATGGTGGAAGTAGAGAAAGATGGAGGCATTTTGATAAAGTGTACGGCCACAGCCTGGAAAACGTTGATGTGATGTTGATGATAATGATGAGATGATGATGATGAACAAATAACAAAAGATTCACCCACTTTACAAATGTATTTCATCACTTTGACAAGTTATGTAAATCAGTTCTACTTTTTAACTATTATAAAAAGTCAAAACTAATGTGATCTAATTGTAGCCACACAGCAAATGTAGGATGGATATTGCCAGTCACTTTGATAAATATATAAACACCATAAGTCAGTGCAATTATTGTATTTAATTACGATATTACATGTGGTCTATGTGCTACTCTCCCAGTAGACTAGACTGCAGATAATGGGGAGATCGAAGTTGGTCGGGTGTACTCAGGGTGGTTTTGTTTAATCAAAATCGTTTTCCATTCTCCCTCCATGCAATGCGGGTACACTTCCATTAAATATAACCTCCTAATCCCTAAAACCATTGGCATAATTAGTACATAAGCATATAACCCAAACGACAAATCAGTAGTAAAACACAATGCTAAATATATATATCAGTAGCCACGCTCAAACTTCACACTTTCTAAGTTTCAATAAAACATTTTGCAACAGAGCTACTTTGTTAAATATGATTTTACATAACATTTAACATTATAATATTTTATAGAAAATACTGTTGTACCCATTTCTATGCATACCGGTTTCCCCTGCAAGGGTGTGGGCTGGAAATAAAGCCCATCCTCTTATTTTTCTAGCAGGTACTACTGGCTCAATCTCTATTGGATACATTTATTTCTTTGTTCTGTAGCAACATTGGAGGGCAAGGGGGTATTTTACTGCCTGTGATGAGACAAACAAGTTGGGAAGCTTGTGAGTCAATGTGCTCTGTCTAGCAACAGTGTGTGTTGTGTGTGTGTGTGTGAGAGAGAGAGAGAGAGAGAAGAGAGAGAGAGAGAGAGAGAGAGAGAAAATATATTATACTCTACCAATTTTGGGGCATAGAAATGGAGGAGGAAGTAACTTGCCAAGGTCAACTATTTATGAGCATCAGCCTTCCTGTTGTTGCAACCTAACAAAGAGTAGAGATTACAGGGGTGTTAAACAAAGAACCTTTAAGAGGTGTCAATTCTAGGGAATGTTAAAGGGTCTTTAAACACAGAGGGGTTTCATACCAAAATAATAATCAAGGGGTTTCAAACCTATATAGCCTTTAAGCGGTTTTAAACCTAAAGAATATTTAAGTTGTTTTAAACTTTTAAGAGGTGTTAAAATAGAAAACATTTAAGATTTTAGAAGACATTAAGAAAGTGTAAAAAAATATATTTTATTTTGCACATTTCTATTAGGTAGTTAAATATAAACCACCATTTTCAAAAGAGATTAACTAATAAATATGATATATTAAAATTAATTATTCACTTTGTATTATTCATTATTTGTTAAAAATTTAGCTATTTGTTTCAATATAAAATGCTATTCGCACCCCTATTTATGTAATGTTTTTATACAAAATGAGACTAAAGAGTTGTTACCCACCTGCTTGAGGAACTCATCCTCAATCTTGTCAGATGCACGGACAAGGTTTGGGTTGATGGTCTCCTCCTCATCTTCCTCTTCTTCCTCATCCTCTGTTTCACTCTCCTCTTCAGAGCTCTCAGACTCATGGGTGTAGTCTGGAGGAGGGGTAAATCTCTTTAAGGGTTTGGGGCCTAAGAAATAAAGAAGGAAAACATGTGTAGCATTCCTACTGTGTCTGACCAAAATACAAGCATACATTCAGTTTGACATATAAAATATTAGATTTACCAGATCCAAGGTTGGCCAGACCTGCCCAGATCCGAGGTTGGCCAGATCTGGGATTCTCAGACCTGATAAGGACTGGTCAATCTCAGATCTGGTAAATCTCATATACAGCGTTTTTCCAAATAGGTACATAATTAGCAGTATTCGGAGGTAAGTAGATGGATAGATAAGACAAGCAGAAAGTTTTTTTTCTGCCTTCAAGAATTGCAATATGTGTAGTTGTATTTAAGAAAGAACAGTGCAAGAATATTAAGCTAGAGAGAAAGTTAGCCAACTAATCTATTTTACCCCTTGGGAAGCTCTAATTAAATGTAAAGACCACTGCACCTCCATAAAACTAGACTAGGTCCATATTATTTATATTACGTCTTCTGACCCCTTAGAGCATGTTTTGTTTATGCTTATTGGAAGACAGACCAGGAAAAGGGATGGCATGGGAATGAAGTGTTTTAGAAGCATGCATGTCACACGGAGAAACAGGATTAGGAATGAAATCGTCAGGGAAAGAGTTGGGATATAGGTAATACAAGAGATGGTAAAGGAAACAACGCTGAGATGGTATGGTCATGTAACGAGGATGGAACAGGAAGGAATCTCAAAGAGAATGATAGCGATGAAGTATTAAGGAAAAGACTGCACGGGAGATCAAGAAAGAGATGGGAGGAGCAGATAACAGACAGTGTACAAGTGAGAAGAGAGAAATGGACGTGAATTAATGAGGGGGAGTGGTGGAAAGAAAGAGGAAGATGAGACATTTTACTAATGACACGGCCACAGAATGGAAACCGATGATGAGTAGATTGATGTGCATTTAGAGTTTTTTTTAGAGATGGATCGAATCTACAACTAACTTACGAATTCGAATCTACATTTTACCTTTGAAACCCAAATAAAAATCCGAAATTTAGAAAAAAATTACAAACATAAGAGAAAATATAAATAGTTTATAATAAAAAATAAAAGATCTAAATAGTAACTAAATGTTAACATTCTTTCTTGTAATCCATTCATTGTAAGATTCATAATAACTGGTTTGAGGCTTGGTTGTTATGTTTACCCTAAATTTATAAATGGTTTTGAATTACTATTAAGCAGTATTAGAGCTGTAAAATAAATTTCAATTGGAAAAAAAAAAAATGTTAGTCTTGACTCTTTAATATCCTCGAATCTTGAATATCTTATATTATTTTAAATAATTTGAATGACTTACTCAACAACCCTCTATCACGGTTTTACCTTCAGGCATGTCCTCTTTCGTGGCATTCTCCTCAAGTTGTCTGAAGAGGGACAGCATCTTACTGGTGGTATGACTGCGAACCACCTCCTCTTCATCCTGCTGTTTGTCTTCGCACCGCACTACAGTAGGGTCACGATATATCTCTTGATCTGGGACCTCTGCCTGGTAAACACAACAACCAAATATAATGAGGAAAAACACCTTTGATCATCATTTGCAATAATACTCAAATAATTAGCAAAAAAAAAAAAAATGCACAGCCCTGAGATTTAGGCACAGTGACAATATTTTCAAATTTAGGACATGCAATGATTCAAAATCATTACTCAGCCTACAGAATGATATATATGTGAATTAAAAATAAAGCGTGAGAAAGCTCAAAAAGTTAAATTCAATTCTATCTCTATGGTGTAATGAAATACACAAAAGTCCAAAACTCAGCCTATCCCACTATAAAATGAATTCACAAAACCTATCAGTTGTATTTGTTTTATCTAGATTTTTTTTTCTTTCATAATCGAGACTGGAAAAAAAAGTGCTTCTAAAAACGAATAAATAGTTTTTTGTCATTTTGACCAACAAATGTATTAACATAAAGTGCTGGTCATATATAATTATTGAGGTATTGTTGTTTATTTCTTGTTTTTTTTAGTAAACCTAACTTTTTTGAGATCATAAAACCCTTAAATTATTATTAGCACTGCGTCTTACTACCCGTTCGGGTTATACGCACTTACGCTAATGTGTAATGGTAGGGTAATTGTGAGATGAAATGAAGGACCTACAGTTTAACGTGGAATCCGAACTACGCTGGAGGCCTGGCATTCCTCACATTAAAAACCTTTAAAAAATAATGAAGATGTACAAATGCCAAAACAGAGTATTGGTGAAAGTATGGCACAATTACCTCTCTTTAAACTATTTTAGGAGTGCTCTAACCAGGCATCCCTATAGACATAATTATACATGTTAAGTTGAATTAGCTTGCCGTATCAATGGATTGTGCATAGGAAGCTCAGACTTAAGCTATGAGTGAAGAATGACCTTAAGCATGGGACAGATCCTGGATAGCTCAGTGGTAAAACATTCGCGCGAAGCCAAAGGTCAAGGGTTTGATTCCCATATCTAGGTGTAATCTTTCAACTAATTTAAATTAATTTAAATGCGGTCTCCTCTACATGGACATTCCCGGAGTTACAATGACAAGCAGCCTGTGTGTTTATATTCAATCATATTGATATTTTAAATATTAGTGAGCACACAGGTGGAAATTAAACTAAATACTCAAAAGTTAAAGTTTTGATGTGTCTGTTGGTAAATAGGGATAGAAGGTTACTTGAGGATTAGTTCAGAGTTTTGAGTGGCCCAAAAGTTGTTGAGAAACGTATGTAGGGAAATGGAAATCTCTTACTTAAAAGTTTGACACATCTACAAGAGACGGGAGAAAAGGTAAAAAACCAAATTGTTTCTGCATCTACGACAAAATAGCAAACTAATGTCATGACTATTTCCAACATATATTTTTAAAGACTTTAAATATTTAAGATCTTAATTAGGAATGGGTTATTTGGAACCTAAAATCTTTAAGATTCAAGTAGGATAAAAAAAATGTCAGCTTCAATTTGAAAAAAAGACAGTTTGTTCCTCCTTCAATTTTTAATCAGAATTTATTTGAAAAAAAGGGGGAGGGGGGGTTTGGGCACGGTTGGTGGGGACATATAAAAGCAATGGAAATGTTGAAATATCATTTCAGTTATCAAAACAGAAAAGAAATGATAAGCAATATTAGCTAAAAATGAACTAATGGGAGGGTAGTCACTGGTCAGGAATCAATGCTATATAGCAAATGCATTAAGAAAATTATTTGAATTAAAAGTTCCCTGGAAAGCACAAACACAATGATTAGGATCATGTTAGTATCAAAACAGCAGCACAGACAAACACATATGGATAGCAAGATTCCTGAAACACATAAGGCAGAAAATGACATATTAGTGACGATAATGGAAATACACAGAGGAGTGGGGGAGGGGCTGAAAAAAACCTTGACTTGTCCCTCCCGAGGTGGTGTTATCCGGAACTGCTTCTTCTGTTTCTCCTGAGGTTTGAAAGTCTCAAAGAACTTGAACTTGCTGCTGACTTCGTCAGTCTCCACTTGAACGTCCTCAATGGTGTCACTTGCACGCACCACATCCTCAGAGGCTTGCCGGGAGAGGAACAACTGCAAGCCAGCCCCCAATAAGGTCACACTGGATCTCCTTGCCCAAAAGGGCGTCCAACCAATGGGAGGATGAAAACTTTCTAACTTTTCTGAGCTAACTTTTCTAAAATAAGACTACAAGTGTTTCTTTGTTTATTTGTCAATACAGTAGGCCGACCCTTGTCTCACTTGTCTCAAATTGATTGACAATGATGACAAGTGGTGCAGCAAGAAATTTACTTTGATGACAATGAGCATAAAATGTATATAATTTTAATTTTTAATTAGAAGAGTGTGAATTCCTTTTTCACTTCAAAGCATTACCACAATATGTAACTTAAATACCGGTAGTTATAGTTTTATATGAATATTAATTTGTAGTATAAATAGCTCATAATGGCCATAAATAACAGTATTTCAGATGTAAATATTTTTATTGGAGAAGCTTCATAATTGTTGACGTCATTTATTAATTTTTTTTCATTCAAGCAAAGTCAAAGATGATATTTGTTTCGAAGCCAAGTTGAAATTTCTAATCTTCAAACATCCTTTTGTCTTAAAATTTTGTTTAAGTAATAAGCCCATCTTCAGTGCTTTATATAATAGCTAAGCGAACCCAATATGACTATACTATTAAATCATGGTGACACACCCTGAGTAATAAAAATTATTATAATTTATTAGCACCAGGGAAAATAGTTTGATAATGTTTAACAAATCTGCCCGACTGATAATAAGTCTACTATCTTACGTTGACGGACACTGTATATAATCATCTTAGTTTACAATCTAACAATTTTAACAATGATCAAAACACATCCATACAGTTCAACAAATTCCATTTGAGATTATTTTATATCATTTGTTTTACATTTTGTGTGACATGCACGAAATGTGTTTTCATTGTCAAGATTTTGAGCGCAATTGAATGAGGCCACACCAAGAATCGGTATGCCTTGTCCAGTAGTCCCTTCTATATGTGTATACCCAAAAACTAGCTCCCATTTCTTTTCATCAATTAACAAGTCAATGTTGAAACGGTGAAAAAAAAAACCAAAGGGTTGGAACCTACACTCGCTTCCCGAGAGAGATGTTCAACAATGAAGTAAAAGATAACTTTAAACAAAAATAAAATATACGAATCCTGGACTTACTTTAAATATAAAATTAATAAAACTATGAAGATACGAGACCTCAATATAAATTACACTAAAAGATTAATTTTAAATTATAAAAGGGAACATACATCATTTCAGTTTAACCTAATTGTTTTGTTTTTTTGTGCCATATGTTAAGCATGCTTTGAATTCCAGTATCACCAACGTAAGTGTGCTGGCTATCCCCCTAATTTAAACCATAATAACTTAATAGCAATCCAATGGACCTTCATTGAACTTTAAATTAGAGTTTCAATGAAAATTATTTACCAATTAATATTTTCCAATTTGCATTTAAAAGTATGTTGGTTTAAAACAAGATCTTGGAACAATTTTTTTTTTAAGGAGGAAGAGTAAGGTTCACCAAGAAACACCAGAGTCATAATACTAGGATTGATTATATTATCAGTGAGGAATGAGCTCACCTTCCTAGAGTCTTCCCTGACAGGAGCTGGGGATTTGATTGGTGACATGAGTAGTGGCGCGGCCTGCTGAGTCTTTGCTGCTGTTGCATCCAACTCCAAGAACAAACTCCGGGACTTCTTTGAAATACCTGTGTTAAATTTCAGAATGTACGTTCTGCTTTTTTGTTAGTAACTAAGGCTATATATGAATACTTGGAGTTAGAGATTTGAGTCACGCTTTAAATAGATACTTGAGCTCAGGCTCAAAAGATTTATGGTAATTTTGAGCTTCTTGAAAAAGTTATTTGACTTATTTGGATCAAATCCACTATTTTACTAATATTAATCTTCATTTTACCTTTGAATCTTGAATTTAAATCCAAATCTTGGAAAAAGTTATCAAAATAAGAGGATATAGGAATATTACAGAATAATTCTGTCATTTTAAACTAGAGTGAGTTCATTATAATCTTTAAATATTATGTTTTAAATTAATGTTCTGTGCTCTGGTTGTTAGGTTTTTCCTATAATTATGTTGAGGCTAAACCATTAATAAGCTCCAAAACAAATTCCAATTAGAAATTTTAAAAAAAAAGGTTTTTTTAATCTCTAATTCCAACATTTTTCGAATCCTCGAATATCCAGATTAAGTATCCCTAATTTATTGGGTTATATCCCTAATTTTATGTTATGTGAATTCAAATTCATTTAAGGGGTAAATTAATTGTCTCGGTCCTTATGTTTGTCCTATTAAGCTTAACTTAATGAGAAACATAATAATCATTTTGCTTAATTTTTTTTTAATTTTGAATTTTTTAAATTCTTTTAAATATCCCTAACAACTGTGTTGGTGACTTTAATTTCCCCTTTTTCTGGCAGAAGTGGTTCAGATATCACCATCACATGGCTGCAGATGTTATAGCGTTCCTTAAAATTCACTATTTTCAACTCACCAGCTTCAAACACACTGAGGTCCTCGTCCTTGGCTCTCTTGCCAGGGTCCTCCTTGACTCTGTCCTCATCATCATCTGGAAGGATCTCACCTCGCTCAAACTTCTCCTTGAGATTGCGGGCGTTCTCAGACTTTGCGATGTCCACACCCTTCTTTTGAATGGCGCGCTCGCTGTCCTGCACAGCTTGCTCATACATCTCCTTCATCTTGCCTTGGTGGCCCTGCAGACACAAAATGGTTCAGTGGTCACAGTAGTAGACAATGCACACATTCACCAAAAAAACAAGAGCAGAAATGAAATATGATTGTCTGAATATCTTTAAACCGGTCAGAGTAAATCTGTGTGAACAGGTCATTCTCCCTTTTAGAGACATTCTCAGCTTTGGTCACAGTGTGCCATAAAATCAGGGTGGAAGAACAATCGAATTTCAAAACCAAACAACTCAATTGCGCCTGCAAAATGAGATACAAGCAGACATCCACATCTACTGTTGTGAAATAGTTTGAAATATCTCCTTTGTAAATAGTTCTGATTCAGTGTCAAATCGTTTCACTACACAAGACAATAATATTAAAAAACCATAGTGACAATAATCTAAACGATCTGTTTACCCACTAAAAAATTATATATATTGATAACAAGCTGTCGTGTGTTGCAAATCATTATAGGCCAACACATATTTCTGCTAGAATGTGGATTGCTGCAGCAACCAAGAAGAGTATGCTCTAAATTTTAGGCGGACATGTGAACCAGGCTTTAAGGTTCCAGGAACCTTGGAATGCTTTAATATTCTAGTTTTTGTGTACAGCCTCAGTCTGTTAACCAGATATTATACTTGCTACTAGACAAGATTTGTGTGTTTAATGTAAGGTGTGTTCTAAGTTATATAAACTAAGAAATAAAGTGACCTAGCATATTGATTTAATAAATATAAAAAAAGGCTAAAGAGTAAACCTTAAAAAGTGCACACTCTGAGACTTATTACTTCTGTTGTCTTACTGGCTCTAGTGGTTTGAGTTCCTGACTACAAATTGAGAAGTCCCAGGTTCGATTCCCGGTGCTCTCAGATTTTTCTGTAAGGCTATGGGTCTGAGGAAAAATAAGAAGCTAGATGAACCAAAATGTAGCATGTCCAGTCTAAAAAACTGAGATTAACAGTCAAGAGGGTTCGTTGTGCTGACCACATTACACCCTTTTTCTACAAAAGTTGGTACTGTCATCGTCAACAGACGGCTGCTACTCTGTCTGTATGGTTCAATTGTGGGCTAACCTCATGGAATTTTTTTTTTGTCCCTTACAACCCGTCTGTGCTATCTGCATTTAATTACATTAATGGGATTGGAATGAGGAAGGAATAGTTTAGAGAAAAACGTCACGTATGTGCCCCTGTCACCGGTAAACCAGTCAAAATGTTTGACATCTTTGTCTACATGTCTACCAATGTTGTCGATAAAGAACAACGTAAAAAAAAGACACACAACAGAATACAGAAATAAAATTAATAGACACAATTTTGTCCAAACAATGAAGGCAAAGAAACTCTGGATTCAGTACAGTTACATTTTTATTTTTACAATTTAACAAATTAAATAAATGGGAGAATTATCTATTTGACTGACCATGAATAGACGAGAGCGGATATTGCTGATCTCGTGTTTCCTCTCCTCTCTCAACTCCTCCTTCCTGTGAGTGGTACCCGACTCCCACCTGGAACACACAAGCACACAAGGCTCACACAAAATGACAGGCAGTACAGTATATAAACCTGTGAAAAACTTAAAAAGTCAATTTTCTTTAAAGTTAACATGTATACCTTTTGACTTCAATCGCAGCAATCCCTATGTTGTGTAGCTATATTTCAGGATATACTTTAAATGTATAAGACCATACAGTTAAGTAAAAACTTTGTGACATAAATTTAAATTTTCCTGAAAAGATTTTTAAAAACAATGTGTTACCTGTGAAAAATAAATTTTAGTTGCGTGTGTAATGTATGAATTTACTGGGTAATGAACCTTAGTTTTTATCGCTGGTGGTTAAAAATTTTAATTATCAATCATCTCACTATATTTTTTCCTTAAATACAGTATATTATTAATAATAAAAATATTCATTAAACTAAATTACTTAACTATGATTTAAGTTGTTCTTAAATAAACATGATAGGTATGTAGAAATGAACACACAAATAAAAGTGAAATCAATAACTTAAATCACAAACACACAAATATGTTGATGCCACATAGCATAGTCTCAGGATGCTTACTATCAAGAAGTTTCTGGAAATATGCCAACCTAGTGGTATGTAAAAACTTTAGAGGACCTGTTTGGCACCACTCTAGCGTGATTTTTGTTTAGTCTCCTTCAAAAGAAGATAGAAGAAATATTGATGTTAGATTAAATATTTATGTGACTTATTTTTGTAATTTTATTTTTAAATTAAGTTCTAAATCTCAAATGACATGTATAGTTAAGGTGGTATTGTCAGGATGGCAACAAGTGAATTACTGCAACATATATTGTCTCATTGGCGCCAGCCAGCATTCTCATACTAGGCATGCTCCAACATGACAGTTATTAAGTCAATTTGGTGCGTGTCTCCTACATAGAGAAGATGGTATTGTAATTCCTCTCTCCTTTACCCACTCTGAGGTCGCTGACCCTAGATAACACCACCAGAATGTTGTGATCCTACTTATTTGAATGTTTTCCCCATTTGATTTTGATTTGAAATCCCTAAAGAATATTGCGTGTGGTTTTAGGAGGGAATGTTCTTTTTTATCGTATGGAGTTTACCAATTATAATTATATCAGGTAAGATCCCTTGCATAGCCATATTTATTATGGCAATAACAAGAAAGTTACTATCAATCATGTTTATTTAGGAACAAAATAATATTTACAGCAATATTTTAATCATCATCTCCTGAACAAATTAAACAACATGCTACAATGAACAGGAATTTTCTCAAGGGTGCTATTCCTTTAACTGCACAAAGATAGACTTAAGTTGGCCCACACATACCCTGGCGTCGGTTTCGATTTCATCCCTGGTATCGGTACTGCACTCACTTTCCTTTGACCACTTATCAAACAAGAAAGCATGCAAAAACATAACAAAACATTTAGCTTTCTAGTCAAACTACATCAGCAAAAA
The DNA here is from genome assembly GCA_039000515.1 of Timema cristinae. Taxonomy (NCBI): domain Eukaryota; kingdom Metazoa; phylum Arthropoda; class Insecta; order Phasmatodea; family Timematidae; genus Timema; species Timema cristinae. Next base: position 108,733,241 of record JBCFYV010000012.1, read on the forward strand.
TGAAATAGTTTATCTATATGATGAACTAACAGGCAATAAATGCAAACCTTGACAGATTCAATCATAAAAATATTTACTTCAGACTCATGTTTCTCAATCTCCTTAACAGATTGGTAACTGTGAAACATCCTCTATATTATGCGGAAACACCACGGTGTAGTGAACACTCTTTTTCACCCATGTCCTCTGGCATTATTAGTTCGGAAATTCTTGGTAGAGTGTGTACTTAAAATAAAATCACTCTGTGTGATTAAAAATTGACGGAAAGAACAGTAAATTGATATTAATTCTTTCTTTTAGCACTGCAGGTTACTAATCACTATAATGAGTTAAAGATGAGGATGGATGAATTTGGAGGAAGTAACCGCATTTGTGTGGAGAGAGTGAAAAACCATTTAGGAAATAACACAGTATATCAGATCAGGATCGAATCCAGATTTCCCATTTCATCAGCAGTCAAGTCTATTGCAAGAGTAGGGCGTTAGACTATGCAGTCACTAAAGCGGGTTCAATTAGTATTATTTTGAACAATAATATTCTATTGTTGCAATATTTGTGAACTTTATTATAAATGTCTTCATATTTTCAGGGTACCCCTCTGAGAACGACTACTTTGAACCATCATTTTAACACTCTCATAAACCTCAAACTCACCGAGATCTAATGTCTTCCAACAATTGAGTCCGAGATTGTTGCTCCCTGCCAAAATAAAATCATGCAACACAGCATTACAGGAATGTGTATGCAATCACACCGAGAATATTCTACACACCGTCTAGCACAAAATAATCTTGCTCAACACATACCGACTCTTGATGTCTGCTATCTTAGTCGAGCAGACCAGAGTGTCCCTAATAGTTTGAGCAGCATGAAACAGGGAATATTTTACATACTTTAACCGTAGATAATTAAACAAGAACCAATCCCACTACTATTTGTGGCTCTACTAGTTATTTAAAATATATATATTTGAGAAATAAGTTTTTTGCTTCCGCTCCATGTGGTATATTGTTGTTTCGTATTTAATTATTAAAAAAAGTTAAATATCAAAGTATGTTCACAATTTTGACCTAAAATACATAATTATTTTGTTCTATAAAATATATAGCTGAAATATTGGGTAAAACACAAAAACTTGAAAATTTAGATATTCAAAAATACAATCTGATCAAAATAAAACTATTTCTTTGGGAATTTAGTACTATTGATTTTTTTTATCACTACATCTTATTACCTGTTCAGGCTATACACATGTATGGATAATTAATCTAATAGTGTAGGGATGAGGAAGGAAGCCTTTTAGAGATAATCTACCCTCATTTGCGTTGAAGTAGAGTGGAAAACCTTTTTGGAAAACTCTCCTCTAAGTAAACCCAACCAGTAATCAAACCCAGAGCCCCCACCCCATCTTCGACAGACCAGTTTAACACGAGTGTAATAATGCCTTAGTCGATTCGGCCGATGATGTGGGTTATTTATATTAATTATGGTAAAGAGTGTTGGTGGTAAGAATGTTATAAGCATCGAAAATGTGTTCTTAGTTTTTAAAACCCTGTTAGTAGAAAAGACTCAATGTTATATTTAGTTCAAGCGATATTTAAATGTGTAGTAAAGTGCCTTATACAATATTAGTAAAATAAGAGATGAAACTATAGCCAAAGTATGGTAAATCTGACAATACTAAATACATCCTACACTACAAAAACACTTAAAATAGTGATAGTTGAACATACACCTGATTTTAAATACGAGACATGTGGATAACTATCGACACGTTTAAATTTAATAGACACATACCCTTCCTTAGACATAGTAAAATACACCAAAATGGATTTCCTGCTATGGCACATACCTTTTTGTTGGTTTGTAGAGTGGTGTTTTGGGAGAAGTTGATTTCCTTGAGAGTGCATGCAACATGCAATTAAATACATAAATAATTAAACTTACCAAAAACACTCCTGACTCTGATATCTGTACGGTGACTGTAAAAAGCTTGGTTATGTACACAATGTATTGTGAAAAGAATATGAGAGTCTAAAGCTAACAAACTTGACATTTATAAAAATCAGTTGGTCTCTGTATTTGTTTTAAATAATAGTCATGGAGTTTTATACAGAAATAATCATCATGAAACATGAAAATAGTGCACAATGCTTTGATTAGTTACTCCTGAGTGGTGATTTAACACCTCAATATATAAGGCAGGGATGACAAGTTTAGAGGAAATCCACCTGCGATTGGATAGAGAGATAAAGGTAAGACCACAGTGATAACTCTAATCATGATCATGTCCAAACAAAAGAGTGTAAGTGGGTGTTACATTTTTGACTATGTGCTTTCTCTAACAATTTTTAAGGGCTCCTAATTTTATTTTGTATGTATTTCAAAAAAATTAAATATTAAATATTTTTGTTGCTCTTGATGATGTATTAATTAGGTTTAAAATTATTATCTAAACATTTTAGAAATAATTTTATTTTAGTTAATTTCCCCCATTTTTACAACCACTCAAGACTTGAAACCCCCTCTTTACCCCTGAGAAAATACTCTGAATATGGCCACGACTCTAATGTAGGAAATTCCTTCGTTAAACCTGACCAAGATTAAAACCTCAGCCTCTTCACCACTGGTGATTCTTGAACCTTGAAATCAAATGTATCGGTATTTAAACTTTGGTTGACCTGTATTAGAATTGTCAAGGCGGGACAAGATTTTTCACTTTGTATAAATTGTTCAAGTACTGGAACATATTAATTGAGTTGTTTATATATTTTGCTATTTAGTTGCACAAGCTTTTTTAATTGAAAAATTATTTGATCCTAAATTATTAATATGATTTAAATAATATTATTAAACATAAACGAGATGACAATAAATCCTACAGAAAAATTTAACAACTTAGAAACCAAATGGGGGTGGGTAACAAAGGTAAAAATGTATATAGATCATGAAAAGTGAAAATGTGGGGTTTTAAACCAAAATCTCCACTATTATAGAATACTAACTAATGTACAAAACCTGTTTACGACAGCATGCAAGAAACCAATGTACTACTACAGGCTACCAACATTCCAATATGATTTAACAAAAATTACCAATTTTAGTGGTGATTGTAGTTATTAGCATTTAGAATCGAACTTATATACCTCCCTCTCAAATTTATCAAGCAATACGAGATAAATGCAGAAAGTATGGTCTGATCAGCCCTTTAACAAAATAATTATAAAAGAAATAAAATATTTCTTTCAGCCTAAAAATGTAGACTATTTTTCTGCAGAGCTGCCCTCAACCTTCTCACTTTTTGTGTACCGTGGCACCAGTTTCTAAATGCTTGTGTCAAAGAAGTTCACCGTTAGTGAGTTGAGCCACATAATCACACCTGTCTTCAGTTCCTCCACAAGGCAGTCAAGTGGGAGTCACTGCTTTAGGTGCAGAAACTAGTGTTAGTCACTTGGTGTGAAGTCGGAGAGGTAGGGGGGGGGGGATCAAAAGCTTCTCAGCAGTTTGAGATGTGGTGTGAGGTTGAATGTTGTTAAAGAATAACACAATCCTAGAGGACTGCATTACATGTCTTTTGTTCCGAATGGCACGTCCCAGTATCTTCAGGGTTTGGAAGTGTGCATCAACATTAATTACTGTGATTTGATGTTTGAAAAAATTAACAAGGGACAAAGCGTGCTTGCCATTCAGAACAAAAGACATGTAATGCAGTCCTCTCTGAGACTGTGCTACCGTAGGACAATGCGTGATGTACCCCAAACAGTTGAGAAGAGTCAAGCGTTTGACCAGGAAGTTTCAACCACCCACTTTACAGCCCTGACTTCTCAACAAGTGACTACCACTTCATCCTACACCTAAAGATGCAGTTCCCATCTGAGCACTTAGCGAACAATGAGGAACTTAAGACAGGAGTGATTGATTATGTGGCTCAAACTACTTGTGACAAGTTTCTTTGATATGGGTAGAAGAAGCTTGTGCTGCAGTACATAAAATATGTGGAAGTAATTGTGGAAAGATTATGTTGAAAAATAAAGTATGCATGTAGAGCTTTTTAGCCTGTAAGAAATAATTTTTTTCGTTGTTTATTTTAGTCGCTGACCAGACCTTACTTCATGGTCACACCTCATATTTTGAAACACAAGCAAAAGTGTTTTCAAACTCACATTTTTGTTCGTATTAAACAAATCAAAACTAATAAATTTCTACTGACCGACATTTCATGTCCTCCATTTTGCCAAAGCTAACAGGCCTCTCCTTGTGTTTTCTGGACGAGCGCACCACATCCCCAGTCTCCTCCCCCTCCTCTTCTTCTTCCTCCTCTTCTTCACTCGAGCTCGAGGTTTCCTCGTACGGTATTCCATTCAACGAGTCGTCTGTTACACCAATGTCCATACCTTTTGCTTGAAACCTGAGACAGATAATCATTTTTATTTTCAAGGGAAAGGTATGAATAGGGTGAAGCATCCTTACTTAAATTTGCTAGATTTTTACACTTTTAATTCGGCCAAAGGTTGGCATTTTAAATGTGCAACCAGCCCTGCCAATAAAACAACATTTACACACAATCACCTTTAGTTACATATACAGCAGAAACATGGACAGTGAATGTAAGAGAAACTAGGAAAGTGGATTCCATGGAAATGAAGTTTGTGAGGAACATGTTAGCTGCTATAAAGAGAAACAAGATTAGGAATTAAGTTATTATTATTAGCACCGCGTCTTACTACCCATTCGGGTTATACGCACTTACGCTAATGTGTAATGGTAGGGTGATTGTGAGATGAAATGAAGGACCTACAGTTTAATGTGGAATCCGAACCACGGTGGAGGCCTGGCATTCCCCACATTTACAAGATGTCTTGTCAGAGGTGAAGGAAGGGTTTGGTAATCAGATAAATCTGTGCCGGGACCGAGGATTGAACCCCGGCCGCCAGCACAGAAGTCTGACACCTTATCCCTAGACCGCCAGGTCACCGACTAGGAATTAAGTTATCTGGGGAAAAGTGGGGATAGGGGAAGTAAGGCTAATATAGTATGGGCGGGAATGTTATGAGGATGGAAAAGAAAAGGATCCCCAAAGAGAATGATGGAGATGATGTAGTAAAGTTCCCATTTTTAACACAAATAACATGAGTTTGAAGTTGTATATTTGGAAAAAGGTATTGGAAAGGTAGATAGAAACAAATAAATGGAATGAGCACAATATGGTTTTTACAATGAAGAAAAGAACACAGTTCACACTTTATATTACTGCCATTGGACAAAGAGATAATGGTTGTCTCTTGAAGAAAATCAATCAATCATTCCCATCCAATCCCCCAACCCAGGTTTCATTATATCGGAACACATCAGGTGGGAGTTTGAGACACATAGCACAACTTTCTAAAAGAAGAAACCAAAATGGAAAATTGTATTTTAACCATACTTTGTAAATATTTATTATTTTAAAATTTAGTTTGATGCAGTGTTTGCTTTTGCCTTCATGTACGAAGATATAAGAAGGCAAGGCAAGCGAAACACATCCAAAAAGTGACATATTTAGGGTGTCACTGTGTTCCTTGAGCCAGGTTGAGTCCTTGGGCACAGGGGAGTGGTAGTTACAGTCCTCGGTGATAACAGCACTTCGAAGCAAAACAACCCACTTTCAAATTGTTTGTTGTAAAGGCTACAAGCTGGAGAGCAACTTTTCAAGACTGGCGATCCAAACAATAGTTTATACCCCCCCTCCCTCTAAACTCATCCTCTACCCCCTTTCAATGAACAAATATTTTCAGAGAAGTCACTCTTTGACAATATTTGAAGATTGTTTACAACTAGACCATTTTCAAACAATCTCTTGAGCACAAAAAAGGAAGATTGTATTCTAAGTTTTCTTTGTAATTTGCAGTCTGATTAAGCTCATTTGAGGAGATGGTTTATGGGAACAGGGTGGGGTCGCTACCTGAACCTAGCTATGTGTAAGCTGGTTTGTTGACTATAAAAAGTAAATTTTTGTCTGCACTCTGGTTGAACCATCTTTAAAGTGAACCGTTTTTAAAAAATATTGTCACTTGGAACAGCACGTAGCAATACCCATGTCAAGGACTCAAGCTTTCCCAATGAGCGCAGTAATTTTAATCTGGAAGCTGTTAGTCTGGTGTTTGTCTGTGCCCCTGGCCAACTCCCCAAGAACTTAGGCGGCCCTCAGTCAGGATAAGTTTGGACATGCCCGCCTTGAGCCATGTGTCCACCAAAGTGGGTAATTTAAAAACAAATGCATCAAAGTAAAACGATTTATGTTTACCATGTTATTTGAATTTTAGATTTGTTGGTAAATGAAGATTCTGATTAAAGGCTAAGAATGTCAAAATCGCGGATTTGAACTATGTCAAAATTAAAGTCAGGTCAAATCCATTATTTTACAAATCCAAAACTCCATTTTAACTTTGAATACTGAATCTCGAATTCGAATCTTGGAAAAAATTATCAACATAAGAGGAAATATAAATATATGATATAAATATTAATAGTAGCAAAATATTAGCATTCTTTCTTACAATCCATCATTCATTATAACATTCATATGTTCAGTTAAGTGTTAAATTACTGGTCTAGGGTCTAGTTGTAAATTTAATCCTATAATTATAATCGGTTCTGAACCACAAAATAACAGTAGGCCTATATTAGAGGTCTAAAACAAATTTCACTTGAAAGAATTAAAAATATTTTTTAGCAGATTTCGGTTTGAAGTTTTCTAGAATTCTAAAATCTTGAATATCCTTAAGAATTCAACAGTTCGTCCCTAATAAAAATAAACTATATTTTTTCTTGACCTGGCAAGCTTGCTTAGAATGCTGGGCGAGCGCTTAACGTTGACATTGCTGGGCGACCTCTCCAGGTCTGTATCTTGAGCATCCACACCCTTCTCAAACACTTGGAACCTTGACTTGACGTTGAGTGAGCTGCACTCTTCCAAGCCCAGGTCCGGTTTGTCTGAAGCTTAAAACACAAATTACAATAATAAATAATAAGAATAAGAAAAAGATACTAGATTTTCAACATCCTAAACATTTGATTTATTTAAAGACACTTAAGAAAACAAGCCATTTTCATTAGGCACTCGACCACAAAATTTAAAGTCCTACCATTTTGAAAAAATCAACTATAGATTTAAATGTATTCAGTTTTTCTGAAAAATATGTAATGATGTTATCTAAAAGTATGTTTATTAACAGTGATAAATTAATATGAAAAATAATATTTTTTCAACATTAAAACTTAATTATAAGACCTGTGTTACATAGCACTGTGATGTTCGCTTCAGGTTACACAATGTAGGAATTAATAAGAGTGCAACCCCACCTCCCCCCACCCATCCCCAACAGCTTTACGTAGCTTATGTGTGTCCCCTTTTTTTTCCATCAGTATGTTTAACAAAATGCTTATTAAAGACTAAATTTAAGAGGTCAAGTATGAGGTTAATATTTGAGGAAGTGAATCTTCATTGGCATGAAAAAGCCACCCCCAAACAACTTGACAGAGATTCAAACCTCAATGCACCTGTCCCAAAAATGAAGATTCAATCTTTTTTAATTTGTTTTAGCACTGTGTCTTATTGGTTACCTGTCCAAGTTATACATATTTGTACTAATTACTCTAATAAGTATGGAATGTGAAAGGCTGAATTTAAAGTAAGTGTAACCAAGTTTGTGTGTGGACGGAGAGTGGAATACCATTTTGTAATAAACCACCCTCAGTTCATCCGACCAGGAATCCAATCCAGATCTTCCTGTCACTGTCAGTGTGGTCTATTGAGAGATTGACGCCTTATACCATGCGGCCAATGAAGCAGGTTTCAAACAAGTTGAAGAACTTATTTATTAGTACCGGTAAACAATTAATATCTGTGTGTAAAAGACTCATCTCTAGTATAAGAAAATAAGTATTACTTTTGGAAGAAGGTTCTTTTTATAAGTTTCCATCCACCTTTTCTGTACCTTCTTTCAAATCTAATATAATCACCTCGTAAAGCGAAAAGAGGTTTTCCTTATAAGAAAATAAGTGGCATATTTGAGGAAATGCATCATCATTTCCATGGAAATCTAACAGACAGGAGGGAAACTAGCCCAAGGAGCTTCAACTATATCCTTCAGAAAACCACATTAAAGTTTTTCTCTTATCAACGGTCCACTGAAATCTGATATTTAAATATTTTTTTTTTCTGTTTTATATTTATTATTTATTATGTGTGTTCGATCCTCAGCACTTCCAAGATGTATCTGTAAGGTAGAGGGTCTAGAACAAGCTCAAACTTAGTCTTGTGAGGACAAATGAGGAGATAATTGAATAAAGAAGTAGCTGCTCCAGTTTGTAAAACTGAGATTAGTGGGTGGAGGTCTGTTGTGATGACCACATGACACCCTCTATCTGCAAATGTTGACACTATCATCGCTAAGTGTGGCGGCCGCTTGGTCGATATAGCTCGCTTGTGGGCTGACACCATAGAGGTTTTTTTAACGTGTATTCGACCTACACATGTGGTTGTACCATCCATTATCTCAATAAAGCTTTCACAATGCGTGTACACAAACACATGCAAAGTTGTGTGAAGAGTTAGAATGTATCATGTTAAGCCACCAGCATCTCCATACACAACCTACACAAAATATGGAAAAATTCCCACTGCCATCAGACGAACAAAATGGAGAGAGGGGAGGGGGGGGGGAGTTATGCTATTAGTGCAGTGAAGCCATGGTCAGCTAACAAAGGAGATATCACAAAATAAACAACACACAAAACAAAACTTATGACGAGTGTTATATAGCTGTTAAGTTTGCAACACTGTACACCTCATTTCCCCTACCTCTCACCACCCCTGGTGGTAGCTCAATCGGTTGGCTTTCACGGATGATCATTTCATGTCGTCGTCGACGGGCTACAAGAAAAGTTGAGTAATCTTGATAAAATGATTTAGGGGAAAACAGGAAATATTAACTAAAGTAGTTTTAAATATCATACAACTTCTGAGTGTGTAGTAGAATTGACAGTAATAGAAGAAAATTGCACAAATGTCTGTTAAGCAAACCACAGTGGCAAAAATAAGCAAATGTGTGTTGTTTATTTAATTTAACTGATATATGTTTTATGTTTTTCATAATCTTTGTACATTTAATTTTAAATTAAAGACCTTAGGTCAGTCAGTAGCGTGTCTCTTTACTGAGCTAAGGGTCCCAGGTTCGATTCCCAAACTTTAAACAAAATATTAAGTTTAAAAAAAATGTAAAATAGCTTGTTAACAGCAGTGTTTGTTACAATGATTTTATTTTGTCATATTTGTTACCACGTCTTACTTCACATTCTATATCCATGTAGCTAAAGAAATATTTTACCACTGTGGTTTACAGCATTAAATCATATAACATTACAACTACCTCAAAACATACACCTCATTTAATAGTTGATACACAGTTTCATTCTAAGAAAACGTTCGCACAATTCCCTCATCAAACAAACATTCATACATATGCCATGCAACTACATTCAATTATTATATTCTCAAACTTCTGTAGTGCTCACCATAGCAATCACCATTAGATAAACAGAGAAATTTAACATGTGTGCTACATATCTCAAAATGTGCATTCAAAGTAGGACAATAGTTTTTTTTTAAGAAAAATGCTTAATTTTCAGATATATTGAAATTTATTTTACAGTTACCATGAAGTCACAATAGGATTACTTAAAATTTTCTAAAACAAATATTTAAATTTGGTGTCATTTTAACATTTAAATCAATTGTGTGAGATTTCAGAGCATATTATGAAATTTCTTGATTTTCAAAAGATATATCATGTCTTCATTTAAAGCCATTGCCAAGATGAAAAAAGCTTAATGTGTTCTGCCCAAATGGAATAGTTAGCTTTGTGTGTGTGTGTATATATATATAAACATGGTTTTTCTAGATAGAAGCACATTTTGTCATTCAAAATTGACAATCAAGAGTGATAATGTCGACCTTGGTGGTCTTGGGGTAAAGTTCTTGCCTCAGCCCAGCATGTTTGGGGGTTCAAACCCAGCTGGGGTCAACAGATTTTTATTGTATGGTAAAAATCCGCAACACAAATTCCTTCGGAGGATAAGTAAAGCTGTCAGTCCCATGTTGATTGTGGCATGTAAAAGAACCCTGAAAGTTAAGGAAAAATACCTTTCCCGGCAAAATTAATAGGTCCTTTCACCCATAGAAATTCTCATATGGTGATATAATCAGTCAGTTTCGAAAATGCATGTTAAAGATCTCAAATAAAAAAATTAAATATAGGGCTATGTGTAATGGTGTTTTTTCCTTCTTTTATAACTATTAGTGCTTCAAAACGTTTTGTTTCTAAAGTGCATTATTAATCATAACGAAGGCAATTTGTACCTACTGTATGCAAAATTATCATTATCTCAATAACCTTATGCCAGGGTGAGCACCCTAGTCTAGTTCAACCAGTCTGGTCAACCATTTCATTTGGCAGCACTTACGTATTTCTTTCTCATCCTCCACGACAGCCTTAGGTTTGAAGAGTTCTCGGAAGTGTGGTTTGCAATACAACTGGCCCTCGTGGCTGCTGTAGATATCCAAACTGGAACAAACACAGCAGGAATCAACTGATATTTCTTCCATTTTAAATCCTAGCCTTAAAATCCGTACAAACAAAGGTTTTTTAAAAAAAATATTAATTAGTACTTTTAACAAAGCGATTATTAACGACTCTATTTAATGGTTTAAGTCCAGGAGAATAGTTATAAGGTGAGATAAATATGTATTTAGCTTGGAGGTGTCATAAAACCGCAGTGATAGATAACATGTGTAAACTAAACACCTCTGCACACCAAGAAACAATTGAAAACTCGACTTCACTATCAGTGACAATGTATTGTTAATGATTTCTCCACCCATTAGTCATCCTAAATAAGCATTTATTTCAATTCACTTTAAATTCACTTTATCATGATCATCATCATCACCATAAACAGTTTCCAGCCACTGGCCAGAGGTATGTTTGGAACAAAAGCATCTATACTTATAAAATAACATGTCCTGACTGACTGAATGATTCATCATCGCCGAGCGCAAACTATCAAGGCTATA